>OV884002.1:93968026-94528026 GCA_930367185.1 Myathropa florea | reverse complement strand
TTCACCAAGCACTGCTCATTCAATTTCGGCAGTAAGAAGTCATATATCATAGCCCTGTAGCGTTCGCTAGTAACAGTCAGTGTAATGCCGATGGCGGCCCAATCAGTCCTTCCGCGTCAAAGCTGCACCACACAGTGGCTTTGAGTGGATGTAATGGCTCTTCGTGCATCACACGCGGATTTTCAGTACCCTAAATATGAAGATTTTGTTTGTTGACGTAACCGCTTAAGTGGAAATGCGCCTAGTTGCTCATGATGATTTTCGACACAAAATCGTCCTCTCCATTGTTGAGATGGAGGATGGCTTGACAGTAATTCACACGCGACTGACGGTCAGGAGGCGTTAACTAATGCACTGTTTGCATTTTGTATGGGAACATGTACAGGTCTTTCGCTGAAATTCGCTGTAGGGTCCGTCTAGTGATGCCCACTTGCGTGGCTCGTCGTCTTTTTGATGTTTCTTCGTTCTCAGCGACATTGGCAGCCACAGATGTTATATTCTCGGCCGAACGACCGGTGGCGAACACGCCCGTGTTGGCGCAACACTATTAGGAAATCGATGTCGAAATTCACGCTGCGCGTACACCACTGACAGATTATTGGTCAAATCGACGCAATTATTTCACAATCTTTCTTCCGACTTCTGAGGTATTGGAAAAGGCTTTTGAGCTCTGCAATGGCAGTGGAGAATCGAAAGAGCCTAGACTGCAGTAGGAACGCTTTGTATGGAAATCTACAATTATTTTTAACAAATCATTTTTAATCAATTATGTAATTAGCAAAAATTGTATTAAAATTCTACAAACTTTTTTAGAAGAATAAATAAATAAAAAAATTCTGTTCTTTTATTTTTTAAAGTAGAATTTTTACATTTTGTTAAGCACACTCAATCCGCATGTAAAAAGTCTATATCTTCCTAAGATATACATGTATACTAGTATCATAACCGATTCGATACCTTTGTCAAGGTATATACGAGATATACATTTTCCAAATCGGTAAATGTAATAAGGAGGAAATAATATTATTACTGTTATTTTTGTTAGTTGTATTTCAAATAAAAGCTCTACAAAAAATTCAATATTTCTCTTATACCAACATCTAAGAGCAAATCTTTAAACTTTATCATGTAAGAGACAATAGTAGAATACTACAAATGCGTATAACTTAACGTTACGGCAATTGAATCCGATAACCGTAAGATGAAAGAAATATTCCAAGGCAAGTCAGAAACAAGATACAAAACAACACAATACTTGTTTGGTTTCCAGGTCTGCGGGTAAAGGTAGCCACCAGCTAACTCAGTAGTGGATTTAGCACCTGAATAAGTTGAGTGTGAGGGTTCACAGAGACCCCGTCGACAGCACCTTGGTTCAGTTTGGTTCCAACCGTGAAAACGGGCAGAGACATATTCCTCTAGTTGTGTGTTGAGTGTATGTGTGTGAAGGGAAAAGAAAATTAGTTTATTTTTGATGGTGAATCCAAGCTCCTCCGCCGGCAATTGTCTTTGTCGTGAACATCAGTGTCTTGCATGACCCCCGTTGCGTCTCTCGATTTTCTTTCTCCGTCTTACTATCTTGCCTCTTTGTTAAATATATATTTTTTTATTTCTTTGTTACGGTGGTGTTACACGCGTGAGTAAAATACTTAATGCGAAATGAAACAAATTCACAGTATTTCTGATTAACAAAAAGAATATTTACACTTTTTGTAGTAAAAAAACATCAAAATAATGCCAGTAAAAGTGAACTGATTTTTTGAAAAAATTTAAATTTATTATCCACTACTAGCATCTTTATCGTCTGTGAAATTTATTCGCCAATGGTGTGCTTGATAAACGTCTGACGAATCTATGAGCTTTTATTTGGTATTTCGCAACAAAATTCGTTGCTGTTAACATACATACATATAAGTATATATATATATATACCTAAATATACAATTCGTATCAAAGGTTTGAAATAATATATTTAATCATATACTTCGCTTGAAATGTATGTTAGTGATCTCTAGCAATGTTTAATAAAATAATCTGAAGAAGTCAAAAATTTGTAATTGTGTTGAGCAAGAAAGAGAAAAGTGATTGAAACTTTTGACCTTTTGCGATATATTGTTCGTATATAAATACATATATAATGCAATAATTCCACGTTTTAATTTCTGATTTTGGCTTTGGATTACATAATCAGATTATTGCAAGTAATTAAAAATGGAATATACAATACTTATTCGAAAGAGTATAGTACTCTGGATACTTCTGGGAATAGTAGAATGTCAAGGTAAGATATTTTGCAGTAGCATACTTACGTACAGCTAATAGTAATTTCCTTGCTATATAACTATATTTTTTGCTAATATTTTTTATAACCTAAAACAAATGTTTCAGAAGGTACAAATTTTACATTTAATCCGAATCGTTCATTAAGTAATAACATCAAATTTTAAAATTTAATTCGCTATGGAGTGTTTTTTTTAATGTTTCAGGAGGTTTGTCTTTGGACAAAACCAGTGGTTAGATTACATTTAATTTAATTCCTTCAATTATAGCTTTTATGTATTCAATGCAATACAAGGCAAAAGTAATAAAAACCGATGAATTTTAATGTAAGTTAGGACCCTAGCATTCTTGTATTGTAGGCAAAACCTTTATAAGATAGAAATACAGGGTGGCGCATTGGAAACGTTAAACGTTTTTCTAACTTTATTTAACCTCAGTATTTATTAAAATTTATATTATGGTTTGGGAATATGTTCATATTATGTTTTAAAGATAATATCTTTCAAATGGTGCCCATTGTTTGCTCCGACCTGATGTGCTCTTGCTAAAGAATTTTCCATTACTTTTCTTGCCCTCACTTCCTCTCTGATATTGGCCTTAAACTTTTATATGGTTCTTGGCTTATTCACATACAACTTCCTTTTTAGGTAGCTCGAAGGAACAATATCTGGAGCCGTTAAATCGGGGGAAAGCGGTGGCCAGTTAAAATCAGAAAAACGCGATATTATCCGATCAACAACAACGCCGATTATACTGAATGCGTATTGGTGAATCATCTACTTTCAACTCATGAACTAATACAATCTTATATGGAAAAAGGTTCAACTGCATTTAAAAAGACTGTTTAGACGTCACCAAATTATGAGAACGTCGCCTGGTGTAAGTTTTGGGGTTTTCCTCAATACTAGCATGCACCTAAACAATGCTCACATCATTTCGAACTGTGCGAGGTCTTCCAGCACGCGGAAGATCACAGACAGCCCCTTGTTGATGGAAACGCTGGACCAATTAGTAAATTGTTTGAGCACTGGAAATATTTCGAACATGAAACAAATTTCGATAAAATCTTTGTTCCTGAATAATTGAATGTTGACTTTCAAATTAAAATTGAACCGCTCATTCATTGTTTCTGTGCTGAATTTTCCACCAGAAACTTCTAAGGTTTTTAAAGTTAATTTAAAAAAAAAAACGTAACAAAAAAAGTATTCAATAATTAAATCTTAACGTTTTTTATGCGCCACCCTGTACAAATAAAATAAAATGAAGCATGTACTCATTGATTTAATTCTCATTACCTTCAAATGTAATATGTATACGTTTCTTCTTTGATGAAATTTTATTGAATATTAAGATCATTATTGCAGCATACTAACATAAATGCATAAATAGAATAACAAAATTATTTTGTTTACAAAACTGCCTTTATTATAAGAAAGTGTATTCAGATACATATACATGTATTTATAATAATAGTAAAGATTTATGAGGAAAAATAAACGAATGGTTCGGTGTAAGTCCGTATTTTTTTTTATAAAAATACTGTTATATGTTGAAATAATATAATTAGTTCCTATTAGATTAATGGTTTTATCTACATAAATTGTAGTAAAAAAATTATCAACAAGGAAAGCTGTTGAATATAAAAAAATATAATAAAAACTGAATCTAAAAGGCACAGTTTGATTTACTTATTTTTTTTAAATTTAATTGATAAACTTATGCAATGCATTTTATTTCTGCTTTAACTAATTACAAGAAAAAGAAATTTTGTCACTTGTACACTTGGAAATAATTTGAGCTTGGCCCATGGAAAAATTAATAAATCGCATTTGATATATTTTACGTATAATAATTGGAGGAACATAAAAATATAAAAAAATCGATGGTTATTTCTTTTCATTATAACCATATCTTTTCTTTGGCTTTCATGATCATTTCAAGAATTTGCATTTCTTTGGCTGATTTGTTAGGAACTATTGTCAACTATTTTAGCTTTACATACGTACAAACATGATCTACATACAAATATATATCTTAAGTAAGTTAATGTGTGTTTGGTTTCCTTTTATTGTTTATTGACATTTTTCTTCGGCACATATGTTGGGTTAAATAAATCATTTTTAAATTGATTTTGCTTAAATGGAACTTTGCGTATAATTTCACTTGAAATCAGGTATACAAATGTGTAAGTTAACAACAATATCTAGGTTAGCAGTTTTAAATTACCTTAAGTAATCTACGTGTCTAATTGTGTACAACAGAATTAAAAAAAAAAGACTTAGAGTCCGTTATACCAAATAAAAATAAACGAAAGAGTTAAACTGCGAACCTGTTAGTTCTATGATCAGTTCAAAAGCGAAAGTCATTTACTTCCTCTCCATCACACATTAAACGTACGAGTATGTATGTGGGTCATGCAATATGATATTCAGTAGGCGCACGCATCGCCAAAGCCAGCTTAAGAGCTCTCAACTATCTCTTGGTCTCGGGTTAAGTTACTTCGCTTTTAGTCAGTAGTATATACAAGTAATTTTACTTTATTTGTATTATAAGTTTATATCAATACACATATAAATGTATATGTGTACAAACACTTAAACATTTCTCTTGCTATCCGTTAAAAGCTTAGAGTAGCGTACTGCTCCATTTTGGTCTGCATTTTTCGGTTTTTAAGGTATGCATGTACATGATACATGCATTCTGTATATGATAAGATTGTGTGTGTAAATTGCGCTGCTATTTAAAAAAAACTTTGTAAAACCTGTAACGCGTGTCTAGATTTGTTGGAGGTAAACATGTGCTCTAAGATGTAGCATTTTTTCGGAATTGTCTGTTTGCAAATGCATTTTAATTTATATTGTGGTTTTTGTGAGTAAATTAGAAGATAGTTTCGCTTTTGCTTGCTCAGAGATGGTTCATTACCACCAAGGTAGTGTTGATAGTGCGTGACTTCCATTTGTTTACATCCGCTACTACAATTTTGATTCTCTTCAATGAACATAAAGAAAATCACAATAATGAAAATGCGTTGTTTTTCATAAACGAATATATTATTTTTCCAAAAACTTACGTATTTGCAAATGTTCTTTATTTATGTTTTTTATTCTAAATCCATTTTGCTTTTTATAAGTTACAATAATATTTTCGTTTTGAAAGCTACTACACGGCGGCGTAGTGGATATGTGTGTCGACACCTACGTACTAGACTTTCAGCCCAGGTTCAATTCTCAGCACAGATAACAATTTTTGAAATAAAATTGTTCGCAGCTTTACCTTTTTCGAGACACTGCAGTGCCCAAAGAATTAACTGTCAAGAAAAAGCTTCTCAACCCCGCCGTTCGAAGTAGGTACTGTAGGTCCCATCCACTCGTAAGAGGGCAATAGAACGCACAACAGGATTTACATTTACATTTTACTGAATCAAAATAGTGCAATACAATACAGAGTTCAGTCTTACAGTGGTATGTACAGAGGTACTACTGTAAAATTAGTTATAAATATTAATAAATTAGGTTGAGGAAAACATTTTAGAAATTTGGTTTCAAAAAATGTATATATATATACATGTATATATATGTGGTATATGTATATATATATGGTATCTGTATCTATACCATTTATATATACATATATATATACAGTGACTCTCATAATTGATCACATGTATTCAAATACAACAAATTAAAAGAATTATATTGTAAAAGAAGATTATTTTCTTAAAAAATAAATAAAAACAAACTCATTGGACTTCAGTATTAAACAAAACCATATTTTAGGAGTATTTGCATATATCTAAAAAAAAATCAAAAAATTTCATGAAAAGAATCATTTGATCAATTTTGTGAGTTTAACTTACTTTATTACTGTAGGCTTCTACTCTGAGCCTGTAGGACAACGCAACAGAGGACGTCCACGGACAAGGTGGCACCCACAAGTCGAGGGGGACCTCGGCCGACTTGGTGTGCGAAACTGGAGACAGCTGGCGAAAGATCGTGCTGGCTGGAGAGGCATGTTGAGTGAGGCCCAGGTCCACCTCGGACTGTGGCGCCCTAAGAAGAAGAAGAAGAACTTACTTTATGACATCATACTGTATTAATATTTTGTGTGGCCTCCTTTTGCCGACAAAACACTTGCTATTCTTCGTGGCATTGAGTTTAATAATTTTAAGCACACTTCCGGCGGAATATTATTCCACTCATGCTGAACTCTCGACCATAATTCGTCCAGTGTCTTTGCTGCAGCATCATACTTGCACAGTTGCCTTTTAATATGACTCCAAATGTATTCTATTGGGTTTAAGTCTGGAGATTGGGGGGGCCACTCCAGAACTTCAAACTCTTTATTTTCTAGCCAATCTTTTGTTACTTTGGCTGTGTGCTTCGGATCGTTATCGTGTTGGAATATAACGTCCGAAACCGATCTAGCCCATTTTGGAAAGCTTGGCTCTAGGCAAGATGTCAAAATGTCCACGTACACCAGAGCGGTCATGCGTCCTTCGATTTTCTTGCACATGCCAACAACATTGCCCCATCTTTTTTCGAGCCCACTCGCGACCGTCTGATCCAAATCGGTTTATTTTATCATCTGACCAAATCACTTTAGCCCAGTCTTATTCTGTGTACGATTTATATTTATTAGCAAACGCTTTCCGGAGAGCCATATGCCGTTTTGTTAGAAGAGGCTTTTTGACTTTTGTTCTACCCCTCAAGCCAGCTTTTCGTAGCACTCTCCTAACCGTTTCAGCACTGACAGCAATGTTATCGTTTGTTAATAACGAGTTTTTCACCTCAACAGCATTATTATACTCTCCAGTAACAACACTTCGTACGACTTTCCTCTGACACACCTTGGATAGAATTTGTTTTCTACCAGATCGATTTGTTGGAACCTCCAAGTTCAGTGTTTTTCGTAATATGCTGATGAAACCCACAGAGCACTTCGATTTCCTAGCTATTTCTCGATGACTTAAACCTTTTTTCAAGTCATTTTCAATAACTTTTTTGACCTCGAGGGGTATAGCCTTCATCTTGTATATTTTCCTTTTTGCTTCCTTATAAAAAGTTTAAAGAACTGCAATCTATTCAATTAAACTACACTAACAGAAGTTGTATTTTATTATTTGAGTTGAATTTACTAATTAATTTGTGCACCCCAATAAATTATTAATCCTTCAATCACAAGTACACGAAAACTCACAAAATTGATCACAACGGAGGTTCCACCAAATTTACTATAAACCTTCTCTACAACAAAGTATTTTTTCGATAACCACAAGGACATTAACAGTTGAATAAACAACAAACTTGGACATGTGAACCATCGAATAACGGAACTTAACAACGGCGACATGAGAGAAAATCGTAGAGATGTGAAACATGTGATCAATTATGGGAGTCACTGTATATATACAATACATATATATTTATATTGGGCTTAACTTCTTCAGCTGTCGCAAGAGAAGGATATCACAGTTATGTGCCGACTCTGAACGGCTAAGAGGAGTGGTACTTGATTGTACTGTACTTGACTTTTTGAGCATGCTCACTAGGGAAAGGTGGCACAACCCATATAGTTCTTGGTTGAAACTTCTCCAAATGCCAGCAAGGCAAACAGGACCAAAAATCGCATGAAGAACTTTAAGGACCACAACTTCTGGAACGGTTGATGTTAATTCCCCAAACAAGGCTTTCTACCTTCAAGTGTAGTAAACGTGAACTTTCTTCCTAATAGTGAGGTGTTTGAATCCCCATCTGATATTTTTTACTTTCGTACAGTTACAGAGCTTGAGATTGTTAATGTTATTAGATTGCTACGGTCTGATGCTGTTGGTGTTGATGGGATTCCCTTACAATTTGTAAAAATGATTATCTATGCAATTATCTCTCCACATACGCACATCATCAACTTTTGTATTTACTCCGGCGCTTTTCCTAGCTGGAAAAATGCTATTGTTACTCCTGTTCCCAAAAAGCCCCCCTGCTTATCAAAAATCTTGGAAAAGCTTATGGCAATGCACATTCGGGACTACCTTAGAGAAAATGAGTTATTATATCCTTTTCAGTCTGGCTTTAGACCGCATCACAGCTGCTGAACTCCAATGGTTAAGGTTTTGGATGATATCAGAGTCCAGTTTGACCAAGATAAAATTACCATCCTCTAAAGCTTTTGATAAGGTAAACCGCGCAGTCCTGTGTCACAAACTTAAGCTTTATTTTGGTTTCAGCCATTCTTCAGTCTACCCAATCAAAGATTACTTGAGTAACAGGACCCAAAAAGTCAAGCATTTGGTCCTATGTCTCTTTCTCAAAGTGACATAAAGCCAAATCTTAGCATTTGGTCTTACGTAGGTCGACAAAGCGACATAAGGCGCCCTGACATAACGCCAAGCGACATAAGGCCAAATTTTAAAACTTGGCCTTATGTCGCTTTCCGCTATGTCTGATTTTGCTTACCTTATTAAAATATGCCTTCCATTTCAATATGAACGGGTGAAATAGGTTTGGGAGCCAAGCTGGGGGTTGCAGGGGGCAGCATGAACTCTCATATTTCACTTTTTACCCGTTCCCTCATACTGGCTCCACTGTTCGATTTCATTTTAATTACACATATAAATATTATAATAAGTCGTGGAGTTATGACCCACTTGATGTTTATTGATATTATTATTTGGTGTTATGTCTATCTATGTATATATGTGTAATTAAAATGGAAAAAAAGAATGAAATTGAACAGTGGAGTTAGTATGAGGGAACGGGTAAAAATGTAAGTAAGTATAAGGGGCATGCTGCCCCCATGCAACCCCCTGCTTGGTTACGGATAAGATTTGGGATAGGCGCGAGGTTGGTGGTATCCAATGTTTCCTTATTTTCATATTTAGAATGGATTTGAAAAAGTAACATATACTCAATTTTACACCTACCACCTTACCTCTGGCAAAGCAGAGGGTTGCATGGGAGCAGCATGGCCTCCCATAACTATTCACTTTTCACCCGATCACTTTTAAATGTCTCAGAATGATTAATGGTAGGCATACTTTAATAAGGTAAGCAGAATCAGATATTTAGTGTAAAGCGACATAAAGCCAAAAGATAAGTACGAGTCTATCGACTTCGCGATATTACTATCTCCTATAAGTTTTATCACTCGCTGTTGTATTCTATCTAGCAGGTGCAGAGAGGTCTTGAGAGCACCAGACCAGCGTTATACTCAAGTTTGGGGCGGATGTAGGCCTTGTAAATTTAAGCCAAATCAGAGGGAGTGAAGTATTTCTTGCATCGTTTAAGGAAACCTAGACATTTCGCTGCATTTTTGGCAACCTCGAATATGTGATCATTCCAACTAAGTGTTGAGTTGATACACATACCGAAGATGGAAAACTTTTCGGTTTCTGCAAGCGTCATTCAGGGATAATGGCTGATTGTTTTGGGATCGCTTAAGAGACAGTAGACAGCATTGAGTTTTGGAAGCATTAAATTCCACTCTATTGTTTTTACCCCACTTGATAATGCTGTCAAGGTCGGAATTTAATGTGCTTAACATACGCTGCCGCTCCAATTCTACGGCCGAAGAACAGGGACGTGAGTTTTGGAACGAATATGAAAAGCTGAGAGTCACTGTCATCAGCGAAGGAATGGATTGGATTAGAAGTAGCAGAGAGGAGATCATTTATAAAAATGAGGAAGAGAGTCGGAGACAAAACAGAGCCTTGGGGAACACCAGCATTAATTTGGGGGATATCAGACTTGAACCCATCCAAAACGACTTGAATTGAACGGTTCGAAAGGTAATTTCTAATCCATAGAAGAAGAGCTTCATCGATGCCATAACGCATTTTCGACAAAAGAGCTTGATGCTAAACTCTGTCAAATGCCTTTGATATATAAAGCGCAAGGATCTTGCTTTCTCCAGCATTGTGCAAGGATTGGTTCCACATTTCGGTGAGATATGCCATCAAATCACCAGTGGACCTGTTGCTGTCTGTTTGTTTTACCCTTATTCACTGATTAACCCATTTTGGCCGCCTCCTATGAAATGTCTGCAAACGCTTCATTGACATTGCCTTTGGCAGCAGTTGGACTTTTGGAAGATCGTGCCTTTGTGTTGGCCAGTGAGTTGCACGATCTTCTCAAGAACGAAGTTATTTACATGACAGCGCGCCTTGACTAAAACCATTTTCTGACATTCAATGTCTCGGTAATTTAGTTACCGACCTTGATGGAGCAGCGAGAGTTCTCCATCGCCATCCTGCTCAGACTGATGAGTTTGTCAAAAATATACACGACGCTGTATAGCTCGTTTCTATGCACGCTGTCATATGTGGTCTAGATGGTGAGTTTTCTTGTGTATTTTCAAGGGTCTGTCGTAGTCTAAAGATTTGGTCGATGGTGAACTTCCCTGGCCTTAAACCACACTGCTAAGGAACGATCAGATTGTTGACGAGAGCTTTCAGGCCTTCACACAGAACGACAGAAAATATATTGTATGCGGTGTTAAGCAGACTTATCCCTCGATAGCTGGCGCAGATCTTAGAATGGAAAGTGACTGAGCCCAGGGATTTGACTGCTGCTTGGCTGTCTGAACATGTGATAATTGCCCTCCTGTATATCACATTGTTCTTAAGCAAGGAGAGGGCATTATTGTCATAGTCTCAACCTGGAAGACGCTATAATCTTTTGGAAAATGGGGACACTTAACCCTACTTCCTCATCTGTCTTGGATCCATCTATGAAGATACGCAGAGGACCGTCTATTGTCTGAATATCAGACTCCTAGTCAAATCTGGACGGAATGCTCATAGGGAAGGTTTTCTCGGCGAGGATTATCGAGAGAAAGGTGTTGTGACGAATGTGGTAATTATTCCACAGGTGAGATGTTTTGAGCTTGACCGATATGCGGACTGCTATCTGGATGGACTTGGGGACAAGGCTCTGTGATCCTCAGTTTTACTTAAGAATATTACGTAGCCAATGTTTATAAATGTGCATTGGAAAGTTGGAGTTGAGTTGAATTACAAAAAAGCTGTCTTAGATCCGTATTTTTTGTTGTTTCTTTTATATAATTACGTATGTATATTAGTGACAAAGCAATAATCTTACCATTGCTCATTTCAGCAATATCAAAGATAAATGCAACAGGAAGCATAGGCAAATCAATTACTTTCTAATAATTTTGACATTAATTGTAATCCAACGCAAACATCGATCTCCTTTCCATTGTATACCCCGTCAATTCCACATCTGACAAAATACAGTAATTCATTTTTCTTTAGTTTACAGCTGAACTTGGGAATGACATTTTCTTTTGAATTTCTTAACAAAGCACAGCAAAATGAATTACTCAAACACTCCACGTGTGTTTAATATAAATGAAGCGATAAATGAATGCTGTTAGATATATTATTGTGTTTTGACTTTTTCTTCCATTTTTGGAACAAATTTTTGAGGTGTGAAAAGCTTAATTCTGTAACGCAATTGTTTGATTTTTTTTTGTTTAGCAAGATACTGAGTTATTATATCTTCTCAAGTTACTTAACAACTGAGGAATCAGTGACAATATAATAATGATATAACATAATCTCCTATGCAAGCAAATGTTCAACAAAACTATTTGAGACGAGAGTTTTTAAAAAATGTATTAAGGTACATCTCCAATCAGCATTAGATAAAAAAATAACCACCTCCGACTTTCACTATCATATCAACTACTTAGTTGTGCACAGGTAAGTCATTTAAAAAGCATTAAGTTATGTTGCAATTGTAACAAATTTGTTCACATTTCTGCATAATGAGACAAAGATACACGTAAATGGTCTCTTGATTGGATCGATGTCTAATAAAAAAGGGGATTTCTCTATGTAAAGTTATTATAATTGATTATCATTATTACGGTTGGATTTGAAGCTTCAATGGTAACCAGCAAAATTCATTTAATATAGATTTCAATGACATACTTTTTTAAGCTTAAATCACTCCTATCCATATACCGTAGACTTGACTTACATTTTACGTTAGTTTGAAAATGAAACTTTTTTTCATACGTAGCTACAGCCTATGTGAAGTTTGTTTTTGTAACATTGTATTACAGATCTGAATTAATTTTCATCTCACAGGACACACATTATCAACGGAAGATTTTTCACACATGCTTTTTAATGAATTTTGAACTATAAGTAGTTTATACGTTTTACATTTGTACTTTTTAGAATTTCCTTCCGGAATGGTACGAAATATGTATTGAACCCTTTTCAAATTAAGAAGAGATATTCAGACTAAAGATGTAATTGCCGAACTCACATATGTATATTCGCAATTTGGAACAAATAATAGATTGGAAAAAAATGTTTGCTAAATTACCGCTTTAGTGTTTCTTTTTTGTTTTTGACAATTAATATTATTTTAAAGGGATCATCAGCCTATCAAAATTTATATTAAAGATATTTTCCGCAAGTTGAGTGTGAAACTTAATCAGAACATATACATATACGGCTCCACTTCTTACGGGTCACTGACGATGAAACTAGTCTGGAAAGTCTTGTGCGAAGAGGTCGACGCACGTACCCACAAAGCCCCGTCGCCCACAACTTTTCAAATTAGACCAAAATAAATCTTCAACAGTAAAATCGCACAAATGTATACCAAAGCGGTATACTATTGAAAAGGTCTCTCAAAATTAAATAGTGGTTCGATTTTTACCGTTTTGTTACGAAGTCTAGTTTTGGGTAATACTAGGTTTTAAAGTTGTGTCTGTACTTTAGTTTCCAGACCCAACTTGTTAAAAACTTGATAAGAATCCAACTAATAGGCTTGAGATCTTTTAATCATTCGTCAAAATTATTTCGAGAAATCTGGATCCAATAATTTTTGAGTAATTGCTCAGAAACTGTAAAACGTAAATTTTTTAATTTTGTAGTCCCGAAAAAGCAGATTGTTCATCTCAGTAACCGCATAAAAAATTTTATGTGTGAACAATTTGGTTTGATCCAGATAACAAGTTTTTGATGATATAAAATTATATTTGCATTTCAATACCTCGCTGAAATCGAAAAATTGACTAAAGGCATTATTATGAGTTAATAGTTCAGGCTACCCATATTACGTTTGTCAATAATCAATTTTGTTGATAGATTGTCATTTCACAGAACAACTGAATGGAGCAGTTCGTTAAGTGCCTGCCCTAAGTTAGAGGGGTCCCAGGTTCGAATCCCAGTGAAAGCAAAGTTAATACGCTTTCATCCGATTTTTCAAATTTGTCGTTGGAATCAAATTATCAATCAATGATCAATGATGAAGTAGCTGCGTCGATTTCTACGCTCGATGTTGTCGGTTCGATTCGCGAAAAAAATCACCAAAAAGTTTTTCACAGCTCCACCTCTTTCGAATCACTGACAATACTCAAAGAGTATAACTGTCTAGAAAAAGCTTCTCAATCTCGCCGTTCGGAAACGGCATTAAACTGTAGGTAAGCTCCGCTCGTGACAGAACAATAGCACGCACAACACGAGTGGTTGCTGAGAAACTAGGCCCAGGTACACCTCGGACTGTAGCGCCGCCATTATTATTATTATTATTATTATCACAAATCAAAACATCCGTCATTCTAAATCGAGGTTCGAATACTTATAAATGTTGGAATGTTTAAAGTAGTCAATAAAGAAGTATAACAAACAGGGTCTAAATAAATATTCCTGAACGGTGATCCCACGCTACATCCATTTTAAGTAGACACATTAAAGTTTTAATTGTAATTCATAGCCAGATTCATGTAATCATATGTATAAACTGAATAAATAAAAACATTTCTTCGAAGTAAGATGTCAAATTCATTTGCTTCATAACGGATTTGTTTATTTAGTAGAACTAGAAAATCCTTACAAGAACGTCACTTATCCCATAAATTGTTTAAACCATTCACAATGGTACGAAATTTATCAATGTGCAATCATAATATTGATATTATCAGTGGTTTCTCTCCCATTAATTACAACTCCTAACTGGACAATAACAAAATTACACATAGCTGGCATGAGTAGTGATTCCGTTTTTTGTAAAATTTTTTTAATGTATAAATGTATTTACATATGTATGGATGTATATTATAATTAAAGTCGAATTAGGCTTAAGTTAGAAGTAGATAAGTAAATTAATTTTGAATTTATTGAACGGGATTCGAAATTACTCCTTTTGAAATTATTAAAGGCACGGAACCCACGGCGCGCAGTACAATTCGCCTTTACCCTTTTTAACGTCCGTCCTATCAATCTTTTTCTATCTTTATCAATCTCCAACATTTATAAAGATATCGGCATGAAATTTTGGAACTACGAGGTATTTTCTACCTAGAAATCATTTTTCATAAACGCAAATTTAAAAAGCGCAATTTTGGGGTCCCTCGTGAAGTTGTCATGGATTTAGAAACAGCGACACACCCCATCGAGCGGTTGACAGATCTTTGAAATGGATTTTTACTTTTACACTTTTTTGGTCCAGCATATCGCTTGAAAAGTATATAGCTCCAAAGCCGGTTTTAACCCCCCGTCCCATTACTAAACCAAAATGTTTAAAAATCTAAAAAAAAAATTGACGTGACTCATTGTGAAATGAGTACAACTCGCACCTGCTCATTTTCTTTTTACTTATTAAGGGTTTGTCCAGGTGTATTTTTCAATATATGTAATTTTATACATTCACTTTTTACAAACCATTAAGCTTCGCTACATCGCTGGAAGGAATAAAATTATTTTTTGAATTGCAAATTAATTCTTATCATACTATTTATACCTTTTGTTTATAAAATAAATAATGAATAAAAAAAATGCTAATTCTTAAATTATTTAATTATTATGAAACATAATGGGATATCACGTATATCAGCGTATATATGTAAATAAGCCATACGAATATTGTACGAGTATTATGTCGTTATTTCTTCAAATTATTCTTTTTTGGTGTATAATTAAGATACATAACTGTTGTTACATTCAGAAGAATATTCTTAATTCCTTATAACCGCTGTCATATAATCTCAACTCGATTCAATTAACCTTGCATTAAGCTCTCTAAAAATGTTAAACCGGTTTGCTTACATTTCATTGGGGACACAAAACATGCTTGATGGAATTTACAATAATAACAAATCTGGTTTTTTGCATTATGCATGTGTTTTAGCTTTCTTTTTTAACAAATTTGATAATCAACGTTATGATCTATTTTCTTCTCCTGCTGTGTTCAGTTAATCTTGAATAACAATAAGTGCAAAAAAAAGAAAGTGTGAATCTAGTCTTTGCGCCGATTGATTGACTTTTTAGCGATTTGTCATAAGAAGAGTACGTTTCTTTTCTTCACTCTATTTCTCATTTATTGGATAAGCTTGTGTTTCATTGTATCTTGTTTGAAGTGTACTTAGTCACTTTGCTTTTACTCTTGCGTTGCTATTTTGTATACATAGCTGAAGAACAATAAAAATGCGATGAAAAAGAAAAAAACATCATTCATACCGGTTCCACTTTTATCATACAACTTGATTCACGTTTTTTCTCAAAAAAAGTAAGCTCACAGAGTTTCATAATCACGCTAACATATAATGGATAGTAAAATTATATTAGAATACATCAACTCTTTGACTACCAATACTTGCAGCTCAATGTAGATTTGGATCATTTAAACCTGCATCTTGTACTGCTGGCTGCTTGGTGTAGAAATTCATCTGGATATGTTGGTAACAATGACCAACATTGTAGGTGGGAATTTTTATGCATTTGGAAGTGTGTACACCGGTTATTCCACTTTAAAAATGGTGTGGATAATTAAACCCCAAGGCAGTGGCTGTGTTGTTGATTTTATTTTTTACTCATTTCAGTCTTAGTAACTCGTGACTGTTTCATCATCATTGATCGGGGAGTGAAGCATGTCATAGTATTTCTCATGAAAACTGTGACTGCTCTGAACATGTCTGCAGAGCAAATTTTTTTAATTGAATGTATTTCATAAATACTTAATATAGCCAATGAATACACTCCTGGTTTACAGATTCTTCAGCTTTCGTAATAGTATATGGAAAACCATTTTATTCACTTGCATTCAGTATATTCATATTTATACATGTGTTATACTAATTTTTGTGGTCGGTCTACGTTTCCACTGCATAACGAAAAATAATCTTTTTTGTCTATTTGTTTTAGGTTTTTTAAAAATTCACACATTTCTATCAAATATGCTTATGGTATTTCTGTTATAAACGTATACACAAAATCTCATAAGAACGTGCATTTAGTAACCTAATATTAAAAGACTTCACAAGTGGCTTACAATTTTTTCGACTTCGCGTAGTTATTTTTGCTAATTTTAAAAGATGTTGGCAATTTATTTCGGATAAAAAAGTATTTGTAATTGTGACAATAATTGTCATCGTTCGAGAAAGCATGACGAATATGGAGGGGACTATATACACATTGTTTGCATGTGGGGTGTGGGCAAGTTTTCTTACTCTTCAGCAAGTTCTCCAACAAAACGTTGCATTTTATCGGTACACATATACTTGTAAGTATTTGTTAGGAAAAAATCTGCCATTGGATGGTTAACAAATGTATTATAAATAAAGTTTGTAAATATGTATGTCTAATTGTTTGTATGTACTTAATTGCATTTTTGAGTATTTGCTGGAAATTGGAGAAAAATAAGAAAGACACCTTCGATACAGCAGTTTGTGTAATTTGACCTCAATACGGTATTATACTTTATACATCTTAGCAAATTTTCAGCCTGTTGCAAATCCAAAAAAGTGTAGTTGATTAAGAAATTAAAACTGTGCCCGATGTCGGCTGTGTGGTGGCGTCGATGGCAGCCATGGTGTAAGGAAAATAATGTGTGCTTTGTCGCAATTTGACAACTTGTCAAAATTCGCTGTTTGTGAATTCTTGACCTCCTGGTAATTTTTGACTTGTTTCTTAAGCTTCAAACGCAAATTATTGTGTGTAAGAAAATCATTATTTTGATTTTGATTTTGTTGACCGAATGTATTATTAAT
Source organism: Myathropa florea (assembly GCA_930367185.1). Classification (NCBI taxonomy): domain Eukaryota; kingdom Metazoa; phylum Arthropoda; class Insecta; order Diptera; family Syrphidae; genus Myathropa; species Myathropa florea. The sequence continues at coordinate 94,510,728 of OV884002.1, read as the reverse complement.
AATAATTTTTGTTAATTTCTTATCAGGTCAATGACCTCTGGTGGTTCAGGTTGCCTTGGATCGGTAATCACTTGGTCTGTACACCGGAGGTTCGGTCTTCCAGTAACCAGAAAACTCGGATTCGAAGACTATTTTCGGTGGAGCATTGATGTTTATTCAATGTGAGCCAGTTTAGTCAACGCATTTTTCTCTTTCGTACTATGTCTACATCTTTGTATAGCTCGAAAAGTTCGTCATTGTATCTGCTGTGGAAGCTACGCCCAAGTCCACCTCGGACTGTAGCGTGACTATCATAATTATTGCTGAACAGCAAACGTTTTAAAAGATATAACGTTCAAAAGATGGTTTTGAAGAAACGCCTCCACTTTTGACACAACAATAGCACGCACAACACGAGTTGTGTGAAGAGGCGCTTGTGATACCCTCCAACTTCGCGCATTCTACGATCAGGAGCTGCGCACAAGTCGAGTTTCGTAGGAGCGAAGCGATCCCGAAGATCTTGATGACACCTTGTTTGCAACACCTCCAACTTCTTTGACTTCCACTGAGACTTCTGTAACTCTTTGTGGTAGTGGCCACCACTTCTTTTTTTATAAGATCATCGGCAACCGACACTCTAGCAACCAGGAGTTCTGACACCGAATCGGTTGAGAGTCAAATCAGGTGTTACATTTGTTCGACTTACGGGCAAATCGTTAACTGTACGAAAGAGCAGAGCCCAACTGAGTCAATCTTACGCTGCGGCGATTCAGCTCACATCTATAAACAACTTCCGAAAGTACCGAAAGAAAATCGGGTAGGCACGAGACGTTTTCGACGACGACGAGTTAGGGCAATATTTGAATTCAGTACAACTGGTTAGCTTATCTTTTATTGTTAACGAAACTCAGTACCTAAGATAGGTTAGGTTAGGGTGCCCTTGCTGACATAAAACATGTCAGCGGCTCACTTAGAACTAAGAGTCCATTGTACCCAACAAATTTGAAACCGTGGAAAACCTACAATTTCAATGTATCAACAGCTAAGGTAAGCCATCCGGATATAGATATGTATCTCAGGAGTTTGTTTAGCTCTATTTTCCCTATAGATGGATAGATAGATAGATCTTTATTAGTTTAATCAACTCCTACAATTTCAATTTAAATCCTAATAATATCTTAAAGCATTCGAACGGAAAAGGCTGTACTTCGTTGGTTCGGTCACGTGGCACGAATGTCCCCATCATCACGACTTCCAAGGCGTGCCTTGAATGCGATTCCATCAGGTAGGCGACCGCTTGGCAGACCAAGGACGAGATGGTTGGACCAAGTCCAAACACTCGCCTGGTTGCGCTTGGGCATAGCCCCCGATGAGTTAGAGTCGATGGCGGAGGATCGAGTGGCCTGGAGATCTCTCGTGCATGCATTGCCCCCGCGACCCCTTTAGTGGAACATGCGGGTCACTGAAAATGAGATGAGATGAGATAATATCTTAAAGCATATTGGACAATTTGCTTTTTAAATCGAATAATGTTCGTATTATTTTTAATATTCATACTTCAATTATTGAACAATTGCGCTCCTTTATATAAAACATTATTTTGTGTTCTTCCCCGCCTATATAGGGGTAAGCGGAAATCACCCACTTTTCTCAATTTATTATAGTTTCCTACGTATTGTAAATTTCTTTTTAATGTAATGTAGATATGATGTAATCTATTCTTTAATTTGAAAATACAAATTAGTACATTCACTTTCAGTCTTTGTTCGATATTTAACCATCATTTAGCATATCAGGACTGTGATGTGGACTAACATTTTAATACATAATAATTTTACTATCAGTACATAAATCAAAATGGACGATCAATAACTAATGTGTGGTAATATAATGGAATTAAAAATATTTATTGCACAATTTTTCGATATTCTTTTTCTAATTCTGCAAGTTTATTTTTTTTAGATATTTTTCCACAAACGTAGTCAGCATGAGCGTTAAAAAAAAGTATATTGTCTACAATTATTCCTAGATACTTAATTTGATTTACGCACTCAATGGTATTATTACTAATTTTAACATCTATACTATCATAGTTTTTAGCAATGCACTTACATTTAGTTTTTGAGACATTTAACATTAATCTATTTTTACATAAACATATATACACATTTTCAGCATCAACATTTAACTTATATTCACAAGTATATATGTACATATTTTCTAACAATATAAATAACAATATCGTTGGCAAATAAAGATACATTGGAGACCAATCCACTAAATCATAGAATAATATCACTCCTAAAATTGTTCCTTGCGGTATCCCCAGGTTTACATCCTCAGACGTTGAAAACAATTCTTCTAACTTTACTCTTTGCGTTCTCGATGATAGGAATGAATCAAACCACCTAAGTTACTTACTCCTTATACCGTACTTATATAATTTGGTTATTAAAATACGTCTATCCACTGGTTCGAATGCTCTTTTTAATTCAATGAAAAGCACCAAATTTCTATCATCCAACTGTCTCTTCCATTAATTTAAGACCCAAGCCAAGGCTGTCTCCGTTGAGTGGCCTTTGCGGAAATCAGACTGTTCTTCGCAAAGTGTTCCAGATTGTACTAAGAAATTTTCCAATTGAATACGTACTACCGTTTCCAAACCTTTTTGTTCAGGTTTGGAATTGTTTTTTTGCAAGGTTTTCTTGCTTTTTTTCTTTCTCTACCGGGACTATAATTGATTACTTCCGTGGACTTGGAAAGATACCTTCGATCAAAGAAGTATTTATAATTTTTGTTGCAGTTAAACTTTATTGGCGAATGAATTTAAAAATATTTCACATTTGAATTCTGTTGTGACGCACAATAAGTGATGCCAAGTTACAATAACATAAGAAATAGGTTGTGCCATACACGTTGGGTATTGCTAGCTATTTTCAACAATTTTAACTAATACAGGTAGAATCTCATCCTTGCAATCTAAAACAATGTTTCTATTTAGTCCATTTGAATCTTTATTGTTCATTTGCTTAATTATTTGCTCTAGTTCTAATATATCTATAACTTTAAATTCATAAACACCCACTGAGTCTCTAATGCTATCGTTATATTGGGTTAAAGGTATATTCTTGTTAATGCTCATAACACTACCGACAAATAATGCATTTAGCTTTTTTGAAATTTCAATTTCAATTTCAAGAATAACACTGTACTTGGTAACATTGTTTTTTTTTAAATGTTTTATTATTCTTAATTAACTTCATTTTGTTTTCTTAACTTTTCAATGATTTCATTTTCTTCGCATTAAATTTCATGTTCGGTATTATAATTCTTGGTTTAACTTTATTTGGAACTTTCACTTTGTAATTTTCACCAACTTTTTCCTCTATTGCTTTTTTTATTTTTTCAGTGTTCGAAATTTTCAAATTTAATTTTTTTATCTAAGCCCTCTCTAGTTTTAATACCGTCTTGCACTACTTTTGGCTTCACTATAAGTCACAACTTTTTGCGCATTTTTGTGTCAATTTTCAAAAATCAATAATATCAAAAGGATCCTTTAATTTATTTGCACTATTAATAATTAAAAACAATTTAAATCGCACTGCTCAACTCAATGTCAACTATTCAATCCGCTAGAAAGTTCTTCTATCATTTAGCTCCGAAAAGAAGAATCTTCCACGGCTAGTGCAGGACTACCACACAGTAGATGGGGAATAGATTCTATTTCTCCTTCGTCTCTACAGCTTCTACAAAAGTTTTTACGGGGTATTCCCGGCTGTGCTGTGTGATTTTCTATAACGCAGCGCTTGTCAAGACCCCAACGGCTGGTCGTATATCCCTTCGACTTAGTTTTATGGGATTTGTAAATTTCCTCTTGTCGTAGACTAACCATAACGATTTAGCTGTAGCGCATGTGTCTAATCGACACCACCGTTTATTAGCTTCATCGTTAGATGTCTATTTCCCTGTGCAAGGTGCTCAGCGGTGTGCTGGCCTCAGGTAGGACCCGGGAAGAGCTTAGGTGTGACCCAACCCTGGCCAGCTCATCCGAATTTTCATTACCGGAAATTCCCATGTGGCCGGGCACCCAACAGAGGGTCACCTTATTGGCTACTAAAATATCGTCCAGTCTTTTAATGCACATTTTTACGAGCTTTGATCTTATCGATGTTGACTGTAACGCTTTAATGACTGCTTGATTATCAATATAGATACCGATTGTTTGTCCGGAAATGTTTTCCTCAACAATCATATCCGCAACTTGTTTTATTACAACAACTTCCGCTTCAATCTTTCCAGAATTGAGACATGACCATAGGGCTTGGCTAACCATTGGCCAGATTCCCTTAGTCTTATTGCAGTCTTAGCATCGAAGGTGTATATTCAATGTACCCCTTTAGGCTTAAAACCCCATGTCTTCGCCTGCATGCATATAATGCCACGTAGGTCTTCTTGGTTCGATTATCTATGTTTCCCGTCAAATTTAATTTGGAGTCTAAAATTACGCCGAAATGTTTTGCGGTTTCCTTAGGTATTAGGTCAACTCCATTCATACGCGGGTAATTGTACTCTGGAATCGACCTTTTCCTTGTGAAAAGCACTAATTCGGTTTTGACTGGATTGACGTCCAGACCGCTACCTCTGACCCATTTATTCACTAAAAGAAGCGCGTAATTGAGTCTTTCGCTCACTACAGGAAGATATTTTCCATATACCAGAATAACGACATCGTCAGCATAGGCCACCTCGTTGAAGCCATTGTTTTCTAATATTTTTACCATCTCATCCACTACTAAGAACATACTAAGCATTTGTTCAGATCACCTACAACACCCGAGTCTATTTGGGTCCTGTGTAGAATGTCGCATATTGCTTCAGTGCTTCCATTAATGTAAATTCCTTGACTTGAAGAGAATTCTCTATTGTAGAGACAAATTTGTGAAGAGTAGTATCTACTGACTTACGCTTTATATAAGCATTAAGAGATCTTGATAAATAGTTATACCCGATTTCATCCTTAATATATAAATCTATTAACCGTTCCAGTGTCTTCAATAGGAATGGTGACAGACTTATTGGCCTATAATCTTTGTCATCAGTATGGCTTATCTTACCCGTTTTTGGTATAAAGACCACTCTGATTTCCCGCCAAGCCCATGGCGTTTCGTGTAAGAAGTATGATAAACCAATATGTTTTCAATCTTAACGGTAGACATGAGCTTTTTGGTAGGAAAAGTATCTTCACTTGCCTCTATCTTACGAGATGTAGGTCAGATGAAGGCATCCTTTGAGTATGATTTCCAACCAGGGGAGAATCAGGTTTAAAATCTTTTGTAGTTCCGCTGGTATAATCTAATCGGGACCTAGGGATTTATAAGCTTCAAAGCTCCATATAGCCCATGATATTCTTTGTTTGGTAGTAAGATTGAAAAAGCTGCTTACTGGAGTTGTACTGCTGTTGAAATTAGGGATATAAGTATCCGAGCAGCTTGGGAAATGCGATTCTAGTAGAATCTCCAGAGATCCCTTACTAGAGGTGGTCCAGGCATCATATTGCTTAATATAGTAGCTAGGAATCGTTAGACATATAGGGGGCTTCTGAGACTTCCCGCAAAGAGCTTCCAGGATGTAGAGATTGAATAAGGGCTCTGTTACTCAATTGCTTTTTGAGTCCAGAAAACAGCGGTTGGCAAAAATTATCGGTACTGATCTTCTTCGTACTGTTTACAGCGGAGCCAAGGTAAACAAATTCGTTCACTATCTCGAAGTGTTATTTTTATTAATTTCTATTAGTACTATAAAATATAAGAGGTTCATAAAAAAATTAGCAATTTTGTGTTGAAAAAATTTTTTTTTTAAGAAAAAGGGTTTCTGTCGACGCAAAACAATTGCACGTACATTAAAAAAAATTGCACGTACACGTATGATAACACTAACTTACCACCACCTAACGTTACTATTTTTTTGTGAATCGCCACGAACAAGTTCAGTGAAGACTGTAGCAGTCGTTTAATGTACAAATAGCTTAGAGTTCCCAACAGCAGAACTTCTATGGTCGCAATAATGGACTTTATTAACCCTGGTACCACCTTCGGTTTGGTTAATTTTAAGTGGGAGCAAAATATCGCTACCAAAGTGTTCTTATGTTCAAATGTTTTCTTATGTTCAAATGTTTTCTTCTGATCATATTTTGCTTAGCATAGTTGGCAAGAAGAGAGGCTCAACTTCTTTAAATAATATTTGAAATTCCAGTGGCTATTGAACAGGCTGTTACAGTGTGAGATGTTTGCCTCCTAATTCAATAAGTTTTCTAGATTTCTTACGGCCTGGGTAGATGACGAGTATGGATTGCATTAGCTTGGAAGCAGGCCCCTATATCTTATATAGCTTATTGCTTATGGTGGTCATTGTTTCTAACTTTCTTCTTAAGGTTACAGAGTGCACCAAGAAACAATGATGTTCTAACAAAAAACGATTTTCCTTTCATTTCCACTGAAAACATGTTGTGGCCATTCTATTTTTTCTGAGGTCATCTAGTTTTACGAGACGGTCACAGATTATCCTGGGCTGTATCGTGTAATAGTAGGATTTTAGTATAGCCTGGCTGTTTGATAAGACGTTGACGCAAGCACCGTTGCGTCGGCAAAGGTACTCTCTCGCGCAGATTTCTATAGCGTTAACTTCCATCTGAGAGATGGTTTTGAAAACCCGGTCCCGGTTTGTCCGGTGTTCAGTGTTGATTTCAATTAATTATTACTTATGTTAAATTTTTTACAAACTCGGCACAAATGATGACGTTGCACGTGTTTACGTGCCAAGTACATAGCCTCAGGGCCAATATATCATACGTGTACGTGAAATTTTTTGGTGTTTGAATTTGATATAAGTTTTCTTATACATTTTCTTAAAAAAAAATATTTTTTTCAATACAGAATTGCTAATTTTATGAACCTCTTATATGTAGTAGTACCAATAGAAATCAAAAAAAAACTGCGAAAATGTAAGAGCGCTTTGTTACAATTCATAAATCATTGAATACATCATCCAATTTCAATTGCTGTGCGTGCAATTTTTTAATGCTGTTTGAATGCCTATTGTGACATTCTGGCCAAGTTATCGACGCTGTACGTCCTTTCTTCATGGGAGTACATACATATTTCTTTTTGGGAGCGTGTGTGGCTGTCAATTTGGAAAAGATATTACCAGTTTATAATATTTCTTTTAACAAGTTGATAAAATAACTAAAAGAATTTCATTTGTTTTATAATGACACTGCACTGAATTGTTGGCATAAGCTAAACAGCGTAGATCTTCTTCTAATCAGTTTTATAAAATTAAAACTATTTCCGCTCTATTAACTAACGTAAGTGAAAACTATCGGACACCTTAATATGTTTTTAACCATCCACCATTTACTCGCACAATGCGAAGAAGACCTTCGGTATAGAAGTATTCCATCGAAGAATAACTTTTATTAGCTCAGCTTATTTGGGTGCAAAGAAGCGATTGTGGACTACCTTGTCTGTGATTTTCACCGCCAAAATAAACGGTGTCACCTTAAAGCACATGGTTAGTGAAATTGTGTCAATGTCTAAATGGATAAGAAATATGAATTGTTGTGAGCACAGTGAAACATTTTAGATTATTACAGTTCCCGTTATATTATGTTATGTACTGTTAAGCTAACGATTAGTCATTGTAAAAAGTCCGTCGACGGGTACGGACAAGCAAATGCAATGTGTCACCCATAGACCATAAACAAGTCCGCAAACTGTTTCTCGAATTTGCATGTATTATCCCAGGAGACCTGCAAGAACTTAAGTAAATTTAAATTAACATTAAGTTCTTTCGAATTAATTCTCGAATGTAAGTCTAAAAGCACATTTGCGTCATCCTGAATAAGAGAAAAGTTTTAAGGCATTTGCTTGTTAGATTTTGTACTACACTCCCTGAAAAGTGAAAATTTCAATGTCATTCTTTGTCAAGCAGAAAACGCTACAGGGTAGAAGCAAACCAGTTATCGTTGTGCAGAAAATGTATTTGCCTATTGAAAGAAGAAAGTAAGAAAACAGTCTACCTACAGAGACTTGTCTAGTCTATATTGTTTTCCGCGCTATATTACTTAACCTGTTGACCTTCGAAATTTTTACTTCTATCAACTTAATACAAGTTTTCTTTTCCTGTCATACATTGTTGGGTGTGGATAAAGTATTTATTAATATATCGCGGCACACGTTTAAATATTTTTTTATATAGTTAAGTATAAATAAAAATGAAACAATTCCTTTTTTTATTAATTACTCTTATTTTCGTCCAACAAAACAAAAATTGGTGCCTAACGCTTTGAAGACCAAAACTAAAAGGGAAGAGGAAGTGGGTTTTCCAAGAGGAAGAGAGCGAGAGTAAATTGAAAGTCTAGGAGACAAGCTATTTCATATGCTCTCACCTAAATGGGATAATACTCACATATGTATGTAGCAATGTTTATATGTAATACCTGCGCCCGTTAGATTTTGGTCCCCAAAATGCAATAAAATATTAATAATATTAATGTAGTGGTCTACCGTATTCGCATAGTTCCTCGGCGCCATTTACTCCGGATGATACAAATTCATTTGCATTATTATCTGTGATAAAATAAAATAAAATAAAATAAAATATTAGTGTACAATGATAAGTCATAAGAAAAATCAAAAAGTAAGAAAAGATACTACTCGTAATTCAATAGCATATGAAATCATTATCAATCGTTTATGATTAATTGCTTTGTTTCCTGCAGTACTACACATACATTTTATTAAAATAATAATATAATAGCGGCACTTCAGTCCGATGTGGACCTGGGCCTAGCACTCGTGTTGTGCGTGCTATTATTCTCTCACGAGTGGAAGGGACCTACAGTTTAATGCCAACTCCGAACGGTGATTTTGAGAATCTTTTTCTAGACAGTTATACTCTTTGAGTCACTGACAAGACTCGAAAGAGATGGAGCCGTGAAAAAATGTTAGGTGTTTTTCGAGATTCCAACCTTAGACCTTGAGCGTAGGAGTCGACGCACCTACCTACTACGCCACGGCGCCCAATAATAAATTAATAAAAAAAATTTATTTATTTTGTTCATAGATCATTACTAAGATAACAAGGAACAATTTTTATAGTTTTCCAAGATCCAAACAAAATTAACCTAAGTATTACAACTACTGTGAAGGTACAACATAAATATTATAAGATTTTATGCAAGTTTAACTATCCTGATGTTTATATTTTCGTTTTATTTGTTTTTCATGGTACCTCGTGTTTTTCTTTGTGCTCTGATTAATTAGGTAATCTCCATCTCTAGCAAATTTGTCAAGAATTTTGTAGTTTGGCTATGTTTTCACGACGGTTCTATTTTTAACAATGTTTGGTACATTGGTTTAACTTTTGGCATAACTTAATATTTTTGTTTTCGATTCTTTTTATATTTTCTTGTTGGAATTTTTCCGAAAGCTCAGTTATATCTTGTTTGGTAAAATTCTTTAATATGAAATCAATAGATCTTAATTTTGTTGTCGAATGTATTGTTTCATTGTGTAGTGTTTTGATTTCAAATAATTTGTCAAGTTATTTTTGTTTTTTGTTTTAAAAATTATTCTATAGCAGTATGTAAATTACATGTTTTTCCGTCCGATATAATTCTGTTATATTCAAAGGATATTTCAAAGGATTTCTATTATGCTTAGCCAGATTACAAACTGTAGCTATTTATATTTATAATATCTATGAATTGATTTTTGTCCACAATATCTATTAATTTATGTGTAGACCTAAGAATTCTAAAATATTTATTAGAGGAGAAATATTTTATCACAATCACACAGTGTAAGCCCTTATCTATTATAATTGTTTTCATACTAGCTAATAAGTCTTGACTGTCATTTTTTATTTGAACGTAGTTATCTATTTTGTTTTAAGGTTCCGTCTACAAAAACGGAACCTTTATAACTTCGGTGTGTCCGTCCGTCATTCATGTCTGTCACATTTTTTTTAACTCCGAAGTTTATAAAGATATCGGCATGAAATTTTGGAATTATATACTTCAGGCCTAGATGTCATTGTCCATGCACCCAAATTTAAAAAGTGGGGCCATTTGGCGGCAGCTCCAGTACAGGTGAAGTTGCTATTAATTTTGAAACATTGTCGCACCCCATCGACTTACATATCAATCGACAGATCTTTTGAAATGAGGTAGAGGTTTGCTTCAAAACTTTTCGATCCAAAGTATCGTTCGAAAAATATGGAGCTCCAAAGTTTTTTTTAATGCTTCCCCCCTGCCATTTCTAAACCAAAGTGTTTAAAAATCTGAAAAAATCCCAAATCTTGGCTACATTGAGTACTCTCATTTAAAACAATTTCGAGCATTCTGGCCTTAATAGTTTTCGAGATATTGGCCAAAAACGGTTAACCATCGACATGCGAATTTTGAAGATCTGAAAACGCAGTTTTGAAGACCTCAGCGTAAGCATTAAGAAATGATAAATTTCAAAATATCAATTTATGTTGAAATTTTGAGTTATCTAAGATTTAAAATGATAAATATTTTCATTTTCACACATACATTTCATGCTGTGTTCGACCACTCCATTCGTTAATTAGTGTCATCTTTTGGATCTAACCCCTAAATGCCGAACAGAAATGAACACACACACCGCAGCCATGAGCAGTGATGTTGGAATTATTTTTTTTGGGTTGGATAAATTTCGATAGAGGTATAGGTATATGTATGTATGAATGTTTGTTTGGATGTATGAAAGTATGAAAGAATAGTTGATTTGGGTTGAAGTTAGAAGTAAATTCAACTGAAATAGTTTGGAAACGTCGTTTGATATTCATAAATCATCCATCAATATTATGCAGCGGAACTTTATCCGTGCGAGTACAACTCGCATTGCCCAGTTTATTTATGTATGGTTTTAATCGTAGTTTTAGTTCCGTAAAATAAATAAATTTGATTTTGTACAGGCTTATTGGTTTTTCTATTATAAAAATATGGTCAGATTGGTCTAATAAATAAGTTTCCTAATTAATTTTCTTCGTTCTTCGCCAACATCGATAAACCACTAAGTCCATAAACAACCTCATTTTAATTTCCATTTAAATGTTCTATATTAAAATCATATTCATTTAACATTATTTTTCACCTTTGGAGTTTCATATTAGACGATTTCATATTATTCAGCCATTCAAGTTGCTTATGATCGGTTCGAATCGATTTACATCCCAAACTATGGCTAAAAGCTCTTTTTGCAAAATTTTGTAACTGATTTTTTTAAGTGCTGATTATTTGAAGTGCGCGAACCGAAATAGATGGCATGACTAAATTGTATTAACACTGCTCCTAATGCATGTTTTGACGTATCTGTAGTTAGAACAAATAACTTACTAAAATTGGGGGCTTCTAAAATAATTTGCAAATTGTTGAAGGAATTCAGAATAGAAGAACACCAGTGCAGCGAAAATTATGATAAAATTATTCACGTAGTAGATCTGGAGAGATCTGATAAAATTATAGATCAAATGAAAGTATCAAAAGAAGATCATCTTCTAAACTTTGGAGATTTGTCCTTAAAAAGATTACTAACTAATGCATTGAAAAACTCTCTGTTGAAACTTCAGACAATTGTGCCGCATCCACGTCAAAGGCGAGGCCTAATTAATGTTGTGGGCAGTGGTCTAAATTTTCTGTTTGGGGTTATGGACGAAGATGAAAGATTTGAATTACAAGAACATTTAAGAATTATAAAAGAAAATGATCATAATCCTATTGCTGAATTAAATAAACAGATCGGAATAATTAATGAATTGAATAATAATTCAAATATTTTGACAAAAACGGTTAATAAACATGAGCAAATTATGCAAGACTTCGTAAATCATTCGAATAAAGAACAAATGATTTTAGGAAAAAAATTGCAAACGCTCCAAATAAATACTGACATTTTATTCCTTAATAATGAAATTGAGAAATTGCAAGACAATATTGTATTTTCAAAACTAGAAATCTTAGGTAAGAACATAATAACGGAAGAACAAAACAAACGATTTAATATCAGTATCGAAAAATTGAAAAATATTAAAAGTAGTGTAATTGATTCTGAGAATCAATTAATATTTCTACTTAAAATTCCAAATTTTTAAATAGAAAAATGCGAAAGATTTATTATTTTTCCAATTCCGAATAAAGAAGGAAACGAAATTGTAATAAAAAATAACTATTTTATTTTATACAACAATAATTTGTATGATCATCATACTGAAATCTATGGAAAAAACTTAAAAAGAAGTGAATCCTGTATGCAAAACCTAATTAAGAACACTTATAGTTTTTGTAAGTTTATTATAAATGAAGAACTTGAAATAGAAAATGGTGTAGTATTAACGAAAAATATTTTTGTCACGAACTTAACAAATACATGTAATCATCTAATCTATAAATTGTCAAACACTAATGTAATACATTTCAACAACTGTACAATCAAATTAAACGAAACACTTTTTACCAATGATAAGGTTTTAATTAAACAAAGTTTGTTAGTACCGAATTATAGCAAACTCTATATTGTAAATTGTAAAAAACGAGGCAGACCTAAAAGATGTATACCTAAACCAGATTAAGACCCGTGAAGACATAGATGAAGTTAAAGACGAGAATAACACAAAACACATCGTATCTTATACTCTTATAGCAGTTATTATTCTTATAATTATCATTTGTATTATCCTAAAACTTAAATCGGAGAATGTAAAACTTATATTAAAAAGGGTTAAGGAACCTCAGGAGAGGATCGAGCTTAAGGAGGTAGGAGTCACATATAAATTCCCCCTCACCCTAAATCCGTAACAGAACCACATAAATTCTCTCACTATAGATCCCCAACACTGCATTCGGGATTGTCTCGATCCGTCGTGCTGTGCTCAATGTGCTCAATGTTGCATAAGCTTTATCAGCATTTTTGCAATGCATTTGTTTATTCCAAGAGCGAATGCAGATCATTGCACAAATGCTGTGTAAGCACATTCCATCATGTATCGGGATCAACGCTGATTGTGTTATAGTGAGTTCTTCGATCTGAGTTGACGGGTGCACAGAAGAATGTAGAAGAATAACAAAATTTTCAAATGTTCATTTCACTATATGCAGCTCATTAGTAGAAAAGTGCCATGGAAGATCGAGCATCATTTTCAAAATCTTATTGTGAGCTATTTGCAACTTTCGGATGTGACATTTTGTACACTTTACCCACACTGGAGAACTTTATGGTTCATTATTACATTACTTTGCATTATTCGTCCACTCTGTCTCTATTCCATTCATTTTAAGCCTGTTGCTTGGCAATAAACAGGTTTTGTTCTTTTCCAAGTAAAAAAAAGCCTGAGTCTTGGAAGCATTTATTTGAATTTTCCAGTGTTTAAAATATTTTTAGCAATTATATTAGAGCAGATTGCAGGATGGCTTCAATATTGGAACCAAATGCATCTGACGACAAAATGCATGTATCGTCGGCAAACATAGCAAAAGCACAATTATTCGACCGTGGAAAGTCGGATGTGTAAGTGGTATATAACACAGACCCCTGAGGTACACCTGCAACAACAGAATAATCGCCAGAGAACCAACTATTAACAGAGACTATGAAACTTCGACCTGTAAGAAATGATTGGATAATTTTTATTAGATATATAGCTAAATTAAATGCAATGCCACACTATATCAAACGCTTTTTCAATATCAAGCAAAACCATACCAGTACTTTTGCCTGATAGAAAGTATCTTTATGTGATTTGAAATGCGGTGCACTTCGTGAAACTTTCTAAAGCCAAATTGCTCTATTGGTAAAATATTATGAGCTTATTGCTAGCTTTTCTAGTTTCTAGCTTAATTTTAAAAATTTTTTCAAAACACTAACTCAAAAGCTTAGTATACTTATAGGTCTATAGCTGCTGGGGCAAGTAGGATCTTTTCCAGGTTTTAAAATTATTATAACATTAGCAATTTTACATTTCTTATGAAAGTAACCTAGTTTGAATATATTTGTAAATATTAATTGTACAAACTTGATACCTATCTTTGGAGGATGATTGAGATAAAGGTTCTTAAGTTGATCAGGACATGAAAATTTTTTCATTTGAAGAGTAGCTATTACGTCACTGATTTCTTTTAAATTTATAATTCGTTTTGTTTTTTTGTGTTTTGGTGACGTTGCTGCTAACAAAATTGTTAGTAATTTGGTGATTAGCAAACAACTGATCCGCTAAAGCGTTTACTTTCTCTGTGTTGGAAAGTAATATTGTGTTGCCTACTATAAGGGTAGGAATTTGACTGTTTTTTCTTTTAATAACTTTAACTAAATTCCAAAACGGCTTAGCGCCTTTTTGTAGTTCTTGCAAATTATAGTTCCAGGGCTGATTTCTAAAATTCGTAACATGCACATTTATGGTTGCATTGATCGATTTTAACTTCAAAAGATAAAACCTACACCGAGATCTGATTCAATTAGATCTTAATATATTTCTTACCTTGATGAGTTGAAGTATATGAAATGGGAGACCATTGTTACTCACATTTTCAATATCTCTCTTTGGTAGAGATTGTTCGATACTATCATGTACAGAAGAAGTAAAAGAGTCAATGGCCTCATCGATTTCAGTTTGGGTGTTGACATTACTGTATATGTTGTCTGAATTGTTAATGTTGCGCCTCATAACACCTTTAAATTTATTCCAACTGGCATAAAGAAATATATTTGATTACTTTTGTTGACGGGGTTAGAGAAAGTACTGAGATCGGCTAAAATATTTCCCGGTACTGCTGATCTATCCTGGATCAGACCTGTCTGATCGAAATATAGGAATGACTCTGGGGGAACTCTCTCGTTGTATCTACAGTTTGGGTAGTAAGCCCCGAAGATCAGGTTATTCGTCGAGATCATTGCTTTTGCGATGTGACCGCGAATCAGTTTAATCAGGAAATTCTCCACTCTTATCACATTCGCCCTATTGTATGGGACTTTATTGGAGTAAAATTTTTTGTACTGGGACTGTGCCGTTCGATAGAGGAGAAGGCAAGTCCTGAGATAAGCTCTCTCGAAGTATAAATACTTATCAGCTAGTTAAAATAATATATATATATATAATAATAATAATAATAATAAATTGCCTTCCAGCAAAGTCCCATTTCACTTGCGTTTTAAACACAGAACGAAAATGTTTTTCCAGATCATTGAGTCTAATAGAACCCACCTCGAGGAAAACAATGTAAAACACATCTACAAAAAAGTTTAACCCCCCTGCTTGGCCACATATGCAATTTGGAGTAAGTGCGAGTTTGATTGTATTTACTTTTTTTAAACTCATGCAAATCATGGATAAAAAAAAACATGGATATACTCAGTCTCGCGCCTACTTTAAATCCTACATGTGGTTCAGCAGAGGGGTTGCAGAGGGGCAGCATGCTCCCCCATGCATACCTCATATGTATGTATGCATGTAAGGGGCAAGGGAGGTAGGTTGGTTGGAAACTAAACGTGGTCCGATCATGGTGAGACATTGGACTGATAACGTTTTGTCAAAACTATTACATTGTGCTGTGCTGTGCTTTAGAGCTCAAAAACATTGTATAACATTAGTTCAGATTCGAGTGTGAACTAACACCATATGGCGTTAGTTCAATTTAATGTATGGCTTTAGTTCCAATTTGAAAGAGAATTAAAGCCATAAGTGGATTATGGTGTAAATTCGCATTTGAAAGTGAATTAAAGCCATTATGGCGTTAGTTCATATGACCTTCGTTCACGGCACCCATTAAGCTCTGTGATATGTATCAATGTCTTCACAATTAATTTTATTCCGATCGATATTTTTTTAATATTGTATTTGTTTATGTTTGATTCTGAAAAAAGGCTGTGCACATTTTCACCAGACTTTTGCAACACACAGATCGATGGAATTTTAGATTTTTTGTATGAAATACAGGGAGTAATAATTTCATCACATTCAATGTCCGTATCTGGTAAACATTGCAGAGGAGCAAACCTGCATGCGTAAGGTTTCATTTATTCAACTATCACCAGGAAATAAGAAAAATATTCCAGAAATGGAATGATATGTCATGGAAACATGCTTGCTTCACGCGAGAATATACCTTGAAAGAATACATTTTAAAAGTGCGAAAATCATATATTCCTTCGTCGATACATTTGCGTTTCAAGAATTACATACTCTTCACCGCCCAAAAACACTATTTCTCCATGAATTAGTTTGCAAATAACAAAGCATTTTTCATTACTTTTTGTTGCTATGATTGCAAAATTTACTTGAAAGTGTTAAAAATCACCTAAATGAAATACTTTTAATTTCTACGAAATATTGAACATATGTACATACACATCAGATGAAGAAGTTGAAGATAAATACAGTTACATATAAAATTGTACTGTATTTATATATGTGCATAGTCTATAAAATTCGACCAGTTAGAGAATTTCATAAAGAATTAAAGTGATGGAATCTTACGCTTGACGAATCTTGTAGCACAAGCTACCCAGTGGCTATGTTAAGAGAAAGTATTCTGCTGTTATTTATGTTTGCTACTACTCAGGTTTCTACTTGTGAAGTGAGCTCTCTTTCATTTTTATTCGTTCCCAATTTCTCGGAGTAGCTCTTCATGCCGCAATAATGCTTTAGTGGGAATTGTTGAAAACAAAAAATAGAAAATAGCTAAAACTGCTCATAGATCATCCAAAGCCTTGTCATTGAAAGTTTCGTCTTTTCAACTTTTATTTTCGAGGTCGCATGGTTTCCAGATTGTGCCGCCAATTAGTGAGCCGCGCATATGGTTGAACAATTTTTTTTCATCCGATGTCATGAGTTATTTTCTTCTATTTCGTACTAGATATTCAATGTTATAAATAATGTGCGAATTATCTCAGTGTCGTATAGGTATATTTATGTGCATTAACAAAATAATTTTATAATTTGTTTCAATCTTTATGCTAGCATAATATTAGTAAAAAGGAAGCTTTTTAAACAAATATTGAATTACTTGCGTAAATAATCTCCTTCAAAGAAACCGGATATACTTGTTTTGTCGAAGTTAGAAAAGCAAATACAGAGTATTAAATTTGAATGTTATTTGTCATAATCGTTTGAGATTGTTTCCATTTTATTGACAAACTTGTTTTGACCCGGTCAATTCAATTAATTGAACATTTGAGATGTAAATGGATAACATAAATGGGTGGACATAAATGGATAACAGCTCCAAAAATATGTATGATATTATTAAACTCTACTTTAGATCTCTATTACATAACCATACAAAATAACAACAAAATCGATAAGAGGAAGACTTTAAACCAATGCTTTCATTATTAAAAAGCATCCATTATCATCATCATTTGTAATTTCCTACCAAAATCGGTGTTAAGTTTTTTATTAAATAAAACTTAATTTAAAGTGAGAGTTAAAAGTACCCAAGTGATATAATTCCTCTTGAACTAGCTTCCAAAGAAAAGAAAGTGAAACGAATGACTTAACATTGAACTCTGCCGCGTCAGTTATATCTTGCACAGGTATTCGTGTGCTGGTATTCAATTGTGTACGTAAACGTGAACTGGTGTAAAAAAGAAAATATTTCTTCTTTCTGTTGCACAATTATTAAATTTTTTGATACGTGTATTAGACACGAACATTTTTTGCAAATGCTAAACTATTACTAGTTTTTATTTTCTTTTTTTCTTTGAATTTAATTTGTCTTTAATAACATATTACGCATGTTTTTGGAAATATTAATTCAATTGATAAATTAAAATAGATAATAAAATTGAAAGGGATAATAATAAAAGTTCGACTTTGCTTCAACTTTTGCAGAATGCATTCAACTTTTGAAGTATATTTGAAGTCTATATATAAACTGTCAGTTGGTCAGGGAATATTTCCACACAAACCGTTTTAGTTCCGTCTGGACTTTTTTATAGCCTAACCTGTATTTTTGTGGGCGCCTTGTCGTTATGGCTATTTGCGTCGACCCCAACCCTCGAGACTATAAAGTTTAGGTTCAAATCCCAGGAATCACGGCTCCACCACTTTCTAGTCAGTGACAATGCTCAAAAAGTATAACTGTCTGGAAAAAAACGTCTAACTGCACACGGCTTCTAATAGTTTACCTAAACGAAAATATAACTTTTTGTTATGTCCCGATGATCAATATGGATGATTGATTTCCATGCATTACAATAACAACACAGGATCTTGACCAGGATCAATATTCATGATCCGAAAATTGGATTCCCCTATCAGGCTCCAACTTCATCCTTAAATATTGGTACATCTGCAAATGTTATAATAATAATAATGGCAGTTCTACAGGCCGAGGCAGTGTTGTCACTTTCCCAGTGACAGACAGTGAGATCTAACACTTTTTTGCTATATTTTTTTTTTTTTTATAATTTGCGCGCGCAAAAGGGGTTAAATACCCTTAAGTGTCCGGAATCAAGACACAGCACGGGCCGAAGGTATAGAAGGAGAAAGAGGTACCTGTGCACATTGGTCTTAAATGTCTGCGGATTGTAGTGAGTGGGAAATATTCGGCTGGGAAGAGCATTCCATATTCGTGTGGTGCCGTTTTCACAATCTACCACTTCTTCCACGGAAGACAAAAAAATCTACCACTATTTGCTATCTTGACAAAAAATAAATCCAGCAATGAAGCGAAATGAAACAAAATTTACTATATTATTTACAAAAAATCATATTTTCTCTCTTCATTTCACTGATATTTTACTTAAATCCAGCCATTTACGAAATCATGCACTACATTGTTTATGTTTTCTCGTGTATATGCCCACTTATAGTGACACTTCATATGGTACACTAAGTATTTATTGTGTACTCTTTTCATCGCATTGCAAATTGTGAAAACAAACTTTTTGTTTGTTCAGACTATGCGATTTGTCGTACGATACATATTTTGATGACTTGATAGCATTCTTATTGCACGACCTTTTTCGGATATGTTTCTTGGACATAAATTTGAAAATCATATTCAAGATTTTAAAGAAGAATTAGACATAAAAATTATTAAGGAAAATCGTCTTAAACATAGTAATACTAACTTTTCGACGCATTGAAAAAAAGATTTTTCTGGCGAGCATCTCAAACTACTTCAATATTTAGATGCTAGAGAAATTAAAAAAAACAACAGGAAACAGCTTTACAACTAAATATAACTTTCCCATTTAACAATGTTTCGGAAGAGATTATTAATAATGAGTGGAGATCGTTGCTAATTTATAATAAAAAATAAAATTAATAAATATGATGAAATTGTAAAGGGCAGGATTGCCTTAAGTAAGGAAATTAATATTTATGAAGAGTTTATGTTTGCATATATTAAGAAGTACATTTAGTAGTGCCGTAGCAGAAACATTTCTTTGTTTTTTTTTACTATACTTGTACCGAAATATATGAATGAATTGTGACATTTTATGATATATGTATATTGCGAAAAAAAATTTGATTATATTCTATTTTTGACAAATTGTACTTCAAAATATACGTATTTTGATGAAATTTGCTTCAAGCAGTCCACGCTCGTTACAATGAACAATCTCGATGCAGTGAACAGGCCCTGTTTTTATTAGTTCACTGTATCGAGCGTCTGCTATATTATAGCTTGTAGCTGCTCACTCTATGATAGCGAGGGATCGCCGTTCATGTATCCGTTATCTTACCATTGGTCGTCTAGTATTTTTTGTTTCATATTTTATACTTTATATCTAAAAATCCGGTTTTGTGAGCCAGAAGAAGTTAAGAAGTTGATAAGACATTTGTGAAATTACATATGCAAGTGTACTTCAGTTCAAGTGGATTTGAATTTTCTCTCAAATTTATTGCTATCTGAGGCAACATATTATATCAATGTCCTATCCTATTCGCAGTTAATGGCAAGAATTGGAATAGTCCATGGTATATATCTTTACACAGTATATTTAATATGAGTTACATATGGCGTTAATTTTTCGATGTTAAATTTAATTATTTATTCACATATTTTGATGATGAAACTATGTTTTTTAGTTAAAATTCAGAAGAAAGTTATAACCTTCGCGTTACGAAGCGATGCTGTAATCAGTTGAGTTAATGGAACAATCGAAATTGTATGCCAAATGCACTATTTAACTTTTAGGTATACCTCATACCTTTTACCGGGTTTTAACTTGTCTCTGACACAACACATAATTTTTTTAACACAAAAGAAAATTTAGCTAATATGATGTGTTTAAGATGTTCAAACTGATTTATATTGCCTATATCTATTGATATAATGATGATCACTTTTTAATGAATTTCAATTCACTTGGTTAAATACCAATATACAGTAAAATTCAAATTTCCCATTTTAACTTCATGTGTCGGTAATGTGTCACTGATTTTACATTCTTTACGACATATGCAGATAAACCTGTTTTGGCAAACAAAGGTGACTGGCTGGCAGTTAAAAATATCACATAAATCCCGGAAATACCGGTAGTGACTTTCAATAAATTTCTCAAATGAAGAAAGACTGGAATGAGTAAGACAAAATAGAAAAGAAAAGAAAAAAAAAACCTGAGTCAAATCTTTAAGGTCATTAAATCTACTAAGGCTTTTGGTTTGATGATTTCTGTTAATCACTTGTGCGTTGTCTTTCATCTAAATGACATCACCACGTTGAAGTTAGACTGTAAGATATATTGAGTGTATTCACCTATAATCT
This sequence comes from Myathropa florea, assembly GCA_930367185.1. Taxonomy (NCBI): domain Eukaryota; kingdom Metazoa; phylum Arthropoda; class Insecta; order Diptera; family Syrphidae; genus Myathropa; species Myathropa florea. The sequence continues at coordinate 94,489,955 of OV884002.1, read as the reverse complement.
AATTGTCTGTCAGATCAAGCTTCAAATGCTTCGGAGGTAAAACAAGACGTGAGTCTTGATGGGCAGGGACATTATAGTTCTAGCTGTCTTACCTGACTAGACTGAAATATATTTATGTTTGTGTTCAGAAATCTTTTAAAGATCGTATGTATTTGTCCTCTATTACGAGCGGCAATGTGTAATTGAGTAATATTTTCTTTTTGAAAATTCGCAGTTCTGGACATAACGAAGAAATGCTGGTATTTCTTCCCCAAATGCTCACACATAATGTATTTATTTCATATACGCAGAAGGCATTAAATTCCATGTATAGTCGTATGTACATAATCTCTGTCTGATTTAGAATTCAGTAACCAATAATTTTTTTGAAGCTAGCATTTTCATTTGGTCTATCTTCGTGCACCGGTCCTAGTGCATTTCTGGTTTTAGATCTTGTAATAAACAATCGTATTGAAATAAGACTTCTTCTTCTTCTTAGGGTGCTACAGTCCGAGGTGGACCTGGGCCTCACTTAACATGCCTCTCCAGCCAGCACGATCTTTCGCCAGCTGTCTCCAGTTTCGCACACCAAGCCGGCCGAGGTCCCCCTCGACTTGTGTGCGCCACCTTGTACGTGGACGTCCTCTGTTGCGTTGTCCCACAGGCTCAGAGTCGAAGACTCTTCGGGCTGGAGCTAAGTTGTCCATACGCTCTACATGGCCTAGCCATCTTAGGCGTTGGATCCGTAGACGCCTGGCTAGACTCATGTCGCTGTACAGCCCATACAGTTCGTAGTTGAACCTTCTCCTCCAAAAGCCATCAACGCAAACAGGACCAAAGATCGCAGAACTGAACTTTTCTCTCAAAAAGACCAAGAGACTGTTCATCCGATTGGGATATTGTCCATGCCTCTGCATGAAATAAGACTACGACTACGACAGTGAAAAACAAAATGATAATAACAATTACAGCTGTTGTATTGTGGATTTGTGCGTTGACCTTTACGCACTAGACTTTTCAGTCTCGGTTCAAATGCAAGAAAAACCACAAATTAAGAAAAAAAAAAATATTCATGGCATGGCATGTATCGGGTCACTGACAATGCTCAAAGAATATAATTGTCTAGAAAAAGGTTCTCAATCTTGCCGATCGAAGTCGGCATTAAACTGTAGGACCCCTTCACTCGTGAGAGAACAATAGCGAACACAACGCGAGTGGTTGCAGAGAAGCTATGCCCGATTCTACCTCGGACTGTAGCGCCACCATTACAAACAATATAGTTATTATATTAATACCATTATATTATAACCATTAAAATAATATAATATTTTGTTATTTTCATATAAAGTAAAATTATGTACATACATTTATTATTTTTCAAAATTCAAATTCAATTAATTGTGCGCTTCTAATATTTAATATATATCTTTGACGTTAGGCAAAAAGGTCTTAACTGCAGTTTTTCGTAAAACCAAATTGAAATAGATTAATATTTTGTAAATCGGGATTAAATGTGTTTGGAAAAATGTAAACAAGTTTTGAAATGAAGCTGTGTTAGACTTAAGTCGTTAATACCAAATGAAAGGGAAAAAAAAATTATTTAACCCAATCAGAAACCCAAAATGCTTTTTGACTTAAAACCTTTTTGCCTAACGTCAAAGATGTAATATTATATTTATATTAGAGGCTAACTTGATGGTTTGAACAGTATATACTCCACATATACGAGTATTGTATGTATTATGGTAATTTATTGCCTATATTTACACACATTTTTTTCTACTTTCAAATTCGTTTCGTTGATGAATATGAAATTGGTTAGTTGCATTTATTCCATCATTTTGAATTGCATATACCGTACTTATTTCTGACACATAAAACAGTTCTTTATTTCAAAAGACTAGATCAAGTGATTCAATCAATTACAGAATGTCTGAAAAATACGTTCCTCATACCTTAATTTGTAAGGCCTTTGAACTTTTGGAGGTTTTAAAAATTTAGATAGGGTAACATTTTATCAAGATGTTATAGTATTAATTCCCCTTGTAAAACCAGAGAATTCATGTTTAGAAGTGATAAATTTAATATTTACTTCAAACCTAGATTTTGTTGCTCCCCATCTACTCGTAGATATTGCTATCCAAATTTTAAACACCATACCAGCCAGAGTAGCTTCAGAAGGTAGTTCTTCCAAACTTAAAATGATAAAAAATTACCTTCGGACAACCATGACTCAAGAAAGATTGGTACGCTTCTCTATAATTTCAAAGAAAGCTGCCTTTAAATCATGATGACTTTATAACAGAATTTGCTAAAGCTCCCACTGCATATTTGTTCGCAGCTTGGGTAATGTAAAAACTACTTATGGTTCCAAAATTGAAGAATGGGGCACTAAACGCATGGCTTGCAGAGGGCGCTCATGCCATTGCAGAGCGATTTTTCGTATTTTATAGTAGAATATAATAAATGTGAATTGAACTTCCTGAAATCTTTACACTCGTACAGTATGAGTTTGATTGTTAAAGACTTTAAAAAAATGGCTAGATTAAAAAATGAATAATGGCTGAAACACAACAGTGCGTTGCGCTAGCCGACTTCATGTTACGGAGGGTGTGCGTTGACGCACTGCGTTAATCAGCTGTTCGATCTCTCTCTCAAATACCAAATAAAAAATATTCCATCAGCTGTTTTAATTTCTGAAATGTCAAATCAAAAAAACAATTGAACGTTAATGAAATTAATTGCGGAAAATGAATGCCAAGAAAGTTAACAAAATTAAAAAAGTGCTTCTTGTTGCTAATTTGGCGTATTCATGCTTTCAATCATACACGGATTTTAAATTAGTTTTGTCGTTAAAATAATTTTAGTCAGCTGTTTTCATGTTTCAAATGTCAGTCGCCATTAAATGTTCTCAATTTGGGAAAAAAACTCTCAATTTGGGAAACATTTCTCAATTTCGCTCTCACAGCGCTCTGTCAAAAAAAATATCCAACATGTTCGATAATGACGTGCGTTGGGATTACGTTTTACGTTTTATTACGATCCTCTCATATCTCTTATTTTTCATTTACGTAGGTCGACGCAGTATTTCGTGCATGTCCATTGAATTGTGTGCGTTGAAACGCTGACGCTGACGCACTGTTGTATTTCAGCCATAATGCGATAATAGATGTCTTGTAGGGGTTCAGATTATAAGCGCGACTTGAAACGACTTGTAGATATGAAACGCGTATCAGTGGTATACATACCTCGACTCCGCAATAACATGAGTTTACATTAAAACAGTCATTAAACGCTATCGAATAAACTGTCTAAGCTGAAATGCAATAATAATTTTAGCTGATTCTAACTAGAAGTCGTTTACAAAATTCTTATCGTCTGATTCTATCGTTTTAATTGTCGTTTTGTGGTACTAAAATAACAACAGTAATACTGAATGCATGGAATTAATAAATACATAAATTGCGCTTAAAATAGGGTAAAGTGACGACAACCATAATACCGATTTCACGCTGTCTTTTAGCGACATGTCGTTAAACGACAAACGTAATTCCGTACAGCGAAGTTGAGAAGGTTTTTCTATATAGTAATACTCTCTCTGGGTAGGTGCGTCGACTCCTACGCTCGAGGTCGTCGATTCGAATCTCGAAAAAAAGCTCCACCTCTTTCGAGTCACTGACAATGCTCAAAGAGTATAACTGTCTAGAAAAAGCTTCTCAATCTCGCTGTTCGGAGTCGGCATTAAACTGTAGGTCCCCTCCACTCGTGAGAGAACAATAGCACGCACAACGCGAGTGGTTCCTGAGAAGCTAGGCCCAGGTCCACCTCGGACTGTAGAGCCGCCATTATTATTATTATTATTATAAAAATACTCTTTGAGCAGTGTCCAAGCCAAGTCCCAAAATGTTAAATATATAAAGCGTTTCGCAGGAATCGAACTTAGAGTTTGTGTGTAGATGTCGTTGTATTTACCCACCATGCTATGGGTCAAAGTTTTGGTTTTACTCTGGTTTAAATTTGTTCGTCGAGGGAGTTCCTCTACCCATCAGTAAGCAGCTTTGTGATGTTTGTTTAAAAGATCGTTAATGTCCCAGTTCTATACCACTATAAAGAAGTGGTAAAGAACTTCAGCGAATATCCCCTGTGCGATAGTGCGTTTGTAGTTGAGTCGCCCATCCAAAGTAGAAGGGGCGATGCGGAAGATGAACGGCAACGCCTTTGGGTATTCTGTAAGGGTAAAGGCAAGACTAGCATTCTTTTCCATAAAGTTTGCGAAAATAGAGAACTTTCACCAATACCATTTGGAATCGTCCTACACTTTTATAACAGCGATCTGAACAGAATCATTTTCATATATCTCCAATGTTGTCGAAATACCTCTGGATTGATACGAAGCAAGAGTGTGGCAATGACCTCGATCTTAAGATTTTATCTGTGCACTATTAGGTCATCATTCTAATGAGGAGAGCATATGAGATCAATCGTATAAGTGCTGAATAGACTCGGCATACTAACAGCACACTGTTGGAGACCATTTACATGAACAGAGGTCATATTTCCGTTCTTTACAACTAGCCGTTTATTGGTGATCATGCTACACATTAGGTGCAGGAGTAGTTCGCTTATGCAAACGGTCAACGTTTAAGAAGAGCCTTTCTTTCTTGCTGTTGTTCCATTGAACACCAGTTTCGAGACGCCGGGAATAGTGGCATGTAATTCGAAGATTGCTTGGAGTTCCATCTTCGTTTTGGCGACTGTTCGGTTTTTAGTCGTTAATCTTGGTATCCAAAGATCAGAACACTTTTGGACAAAGTTGACCTCGACACTGGCAAAATGTTATTTTTGCCATGGCGGTACTTCACACTTCAACATCGACAAGGAAAGAAAACTTACGTTTTGTGATTACTCACATCTGTCATCAATGTTTTTCTATTCATTTTTAATTCGATGGAAATTTAACTAAAGGCTTTAAAATTAGTGTGATGTTATTTAGTGCGTAGTAAACATCCTTATTACTAATTGTGTTTACTTTAGGTTGATATACATAGATACACATTTCTAATATTCCAAGGACCACATAGTGATACTGGTCTTCAGAATAATTGGCAACAAAGTCGAGGTTTGCATAGAAAATTCGGATACGAGTACATACAAACTTATTGTGTCGAACAATAGTTTTGCCTCCCAAAATCCCGATATTTACTTTAGTGCTATCAATGGAAAAACCATGGTAACGGCTGATATGTCTTTCCACATAAAATAACCAAAGCAGTTTGTGTGAGTATTGCTGGAAGTCCGAAAATATCAATTCCACATTAAAGGATAATGTTGTTCCCTTTCGGAAGATCAGGGCCGCCCCTACCATATGTGCAGGATGTGCAAATGCACAGGTCGTCAAGCGCTTGGGGGCGCCTTGTAAGCCTAAATAAACAAAATGCAATTTATCGATATAATGACTTTCATAAAATTTTAATTCGTGTAATCAGCTACATATGCATTTCTAAACGCTTTCTGAACGAAATTATTTTCTAATAATACAAAGTGCATAATTTCACCTGTTCACACAAAATGCCATTCACACGCAAGACTGTCCGAGATAATCTCTTGCACAAGCACTCAATTATTTCCTTGGGAAAAATTCTCAAAATAATAAACTCAATTCTCAGTTCCTGTGGAATCATTTGAGTGACAACGTGCAGGTTTTATTTCTGCACGTATGACACTTACTCAAGACAATTTACATAAATTCTCGTCTGTCTCTCTCTTCTCTTCATTCTTAACATAAAAGGCCAATCACACACAGGACTGTGCAAGATAAAAAGCCGGTCTTGCACGGGGCGCTCATCTAGCTAGGACCGGGACTGTGGAAGATGATAATCTCGTTTCTTCCGACTGAATTGGAAGATATAGATGTGAAACATTTGGAGAATATGAGTATACGTGTGTTTGATATCTTATGCTCATATAGACAATAACAAATGAATATGTGTGCTTTTAAGATCAGCCAGTGTGATATGTGTATGCACATAAATGCACGTATTATTAGAAATCCGACATTAATAGCACATAAAATACTATTAATAAAATATCAAAATTTATATACCTATATACAGACTCCATATTAGATTTATAGAACTGAGTGAATCAAGTGCGTTGTGATTGTTATCTTTGTTGCTTTTAATTGACCATTTCGTGTATGTACTTCCGCCTCCGAACAATGAATACTTCCGATGCCAATTCCATTCTCTTTGCTCTAAAGCAATTTGAAATGCTTTCATTGACCAAACATTTTCAATAAATTTCAATAAAAAGAATCTAAGATGTTACGAGTACTTTTAGCTTGCCTATACTTCATATAACAAAAATTTGTGAAACCGAAACACTTTTTTATCAGTTCAAATTAAACAGTTGAGTACTTCTTAGTAGGTTTTGTTAGCTTTGTACTCATATAGTACAATATAACATAACTATTGTGTAGTTCATGGCTAAAGTATAACATGTGCATGTATACATAGCTTAATGCGGTAAAGAAAATTGTGTACATGTTAACATAATATGTACGAGTATGTACAGCTATGAAAAATATTGAGTTTAAAAAAAAATTTAATTTATTTACTCGTAATTTGTACGGGACATATGAAAACCATCATTAACATATAGTCACAGACAGTCAGGGTTGTAGACGTATAATACTCGGTGTATTATACACACTTTTTTACGCGTATAAAAGTGTGTACCTATTATACATCTGAAAAATATTGCTGGTGTATTAAGTGTATAAAGGCAAGGAATAGGTATAAAACTGAAAAAAGTCAAAGAAATGCATAGAAGTGCACTTAATTATACAGGTACTTGTAAAATTGTATACACTTTTAGATACTTTAGATAATACTATTTTATACTTTTATACACTTTTATACAATTTTATACAGTTTTATACAATTTTATACACTTTTATACACTTTTATACATTTTTACACGCTTTTATACGGTATAGTGTATAAAAACCGAAAAGTGTGGCATTAAGCAACTCTGCAGACAGTACGCCGTAGCGAGTGTTTAACGTTACCTTCTTTGATTGAAGTCTTTTTACTCAAACGAAACAGAAAGCTCGTGCCAAGCGAAGAAGACTGATAAATAAAATTTAAAATGTTTCTTCTAATCGAGAATCGAACTAGCCCGTTCGCAACCTGTATCAAAAGCCTGGCGTGCAGACATTTAATACTTAATACATTTAACGGCGCTGTCAAGAAATGTTGTTTCTAACCTGAGCAGTACTCATATAGCATATTGTGTAATACATACTCGTATATACATAGTGCTATCCTGTGTCTGTACTATTGTACGAGTGTGTTTTGTCGAATATAGAATATTTTCATTATTTGAGACTGCATTTGGGGAAACAATTAGAACGCCAACTTTCACAAGTGCGAGTACAAATGGTTGATGTGAAATAAACTTCAAAGTTATCACCTCTAGCTAACTTTAAAACCACAAAAACATATTTTTGCTTTTTGTATCGACTTTAACCATTCTCGGGGGGCCAGTTTTAGTACAAAATGTTTTTCTGAGAATGATGATTTGATGATAGGGAACATGTACAGCTGTGTTCAAAATAATAGTAGTGACCTCTACTAAAGAAAATAAATAGTTTCAAAAAAATTTCTTAAAGGTTTTTTTTCGTTCAAATAAAAAAAATACAAACGTTAAGTATAATTGAATGTTTTACCAGAATTCATTACTTTCTAAACTTATTAAATTTAATAAAATAAGTTTAAAATAACAACAAAGAAAATTCACTGTTCAAAAAAATAGTAGTATACATATTATTAAGAAATAACGGCCTTTAAATGCCATAAATATTAAATTAACGTTATTTTAAATTACACTAGAGCTTAATATTTTGTCGCGATGCCCTTATTATTCAAAACAGCTTTACAAATTCGCTGCATGGAGTCTACTGAGCTGTGGCAACGCTTCTGTGGGATTTTTGTGCAGGAATCTTTACTAATCTCCCAAAGGTCCCGATTGTTTGATGGTTTTGCCTTCTTTACCTCTTTTTCAATATCCCGCCAAAGAATTTCTATAGGGTTGAGGTCGGGGGATTGTGCAAACCAAGGCTTACGAGTAACTTCAACCTCATTAACCCAAAACCATTCCTTAGCTGCTCGACTCGTGTGATTCGGGTCATTGTCCTGCTAGAAGATGCATTTTAAAGGCATTTCATTCTCGACGTAGAGTACCATAGTGTTGTTCAAAATATCAACATTGACAGTGACATGTTGATCCATTATTCTGTCTAGCGGGTGTAGTAGTATGAAAAGCATGCTCAAACTAATATTTTTGACCCACCGTGTTTTACGTTTTTTTACAGCATATTTGGGTTGATATTCTGTGTTGGGTGGACGACGCATATACTGCCGAGAACCAGTACCTCCAAAGAGATCGAATTTACTGTCGTCTGTCCACCAAAATTTGCTCCATTTTTCAACTGGCCACTCTATGTGATTTTTTGGCGAATTAGATACGGCTCTTGATGTGTTTCCTTGTCAAAAGTGGACATTTTCGTGGATTTCGTGCATGCAAGTCGTGGTCTAAAAGACGTCTGCGAACAGTCACTTTGAACAGCACTTTTTTCACTGAGATCACAAACTCGATTCACATGCATTGATCTTTAGGATATTTGCTATGAATTGTACAGTAATTCTGTTTGACATATTTCGTAAATTTCTGGAAAAAAGCTGAAAATCAAATTTCCATGTGGAATCAAGCTGAAATATTCATTAAAGTATTATTGTGGTACGCACTACTATTATTTTGAACACAACTGTATGTATATATCCACAAACGATTGAATCGAATGAAAATCTTAGAACATAAATTCATACATGCATTTTATTAAGAAAGAATAAGATAAAATAAACTGGGCAAATGCGAGTTGCACTCAAATGTGGAAGATTCTTTTCTGAATATCGGGCAACAAATTCAAATTAATTCGGTTGAACTGTTTTTCCAATTTCAATTCAAGTCAACTATCCATTACATAAATGTATTAAAACAAACATCCATATATTAACAAATTATGTGTTAAAATGTTATTGTTAGTGGCCACAGATATACGCATATCTCTATCCAAATCAATGTAACACAGAAAATCCCTTCCATTGGGTATAATCACCGCTTATGCCTGCGGTGTGCATGTTGCATTTAAATTGAATTTTTAAATTTTTTATATCTCAGAATTTGCACATAAATCAATGTTTTTTGCTAATTATAGGTCGTATTTCAAAAGGCTTTCGAATAGATCTACAGAACTGCGTTTTCAGATCTTCGAAATTAGCTTGTTGATGATTTGCCGTTTTTGTTCAATATCTGCAAAATGACCGAAATTATTTTAAATCAAATCATTGAAGCCGCTTTGGTTTAAAAATGGCAGGGGGAGATGAATTTCAACTTTTGGGGTGGAGCTTATGGAGCTTAAAATTCTATGCATCGAATTTTAAGCTCCTTATTTTTCAGACAGTACTCTGAATCAAAATATTGTTTAAGCAAACTTCCACCATATTTTAAATCTGACGATTAATATATGATTCGATGGGGTGCGACTATATTTGAAAATTCATGGAAACTTCACTTTTACGGGAGCACCGATGTCGATATTTTTATAAGTGTGTTAAATAAAAAAGTGTGACAGACACGACAGATGGACGGACTCACCGAAATTATGAAGGTTAGATTAGGTTAGGTTAGCGGGCTGTTAGTGAATTTCACCGATACACTTAGACCATGTTGGTCCATTGTGATACTCAACGTCAGACTAATACCACCGATTGACAGATCCTGTGATAGTGCCGTTAATTTGATCCCAACGGCAAAAATGTAACCTTAGACGTTGACTTCCTCTCTCGAAGTTTCATTGGGCCGGATAGCCATCTAAGACAGTGGATCGGTATACGCCTGGCTAGACTCATGATAACACGCAGAACTTTCTTGCTTAACTCAAAAAACAAAAATACTTATACTCGGCCATCCTCAATTGATCGTGCAACCAGGATTCGGTTCTCACGGTCAGCTCTATCCACGGCACCATCTCTGTCTTCTAAACCGGCAGGGTCAACATCATCAGTCTCATCATTAGTGCCCGAGATCGATGCATCATCTTTCGCGCCCACTAGCTCCTCCTCCGGTAGTTCACAGCACGGTTTAAGCTTGTCAGAGCTCATTATGGTGCGGAATCTCCTCAGCAACTTGTTTTCTTGAATGTTCCTCGGCATATACACAAACAGCAAATCACGTGGGTTCACTTTTTTAGTGGCGTTCCTAGCGGTGCTTATCGCCTACTGAATGGTCCGTAGCTAACCCGCCCAGTCCTTAGTTGGTTAGTTTTAGCGCATTTTTTTATTTTTATCTTTTAAAAAAATCTTACATTCTAGAAAATAATACTTAAACTTGATATACAATAATGGGATTCTTATACTACCTTACTGGGCCTATGCGGGCGCTCTAAGTTTATCTATGAATTTATAATTTACTTTGCCTTTCGGCTTCTTTTGTGTACTTTACCTATATTTTTTAGCAATACTAAAAAAAATACTTATACTAAGAAAAATTAATTAAAAACTTAGTAATCTAAACATTTTTTTTATTTATATTCTTAACCTAACTTAGCACTAACTTAAACTAACCTAAACTAACCTTTCTAACAAACATTTTTTGGTTTCTTTTTTCTTAAAACTACCCTAATCTAATGCCCTAACCTACATTTAAGTTGGCCGTAAGGGACCAACAGTTAGCTGATTAAACTGACAACTGCCCCAGTGAGGCTGCAACCACCAACTACCCACTCAGTCCTTCTCTGCAGATTGTTCACACTTCAATACTGCCAGAATTGTCCAGTTGCACCGTTCCAGTTGGCCATTTGCTCTGGGAGTGCTCAACGCAGTCTTAACGTGTTGCACTGCATTGTTATTGCAGAAATGCTCAAAAGTCTTTGAGGGGGAAGCTGTCCCACGATCAGTCACGATCCGTCTCGACACCCCAAAGTATCGTCGTTCATCACATTGAGCACTCCCCTCGTGTTGGCTAGTACGTGCCTACGTACCTAGTTCCGCTTTTAACTCCAGTGAACGCTCCGAGGTGAGATTCACCGTATTAAATGGTAATGGCACCCGATCCGTACTATGAACATCTCCTTCGGAAGATCCCCATGTTTTTCGTTGCGATGATCGCCTCACAATCTGTCAGCACCTTGAAGTTCCTTCCTAGCAGATACACTCGGAACCGCTCGAATTTGTTCACGATCGCCAGCATCACCAGGTGGTAGGAGTAATACTTCCTTTCATCCTCTGACAGCTTGCGGGAGAACCGGGTGCAAAATCGAGTCGACCAGCCCAACTGCCGAAAAGCACCAGTACGGTTGAAACGCTTCCGATCTGTCAGTGGTATCGCCACTCGGGCATAGTCCTTCACGAACTTCCGAAAGAACTCAGTGAGGCCTAAGAAGCGTCTAACATCGTGGACATTTTGGATTTCGGAAACTCTGTGGTCGTGATCCTATTTCAGGAACTCGATCCTGCGTGTGACCACGAAGTGCATACTGATCCCGCTGATATGTAAAACCAGAAAGGAAAAAAAAACGTTCCACTTTTTTTTTAATTCCTAAACGCCTCCGATCCGTCAGTGGTACGCCACTCGGACATAGTCCTTCACCAACTTCCGAAAGAACTCAGTGAGACCTAAGAACGTCTAACGTGGTCTGTTCAGGGACCTCACATTCCACGTGCGGAACCGAAACTATTTATGATAAAATTTGTTTTATTTCGTCGTCTAAAAGTTGCTCTTCTGTAAGCAAAAGATTCGCCCTAGCACCTATGCATGCTTTTCACAATAAATCTCTTTGTTAGAAAAGTCAGCATTTGGTGATTTATCATCTTCCACTTTAGCTTGCAATTGCAACAGATTTTTATTTAATGGCTTCACAAATCATCTGACATTTGACAGAATAAAGTAGATTTTGACATACATATGTACATAGTTCAGGTTAATTGATTATTGTCTGGTTAAAGGCTACTGGGATAGTATAGTGAGGGATTTTGAGGTTCTAACAGCCAATTATTCGACCCATCAGCCCATAGTAACGACCCTAAACTTTACATACAATGAACCTGCTCCACCTAAGGCTGAGAGAATAAAGTGGAAACCAAATCGTGCAGCGCTTTATATGGCAAGACTTAATTGTCATGCAAATGCTGTCAATGACATAACTAATTCTTCCCCTGAACAAATTTTGGTATTTCTATCACAGTGTGTCAAAAGTGCTGCGGGGCCAAAAAAAAAAAAAGTGCTTGTAAAAAACTAAAGGAAAAGTCATTTAGATTTCTAAACATTTTTCGAAAAACTAATCTGGATGTATTTCGACGGTTGTACGCAGAAGCAAATAAGGCATATAAAAAAACATGCAAGATCAAACAGAAAGAATATTACAAAAATCTTGCTGCAAGTATCGAGTCCTGCAAAGATACGAAATCATTTTGGAAAATATTCAGAATGTTAGCTGATTCTAACCCAATTAGTTCGTGTGCTATTCATTCAGAAATATTGGCAAACCATTTCAAAAATCTGTTGACTGCAAATTCAGATCAAATAGACTTTCAGTTTGCTTTGCCAAATATCAGAATCTCGGAACTTGATGAGCCCATTACGATGGAGGAACTGAAAAGTGCTCTAGGTAAGATTAAAAATAATAAATCTCCTGGTGTGGACGGTATTCCAGCCGAGTTTATAAAACATTTCACTCCAGCTATTCTAGAAATCTTACTACTTCTTTATAACCGAATTTTGGATCAAGAAGTAATACCAGAGATTTTTTTGAAGTCAGTGATAGTCGCCCTTTTTAAAAAAGGAGATAGCATGTTACCCGAAAATTACAGAGGCATTTCCCTTCTATGCACGTTTAGGAAAGTTTTCACACAAATTCTATACCATAGGTTGACGATTTGGGTGGAGACGAATAATAAACTCAGTATTTTCCAAGCAGGTTTCCGATCCGGGTTCTCTACTGTGGATCAAATTTTTGCTCTTACATCCATTGTGAATAGATTTAAGGAAAGAGGAAAAAGGCTATATGCTTTTTTTTGTAGATTTTAGGGCTGCCTTCGACACAGTTAACAGGAACTCACTACTGTATAAATTATCAACTGTTGGTCTTTCAAGCAAGTTCTTAAGGATTTATAGAGAACTCATTACACAAACGTCTGCTACAGTGTGGAATGGAAGTGTCTTATCAGAATTTTTTGATACGAGCACAGGAGTTCCGCAAGGTTGTGTACTTAGTCCGCTCTTGTTTTCCCTTTATATCGGCGACATAACAAACTTTTTACCAGGTGGAGTTAGAATGGGAGGTCTGGAGGTCAAGGTTCTTATGTATGCGGATGATTTAGTTATTTTGGCTGATAACCCGACTACTCTCCAGTTGCAAATAGTCAAACTAAAATGCTACTGCGACCTTTGGAACCTTAAGGTTAACACTTCTAAATCAAAAATTATGGTTTTCGGCTCTGGCCGAAGTAATAGAACATGACGAGAAAGTTTGACTTTTGAAGGCGAGACACTCGAAGTTGTTAAACAATTTAATTACCTAGGTTTTCTTATTACGTCAAATCTAGACATCCAACCACATGTTCATGAGAAAGCAGTTGCTGCAAAAGCAGCTATCAACCGTTTATGGAAACAATTTTTTGGCAATCAACGAGTCGATAGCGTATCAAAGTTCCAGGTCTTCAATGCCACTATTAACTCTTGCCTTTGCTATGCGAACCAAGTTTTTGGATGCAAATACTTTGAGGAATGTGAAATGGTTCAGCGGTTCTTAAGCGCATCTTCAAACTCCCTGCATCAACACCCACTTACGCAACACACCTCGAATCAGGTCTACCTCAAATATATTTACGGAACTTAAAAGCAAATGCAGATTACTTAGGGAAGATAATGAACAGGCCAAACAATAACCTTCAAAAGAGGTTACTCAAGATCGCTTTGCAACTTAACCTTACGCCTATCAAAGAATGGAATGAACTTGCCTCTTCACATAACATAGTGCTAGGTCTCACAGAGTCTAATGCCTGTGAATGGGAAGACAAGTTCTATGAGTGCATAAGAAAACACGACGATTATATGTACGAACAATCTTTAAGCAGGGCACAACTCTCCACATCGAGACATGTTTATAAAGCCCTAAATCATTTCCTTGGTACCAATAGCTGTTTTAATAATAAGCATACAACCAGTAAAATAGGCTTAATATTTAGAGCGAGGACAGAACTTTTATGACTTAATTACATCCCGCACAGAAATGATCTCCACTCTGTATGCACCCTTTGTAATCGCAACGAAGTTGAAGATATATATCACTTTATCGCAGTTTGTCCCATTTTGTCAGAACTACGTTTCCTTTACTTCTTTAAAGGATCTCTCACACTTGATGAAACCAAGCACATACTTAATGGAGGGTTGGGCTGGAATGTACTTTACCGATTTTGCAATCATGCATTGAATTAGCGAAATAGCTTTAACTAGTTGCTTCTTTTGGTGTTGTCTTACATATACGTCGCATAAAATTTGTGCAAACTATAAGTTTATGAATTATACACTTTTTCTATATATTTATATATTTTTGATGTTATGTCAATCTAACTCAAACAGACGGCAAAATGCCATATTAATTTTTTTTCTCTTTTTTAAAAACCTTTATTGTAAACTTATTTTATGAATAATAATAAAGAAGAATAATAGTTCAGGTTAAAAAAAGAATAATGAATTCAGAGCATTAAGAGTCGTCCACACTAGACCCAATACAAAAATATTAAATAAATTATTGTGTTTTTTTCAAATATTTTCGAGGGGAGTGTTTTTAAGTAGAGGGGAGTACGGGGGTACACTGAACACAAGGGGAGTAAAAATACTCCCTTAGTAGTAATTCCGGCAGCCCTGCCACTGATATGTAAAACCAGAAAAGGAAATTTTTAATTCTTTACTCTTCTTTGTTTCTCTCTTATATTACAGTCGTGGGGGAGATGCGATCGATTTAGCACCACTTATTCTTTTACCGATTCAATCTAATTTGTTTGGGCCAATTTGCTCACACATAACATACATGTACATCGAATACATACCTAAGTATAACATAAGGTCTATGTTATATTCAAACTTAAGTAATAAATAAATGATCTAACTTCAAGACGGTTAATCAAATGTCAAAATGTATTGTACAATTATTATATTGCAATTATAATATGCAAATCAATCTTTTATGATAATTTATTTTGAGATTGAATTTGTTGTGGCGTCAATTTGGAGCTATTGCATTATGAAACTATGCGGGTATTTTTTTGAAATGTCAGCATCGGTTAGCGGAAAATATATATACGAGTAGTCGTTTGCATGCATTTCACCAAAATCTGCTATTGTAAGCAGATGGTTTCCCGTTGCAAAAAACGAAAAAACGAATTGTTCCTAGGAAGGAAAAACGTATGTTCTAATTTTAGTTTAGACATAACTTTTATTTTTTGGATGAACGTACTAAAGAGCAATTTATTTTTTTTTAAGTTTTGTTACTTATTTTTGTCGATCAAAATCTTTTATGAAAATAATAAGAGTAGGTATATTCATTTCTCTCAAAAATTTTACGTGATACTTACACTACTAGAATTTCAAGAACATCCATGTCATCTTCGATGAACTATTGCAGTTCAAAGTCAATTTGTATAAAATTTTGTTGCAATATAATTGTAATAATCTTAATGATTTTTCACAAATAAATCAAAAAACAACCATATACATATGGTTGTATATTGTTTGTGGCAGTTTTTCTTCCACCTAATTTCTTTGCACGTATAACCGTAGTTTATCTTAAACTTCGAACATTTTTATGAAATTTGTTTTAGTTAGAGTGTCAGAGTGATATATTGTTACGGAAATAAAACAAATTTAAATAAGTTATTGTATTTAACAAATAAATGACAGTTTTTTTTATTAAACCTCTTAAGAGGGCACTTTTTCATATAGGGTACAAAAAAAATTAAAAAAATATTAACATTCACCACCAGAGGTATTTTCCAAAAAAAAAAAAATAAGTTGCGAGAAGCACAATTGTATCATGTCTTTCTGTTGTAGTAGTTTGCAGTGTTTTTTCTTTGCCACTTCTTCATCGCTATCAGAATCATCAGCTTGCTCAGTGTCAATTTCTGCCTCCTGTAGTTCAACCAGTTGCTTCACATCGCTGTCATTTTCGTGTTCGTAGGTGGAATCCGAATTTTCTTCGTCAAGTATCAACCTTATTCTTTCAGAATCCATTTTAAATATTCAATATAATATACAGCTAAATAACGCAATAATTATAAGACATGCGAATGCATAACAAAATACCTGCTCAAATTTGTTACGTGTATACCCGCGCCGGACTGACAGAACGCCTTTTGGAATCAAGTCTTATTCTCGAATGAGAGTTAATTTAGATAATTTAGATTTCATGGTCAGTATTGCGTGTGTCGAAAACGAGTTGAAAAAATTTAAAGTAACGGTATAACATGGTGGTGGCTCTGTACCAAAGTAAGTGTCAGAGTTTTTTTTTTTATCAATACACCGTATTCGGCTGGGGACGCTTTTATATCTTCCTTGAAGCAAGTTCTTAATCCCAACAGCACCGTTGGTAATACGCGGGTCCAATCCTCATTGGACGGATGCCACATGATGACCGCTTTAGTGTGCGGTGCCACCGTTTCACTAGTTCATTGGCAACTGGATGGTACGCTGTTGTGCGGATACATTTGCAACCGAATAAATGTGTACATTACAGCCCTTACAGCCCTGGTAAGGAGTGCACTTTTGAATTGAGAACACTGGTCAGTTGTGAGTAACTTGGAACATCCAAAGCGCGCAATGAAGAATACGTTGGGTAAAGTGTCTACTGTGATATCCTTGATAGGAATTGCTTCCGGCCAATTAGGGAAGCGGTCGATCATCGTCAGACGAAATCTGAATCCTTGAGACTCTGGCATAGGTCGAAGGAGACCTAGGTGAACATTTCAATCATATTCTTTCATCTGGAGAAGGTTGCTGCAGGTGTCTGAACATGACGTTCAATCTTCGATCGCTGACAAGAAACATAATCACGACCACGTTTAACAAAGTCCTTGTTTATGGACGGCCACACATATTGCTGAGAAACAATTTTCACTATTACTCTACCACTAGGATAAACCAAGTTCTGAAAACTGCCGTATAATATGCGTCGTAGAGATCGAGGTACAAATGGTCTGATGTTGTTAGTGGAGATATTGCAGATGGTTTGATTGTCTGCACCGTATACAAAAGATAAGACTTTAAAAGACGTAGTGTTGTTGCTATTAAGTATGAAAGCAGAGTTGCATTTGCGAGTTGTTTCTTAACCAATGCGAGAGATAATTCTGTATTTGCTGCCCAAGGAACGGGTCTTCGATCGTTTTTTTTTTATGCTTCAAAACTTCGTTGCGCGGTAGCTGCGTTCTTCAAATGCCGTCTTTAGAAATTAACTTCGTCTCAGCTCCTTGATGAGACTTTGGATACTCGAGTACTGCTTGAACTCGATCGGAAAGGTGATGGGTCTTGTACTGTTAAACGAAATCCTAAGAAGTCAACGGTTTTCTCTCTTAGCACACACTTATCTGCAATGGTGCAGAAGTCATTTTGACTGAGCGTTCGAAACACTAAGCGAAGATGTTGTTCATGTTGGTCTTCAGTTTCCGAAGCGTTGAGAAGATCGTCAATGTAGGAGTGGATGAAATTAAGACCGGTGAGCATTACGTGGTCTCTATAACGTAACGGGCTACTCAGGAACCTAAATAATCCAAATGGTGTTATTCACCTATGCTCCAGGATTCATTTCACTCTAATTCAGAATCGAAAACTTAAATTCGGTGCTTCACAATTCAATTTGTGATTTGAAAATTTCGAGTATGAATATGAGTATTTGAATATGAAAATTGGTGCTCTACGTTTTCAATTTGCAGTGAAATTTAAGAGAGAATGTAAATTATTTTGATTTATTTTTACGGTTATTTAAATTAAGGGGAAAACATAATAATTCAATACAAGGCGCTATTTTTGTTGAATTAATGTAAACCAATCCTGATTTCGTCAAAGGGAATTGTAACTGGAGACAAGACAAGAATGGAAAAAATTGTCGGACAAACTTACTAGCGAAAGACCACCAAATAAAGAGATATCTGGTTGAAATAAGGTATCCTTTGGCGTTTTTTTTGCTTCCTCATTTCAATAAAAGTTAATTAAAATGGTTTAGTTATGGTGGTCATTACAATCTTCCTATCAGTGCTGTTGAGGATGTTATTTCAAGAATAACCAGCATTCAAAGTGCAATCGAAGTTATCAAGGATTCGTATTCTTTTGTTCTTTGCAATGACTCTGCAGAAGAACAATTATCAATATGATTTAGTGATATTGAATCTGGTTGCAATTTTGAGTGTGAGTCTGCTGAGATTTTGTATGATGCTCGAAAAGTGAAAAGGTCAGACACGAAAATCGAGCCATATATGCATTTCCAAAAAGAAATACTAGGTGAAATTTTGGGGCAAATCATTTCATGTGTTTTGAAAAAAGGACCTATAAATTCTTGGAAAAACTCTGTGATATTAAAAAGGAGCAATTACAAGAGTCAAAGCGCCATAATTTGATCAATTATAATAATAATAATAATGGCGGCGCTACAGTCCAAAGTGGACCTGCACCTTGCTTCTCAGGAACCACTCGTGTTGTGCGTGCTCTTGTTCTCTCACGAGTGGAGGGGACCTACAGTTTAATGCCGACTCCGAATGGCGAGATTGAGAAGCTTTTTTCTAGACAGTTATACTCTTTGAGCATTGTCAGTGACTCGAAAGAGGTGGAGCCGTGAAAAAATGTTTGATGTTTTTTTCTGGAATCGAACCGAGAACATCGAGCGTAGGAGTCGACGCACCTACCTACTACAAAACAGCGCCCACATACGCAAATGGATAAATGGATAAAATATGCTCTATGACAGAGTGTCCTGATCCAAGCGAGCGACGGCCGCATAGTTTTTTGCTGCATTAGACCTAATTCTCTTTGTGTGAACTGTGCCTTAGTTGCTAGAAACCACAACTGTATTTTTTGATGCCTTGGTTGATTTTGGTTGGTGATTATTTGTGCACATGCAACCTGATGTTTAATATTCCTCGAGGTGCAAAATAAAACGTGTTGTCGCTTACGTGGATGGAACAAAAAGGAGTTATTTGAACTTGCTTGCTTTTGGCAGCTCGTTACAAATGAGGTACAGTGACTCCCATAATTAATCACATGTTTTAAAAGAGTAAAGTAAGAATGTATTTCTTATAAAATAAAAATAAGCAAACTCGTTGGACTTCAATGTTAGAAAAAAGCGGAATTGATTACTGAATGCAAAAACAAAAAAAAAAAATATTTCATTAAAAAAATTTTGTGAGTTTAACCTATTTTAAGATTTCATATAATGTTAAAATTTTGTGTGACTTTCATTAGTGAATTAAACGTTTTTAACTCTTCTTGGCACGGCGTTCACGAAGTTGAAGAATGCTTGAGCCTTTTTTTAAGTAAAGTTCCTAAAAGACTTATTTTACTTTGTATACCCGCCTCGGTTTCACACGGGTGGAAATGTAACACTTCCGGTAAATTCAAATCAGTTGGATGATCAATAATTCCATGTATTGACACGTTTGCTGTATCGAAATTGATTAACCCGTCAAATTAAGAAGTACCGGATATGTTACACATTACGTACTTAATGACATAAAATGAGAAAAAATATTCCGTTTACAATACGACCATATATAAACAGTGGTCCAACGAAAACGCACGATGATAAATGTCTCGAAGATGAAAATGCGGAGCTACGGTCCAGGCTAAGTGATATGGAAACTCTCTGCAAAGAACTTAAAGATGAACTTAACAAACTTAAAACAGGAAAAATCGAACTTACTGAATGTAAATCAAGTTTAAGTTCGAATCAAATGAAAAACGTGGAATACATTACTGATAAGGAAGAACTAAGTCATGAAACCGATTTAATGATAAAGAAGCGACCTGGTAAAAAACGAAAAGCCGGTTCTTCACCCGAAGTGATTCCTCAGCCGGAAAAAAAAATCACTGATAATACAAGAGTCACAACCAATAAAGGAGCTATGCCATCAAAAGAGCGAATACCGCCGCCGATTAATGTAATTGGAATTACGGAATACAATAAGCTGTATCCTATTCTAAAGTCTGCGTTACGAACTGAGTTCAAAGTGACGTCGCGCAACAACAGTGCGTGGAAGATAACAGTTATAGGGTACTATCCAAGAGACTCAACACGGAAAAAATTCAATGGTACACCTATGAGAATAAAATAGAAAGACCTATTCGAGTCGTAGCTAGGGGTCTTCACGCCTCTTGTCCAAAAGAAGATGTCGTAGAGGACTTAAAAAATAAGGGCTTCAAAACTATAGACGCTATTAACTTACAGTCCAAAAAGAAACAACAGACGGAAGGTGTCGAAACCACAATACCTCGCGGCTTACCTCTTTTTATGCTAACCTTTGATAAAAGTGAAACCTTGGAAAAAATTTATAGCAAAAAAAGTATTCTTAATATGGTAGTCAAGATCGAGACGTTACGTAGAAACTCGAAATTGATCTCTCAGTGTAAACGCTGTCAGGGGTTCAACCACACCCAAGCGTACTGCCAGAAAAATCCGCGATGTGTCAAATGTGCGGGGGAACATCTGACGGCAGACTGCAAGGCAAATAAAGGGTCTCCAGCTACTTGTGTTAACTGCAAATGGAAGCACCCGGCTAATTACCGTGGCTGCGAAGTAGCAAAGGAAATTCAAAAAAGGCGTGATAAAGTAAAAGCCACCCAACGACAAACCCCAAAATCGACAAACCCGAAGAATGTTGTAAACGTCGGGAAGAAACAAATGGTCATTCGAAAGGATCCTGATATAAAAGCACAGACGCAAACTACTTCATCATTAAGTAGAAGATCTAAAGAGATCGTCTCAAGTCGGGGTGAAAAAGTTCGCCCAAATGGTAGTAACCGCTAGTGATAATGTAGATAAACCGTCAGATCCCGTATCGCATGTCTTTTCGGTTATCCTCGAGAAACTTGAAGAGCAAACTAAGACGAACAAACTTATTTTCGAGAGACTAGTCAATCTCGAAAACAAGATTAACAAAAAGCGTCCTATAATATGAATAAGTCCCTTAAAATATTAAATTGGAATGCAAACGGTCTATTGCAAAAACTTGACGAACTGGAACTATATATTCAGGAAAAAGGTATTGATATTTGTTTGATCTCTGAGACGAGGCAATCCCGTATAAATTTAAAAGGTTATTACGGTTATCACGCTTACCACCCGTCAGAAAGGGCAAGAGGCGGATCATCCTTGTTTATACGAGATAGTATTGAACATTTGGTTGAAGCAAACATAGAATCCTATACAATTCAATTAAGAACGGTTCGAGTAAAAAACCGACATTACTCATTTAATGTCTCATCTATTTACTGCCCTCCGCGCAGTATAATTGATCAAAACGAGTTTGAAAATATCTTAAATATTCTTGGCCCAAATTTCATAATTGGTGGAGACTTTAACGCAAAGCACACCTTTTGGGGTTCAAGATGCATTTCGCAAAAGGGTAGGACACTGTTTAAAGCTGCCATGAAACTCGGTTGCGATTTTCAGTCAACCGGTAGACCGACCTACTGGCCTACGGACGCTACAAAAATACCTGATGTCGTGGACTTCCTTGTAATGAAAGGTATTTCCCGAAACTATTTAAAAGTTGCAGAAAGCTTTGATCTCAGTTCAGATCATTCTCCTATTATCTTGACAATGAGCGAAACCCTCATAAAGAAACAACAACCGCCTACCTTGACTAATCAACGTACAAATTGGCAACCATTCACAAACTACGTGGATAACCACATTGAACTTAGTGTTGAGGTTGACAATTTTATAGAAACCATACAGCACGCTGCGTGGAACAGTACACCACGCATAAGAAAATCGCCAGGAAATCACATCTTGCAATATCCACCAGAAATAAAGGAAATGGTGAAGGAAAAAAGAAGAGCGCGTAAGAAATGGCAACAAACTCGTGAGCCACAGCATAAAACTCGTCTCAATCAGTTACGCAACCAGTTGAAGGGGAATATTAGGGCATTCAAAAGTAATATTCTTAACACATACTTAGTTAGCTTGTCTGCTAAAAAGGAATCTAACTACTCGCTCTGGAAAGCCGTTAAAGACGTGAGAAAACCCCAAGCCCATGTAGCAATAATAAGAAAAAATCAGGACGAATGGGCGAAAGACGATAAGGAAAAAGCGCAACTCTTTGCTAATTATCTAGAAATTACTTTTCAACCGTTCGATGGATTAACACCACTTGAAAATATTAATAGAACTGAAGTGACAGATGGCAATTATGCGATTAGGATCGCTACGCTTACGGAACTTAAAGAAGAATTAAATAAACTCAAACCGTAAAAAGCTCCTGGATACGATTTAATCACAGGAGAAGTTCTTAAAGCGTTGCCCAGGAAAGCGCTTCTTAAGTTTCTGTATCTCATCAATGCTGCCCTTACACTAGAACACGTTGCTAGTCAATGGAAAGTGGCAGAAGTGATTATGGTACCGAAACCTGGGAAACCGCTAACTGATAAAAAGTCATATAGACCGATCTCACTTCTACCGATAATGTCTAAGGTATTCGAAAGAATTCTACTTAGACGTTTAAGTCCGGTCGTGGAAGAAAAATGCCTTATTCCGCACCACCAATTCGGCTTTAGAAATAAGCACTCTACTATCGACCAAGTACATCGCATAACTGATGTAGTAGAAAATTATGGTACCGAAACCTGGGAAACCGCCAACTGATAAAAAGTCATATAGACCGATCTCACTTCTACCGATAATGTCTAAGGTATTCGCAAGAATTCTACTTAGACGTTTAAGTCCGGTCGTGGAAGAAAAATGCCTTATTCCGCACCACCAATTCGGCTTTAGAAATAAGCACTCTACTATCGACCAAGTACATCGCATAACTGATGTAGTGGAAAAAGCACTGGAACAAAAATATATTTGTTCGGCAGCATTTCTTGATGTTTCTCAAGCCTTTGACAAAGTTTGGCATGAAGGCTTGAAACATAAACTAAGTCAATTTCTTCCGGAAAAACTTTTTAGAATCACAGCGAACTATCTCTCTGATAGAATGTTCCGTGTAAAGTGTGGAAACGAATACTCTGTATTTAAATCTATAAAGGCTGGAGTACCACAAGGAAGTGTTCTTGGTCTTCTCCTTTACCTACTTTAGACCAGGGATATACCGGAAGACGAAGGCACCGTATTAGGCACTTTTGCTGACGATACTGCCATTTTGGTAACAGCCAAAACGGTTGAAGAGTCAACAATGAAATTACAATGTGCTCTAAATCGGGTATACGAAAGGACAAAAGTTTGGCGAATCGCGCTTAATGAAGCGAAATCCGTTCACATAAACTTCACATACAGGAACATAATTGCCTACCTGTTTTCGTAAATGGTGTCCAAATACCCTTCGGGAATGAAGCGAAATACCTCGGGATGACCCTCGATGTTAAACTTAAGTGGAAGGAGCACGTTAAAAAGAAACGTTAAGAGCTAGAGAAGAGATATAGAGATATGTACTGGCTCATTGGATACCATTCAAAGCTAAGTATCGACAACAAATTGCTTATATATAAGCAAGTGCTAAAACCTGTCTGGACGTGTGGACCAAGTAATCGGAACATACTACAGACTTTTCAAAACAAAGTTCTAAGAACCATCGTCCTCGCACCTTGGTATATAGAATTTTTTACAGTGCAAATGAATGTTTTTAATTCATATAAAACGCCAAAGTTATATGTACATATATACATACGTATGCATGAACATGTGTAAATTGGAATTTGAATTGACTACTGACAGTCCATATTTTTCAAACTTAAGCATTTATTAATACTTCAGTATGCATACAATTAAGATCACATAAGTAAAAAATTTCATGTTTATTTCTAGTTATTATTCAATAACTTGAATACAGTCCCTCTGAACTGTGCTTATCTGAATGTATCATATATAAGTCACATATAACAGCTTTACACCAAAAGAAGCTGCAAAGACCTTAAACAAACATGTTAGCGAGTGGACAGCACGTAGAGCACTTAAGAGAAATGGTCTGACATCGGCTGTCAAACAGCCAGGGCTGTCAATGAAAAATATAGCAGCTCGCCTGAAGTTCTGCAAGGAGCATAAGGATTGGACCGCAGATGACTGGAAAAGGGTAATATGGTCGGATGAAACTAAAATTAACCGTTTTCAGTCAGACAGTAAACAATATTATTAGCACCCGTCGCATGAAAACTTAAAAACACAGTGAAAGAAACTATGAAGCATGGAGGACGTGGCTTGATGGTATGGGGCTGTTTCACTTGGTGGAATGTTGGACCGCTTGTAAGAATTAATGGAATAATGCGAAAAGAAGATTATCTTCTCGGATTTTGGAAGAAAATTTACCGGACTTTGTGGATGAAAGTCCATACCCAGAAGATGAGGTCATATTTCAGCAGAATAGAGACCCTAAACATACTGCTAAAATTGTTCAAAACTGGCTGAATAGGCAAATATTTAATACAAAGCACTGGCCAGCGCAAAGTCCAGATCTAAATCCCATAGAAAATTGATGGGCTCTTTTGAAAAAACGGATCGGAATCTATAATAATCATTCAAGAAACTTAGATGAACTTTGGTCCCGGATTCAAACGGAGTGGATAAGTATTCCGCATCAAATCATTGAAAAAATGGTCGAAAACATGCCGAAACGTGTTAACAGTTTAACAATTAAAGCCAAGGGTATTTGGACTAAGTATTAAGAACTTCGTATTCAATACCTAATTTTCGAACGTGCAAAAGTGGATACATTGATTTTATTTATTTTAAGAATCAAATTTTAGTTTTGGATTTTCGTTTTAAAAAAGATGTTTTTGTATTTTTTAATTCTAAGGAAAATAAACAGTTTAAGTAAAAAAATTGTTTCAATATTTCTATATTTGTGCGTTCTACATTCGCTCAAAGTTAGATTTTAGCAGGATGTATCCACATATACGAGTACGTCAAGAAAATGTATTAGGCAGCGTTTTGGTATCAATGTCTGAAAACAACAAACTTCAGCTAGTTATTCCATCTCACAAATGCAGTTTTTTATGTCATCAGGACATAATGGATAATAGAAGTGTATATTATCTTTATCGTTGTTCACGGCTTCACCTCTTTCGGAAAATTGACAATTTTCAAAGACATAACTTTATGGAAGAAGTTCCTCAATATCGACGTTCTAAATTGGCATTAAACTGTAAGTCCACTCCTGAGAGAACAATAGCACGCACAACACGAGCGCTTGTTGTTTATTATTATTTTTATCATTAAGTGAATAAATTGCACACTACCTGCATGACTTATGAGTTTATAATTAACATACCACTTATTTGCAACAAGGGATTGATTGATGTAAAAACCATTCGCCAATCCAAATTAATCGAATATACTTCACCCGCATAATAACTGAGAAAATTATCTTTATACATTTAAGTAATAGTTTTAAGCTTTATTAAACTTAGGAGTTATTCGTAATGAATGTGGATAGCAACTTACAAATGTAGTGTGACCTCAATAAAACCTATCTGCAGGCCGAATATTCGGTATCCGGTATCCGGCTAAATCACTATTCGGTACAACTCTATTATTTATCCACAACCTTTGAACACTTTGATATAAAGACGACAAATTTGGACCGCACCCATATGTACTAGTAATTTTTTTTATTTATAAACAATAAAATTAAGCTTGCATCAAAAGTAATGCCTGCAATAATATTTTGTGTGCATGTAATATTTTAATAATGGTGAAGACTTGAATTCTATTGTGAAATGATCGTCTGTCCGTCATCAGGCCACAATATAACCCGTACATTGTGGCCCTATAGTTCTGGATGGACTTGGTACTATCTTCTAAAGTAGCTACCCGTGCTGTGTATGCTATTGTCTTTTCACGAGGGAGGGAACCTATAATCTTATGTCAACTTAGATACTTCAAGTTTAAGAAGCACTTTCTTGACAGTTATACTCATGTTGACAATGGTCCAAGAATCGAAAATCATCAAGCCATCAGGTCATCGAAATTTAGAACTTCTATATCGTTTACAGTTTTTGTGAAATTAAGTCAGAATATGCATTTGACCCCTGCAGAGTACCGCAATATTTTTTTTAAGGTTCTGCTTATGATATGGAACATATTTTTTATGTTTAATTCTGGATATGGATATCATTGTGTAGAAGACCAGGCCAAGGCTACAAAACTCCAGTAATACCTTATTTATAAAAGGCTTAGAGCAAAAGCTCCTCTATTATTTTTAAAGCACCAACACAATTCGGCGGATTTGGGTTTGGTAGTGTCTTCCCGAAAAATATTGGCACGATCAAATCTTCTTAAATTTGTACTTAAATAAATTAAAATTTTTAAAACTTTTTTGCACATCTCATTGATTGTTTATGTCTAAGAAATAATAAGAGGTGCTATTTTTCACTTTTTGTTTCGAAGCCTCATTTTGGATATATTAGGTTTTAAAGGCGAAAGTTGTGTTCTCCCATCTAGTTTCTACGCGGAAGAAAATCTTGCATATAGGTTCTGATGATATTTTTTGATAAAACAGTATGATATCGACATTATAATTTCAGATACATAGATCATATGCGCAGTAATACTGCATGTATTGATGTGCACATAAAATGCACAACGAAACAGAATCCGTTTGCTTTCATTGTGAAAAGCGACAACCGACAACAAAACAGTTATTATTTTGTTATTGCATTTGAACTCAATTAATTCCTCATTTATTTGAATTTCCACCGTCGACTTCAAATTGGAAATAGATACTTACATGAAACGCCAAATTTCAAAATTGTACCAAATTCTAATATCTTGTTGATCTGCAACAGGTGAATCAAAATTAGAAATGGAGACATTTGTATTGATGGGTTGCCGTGCAGTAATATATGTGTTCACTTACATTTGTATAAAGCCATGTTTTTTTAATTTTACTGCATGCATTTTGATTCACATCTTTTTCAAGCATAATAAGATGTGGCGGATTTAAAATTTTTTCCTCACACCAATCTTCAGCTGAAATTGGCAATTCGACACCATTGTGTCACACTCATGCGAACTAAATGCAAAATGTATTGGCGAATTTTTCTTATGTTCGTTGAATTTGCGTAGAAATACACGTACATATTTACATGTGTGGTATATTTTATTTGGGTTGAAGTTAGTAGAACATTTAACCGAAATAGTTTGAATCCATAGCTTAATATTCAAAAACTAATCCTTCAAAATTATTATTTGTACAGAAGTCTAGAACATCCCACTTGATTTTTTAAGTTGAATTTACTGAGTCAACAATTGTGAGATATTTGGTGTTGCATTTATCGAAGAGTTGCACGTATGGGCGGTTGCTTTGAATAAGATCATACTGTACATTTTGTTTTTAACTTGTCATAAGAAGAACATAAGTATATACTTCCAATAATTAATTAAGATCATAAACTTCTGTGATTCTTTGAATTAACATTTCAATTATTTAATTATACGCATATTTATATATATATGTTTTTTTTATTCTAGATTCCCCGAATTATATTTTTACTCCATCCAGCCCAGCTCAAGGTCGATTTGTGCCATCTTTTGGCAACACCCGAACATCGTCCTTTCTGAGTGGTTCACGAAATTCACTTACAACTTCAGCGTCATCTTTTCCTGATCAACTAATATTTATTAGCAACGACGGACCGTCAGCACCACAGTCACCACAACTGACAACCGGATTTGCACAATTTCCACAACACCTTCCGGTATGTACTCGTAAACTTATCCAACAATTTAAATTAGTTTTCAATTGCATTTAAAAGTGGAAGCATCATTTCGCTGCAGCATGTATGAGTATGTATTAACCGTACATAGATATATGTAGGTATATATGTAACTATGCATGCCATATACTTTTAGTAATCAACACTATTTTTTAAAATTCATTTTCAATGCCATTTTTAGTATTGAGTTGAATTGTGGCTTGTCTTTAATCTACATCTTCTTTTTATGATCGAAAATAGAAATGTTTTGGAGTGATTTTGATCAGGTGGTCTCTGTTGATCCATTTCAAACTATGGGCTCTGCCGATTGTACAGACTACATGTTTTGGGAAGTTTGAATGCAAATTTCATATGTATATATGTTTATAATATTATCGATAATAATTTAACTTTTAAAAGTAAGATTTTTGCATAACGTCGAAACTTTCGAGAGGAGTGATAAGATGAAAAGGTACGCTTTTTAGAGTAATTTTTTTACAATTATTGTTTTTTATATTTCATCTAATTTTCTATTACAAGACAATACACAAAAATCATCATAGCACGACATTTGTCGTCTGTCAGATTGACAATTAAAGTAAAATAAATTCAATTTGTGTAATAAGCTATTGAGTTCATTTTTAAAAAAGAGTTTAATAATACAAATTGAAACAAAAAAGAAAAATAATGAGTTGCTGGATAATATATCACAATTCTTCATTCATTATTCTGCTGCTATATCTTATTGCAATTTTGCAATATTCATACAGTTTAGCCACATCCATCACATTCAACCAAGTAAGAGGTTGATGCTCTGATAAAAGAGAATGAGAGTTGGGCATCTTCCGATGAAGTGAATAACGCCAATA
Organism: Myathropa florea; assembly: GCA_930367185.1. NCBI lineage: Eukaryota > Metazoa > Arthropoda > Insecta > Diptera > Syrphidae > Myathropa > Myathropa florea. Next base: position 94,461,096 of record OV884002.1, on the reverse strand, counting down.
AGTTGCTGATACTACACACCAGCGGTAAAGTCGGCCTTTGTGGTATGAAGTATTTTGCTCCAAAGCCCAACCATAGTAGCAATTGCGTTAACATTGTTAGAATCGTGGAAGTAGTTTCTTTCTCAAAGTCTGTGGTTAAGTTTACTGTACATTGTTCTGAACAAAGAACCGGAAGCTTCACTTGCATATTCTGCTCTGCAATTCTCATCTACCGCTTATATAACGTGGTACAGGAGAGCTTTACTGTTTGTGGTTGTTTCAACACTTAAATAAAAATTGAAACTGCATCCTTCCGTAAGATCCACTCCCTATCCCGGCTATTTTGATCTTGTGTAGCTCTGAGTACTACTTTCTTGACAAGTTCGTACGTTCAATAGATACTCAGCTTTCACTTTCAAAGTTTTTATGTATAGAGGTGACAGTCCGGTATTACCACGTAATTTGACGTGCTCATTGGCAGGCGAAATATTCACTTCACATAGTGTGTTAAGAATTTCTCAACCGTGTGAAACTTTGATCCTCCCCATACTTGAGAGCTATACAAGCGGATACACTCTGCAACAGCTTCAAATACCTTATATTTACTGCTATGAGCTATCTTTGCGTTCATAAACGACTTTTTCTATGAAATGTTAATAGTATTTTTAAACTTTTGCTTTTGCAGTTTTGCAATGTTTCTCCATACTCAGGTTTCTTGTGATAATTACGCCTAGGTTTCTTGTGATAATTCTCCATTGAATTTATATTTCTCATTCGAAGGATTTTTAAATATAATCATCTTCGACTTTTGAGTGTTGACTATTAGTTTCTATAGACAACAGTATTGGTATACTCTGTTTATCATAAGTAATGTTTCTGGGGAATACCCAAACGTAACTACATTATCTGCGAACAGCAATGTCTTAATACGCACCTCTGCGAAATCAACTCCACCAGGAAGGTAATCGATGGACTCATAGTGGTCTAAATGAACCGCTGACGTGTTTTTATGTCAGCAAAGGCACCCATTTACCTAAACTACACCTAAAACTTAAGCTTTGCAAGCCAATTATTTTGTATCTTTTTTCATAATTAGGAAGTTCTTCAAAGGAATATAATTTTCGGAAAGCATATCGCGTGAAGTTCTTTAGAACTCTTTTGAATCTGAGTTCTTGTGTATCATATGATTAATCCCAAATGAGGGAAAAATATTCAAAGTATGGTCCAACTATCGAGCTATAGACGGAATTAAGACCAAAATCCTTACGATTTCTTTTCCTTTCTTTCTTTCTAAAACTGCTTTCGACTTCCCAACCGTGTAATCATAAAGTAAGTAGAAATGCAACTTAGGGTCAAAATTACATCGAAATCTTTGATTTCTCCTTGGCGATTAAGTCTTTGATTTTCGATAAATTAATCATAAACAATCGGAGGTGTTATTCTGTATGCCATGAATATTTTACACCATCCCGCTAGGTTTTGTATATCCAATTGAAACTTAATGCAGTCGGTTATACTATGTCGATAAATAAAATTTAAAGTCTTCCGCGAATGTTAGAAGTTCGCAGTAATTAAATACTCCATGAACATTGTTTATGAACAAGAGAAATAGTAAGGTACCCAAATGGCTACTTTGCAGCATGCTCGATATTACTTTAATTGCCCAATACTTACTATCGATCTTTACAAATTGCTTCCTCCCTGTTAAGTAATTGGAAAAACACTCTTACATGGTTGAGTGAATTTCCAGCGACCTAAACTTCTTTAAAAGCAACGTATGATGTACTTTATCAAAGGCTTTCGAGAAATCTGTGTGAGGTACATTGACTTCCAAACGATTTTCTAAATTTGCATGTATGTAATTCGAAAATAATGATAAACTAGTGGCGGCGTCGTTTTCGCGAAATAAAACGATTCGATATTTTTTATTTATTTTTATTAAAAAAAAAATCAAATGCACATATTGAAAACAGAACAGAATTATAAAAAAGGATCAAGCTTCGTATCTGCGTTAAAGATTTCTTATCTTTTTACTTAAAATTATTAAGGGTTGAATTGCTATCGCCGAGCAAATCAACGACCGTACCCTTTCGCGATTCAACGTTGACTGTGCTGTAGGGGGGTGCGCATTTATACTATATCAGAGTTCAGCTGACAGCTCGGCCCTTCCTCACATGGAGTCGTCCATGACTCCAGACTCAATCACGTCTTCATCGTCGTCGTCAAGCTCTGGTCCCAGTAAACACCATCGCTTCATTTTGTCGGTCGTCATTACTGTTGAAAACTTTCATTGTTGTCGGTCGGTCTCAATTCCACCCAAAATATAGCTATCCTGTCGAAGACATTTCTCCACAACGTACGGTCCTTTGTATTTCGGCTCCAATTTGTGATGGAACACTTCTGATACTTGTGATGTTGTTGGATGCTTGTGTTTGGCGTCGAACCTCAGCTTTCATTTCTCCTTCTCTTCCTGAATCCGACCAGACACATCTACTCGTCGCTGCTGCATGCTGACTTGCTCAAGAATTGGGAGTGGGTGCGAGGTTAAGTGTATTAAATTTTTTTCACATTAATAATTCGCATGAATTTAAAGAAACTAAATACAATCCATCTCGCACTTACTCCAAATTGCAAATGTGGCCAAGCAGGAGGGTTGCATATACCTGCTACGTCCTTCACTTTTTATGTGTATGTGTACATATTATAGCTAACTAGCATTGATTACGGTAAAGTTCACTTAATTTTCTAACAAATACCGCTTTCTAAATTTCATTGCCTTCTATCTGAATTCGGCTTTATTTCACAAGCAATGATCTGCGTTATTTCACTTTAGCAAAGTGAAATAATACCGAAAATGTAAATTCGGCGTTATTCGTGAAATAATACCGAAAATGTAAATTCGGCGTTATTCGTGAAATAATACCGAAAATTCAAATTCCAAAAGTCGGCTTTATTTCACGGCGCAAGTTCGTTGTCCAATTCGCTCAATTCGTTGAAGAAGTAGGCTCCAAGTTGTTTCTTCCTGCGAGAGGAGAGAGCGCTACAAGTGCAGAGGAGATACGTTATGCTTTCCTCTTCTTCTTCGTCTCTGCAGCTTCTGCAGAAATCATTGTGAGGGAGTCCCATTCTTGAGGCGTGAGTGCCAATGGCGCAGTGTCCTATGATAACGCCATTGACAGTCCTTAGGGATGACCTGTTCATTCTAAGAAGATACAGTGAACGTTTTAGATCAAGTTTAGGCCAGATTTGCTTTGTAATGAGGCACGTAGTGCCATCTGACCATCTTGAGTTGGTATTTTTAATAGTGTGATTCTTTAAAAGAAATTTAGCTGTAGAGAATGGCAAAGGCGGGGGATCTCCACTAGGAAGGTTTGTGGAGATCGTACCGCTCCTGGCGAGATCATCAGCTTCACAATTCCCTGGAATGTCAGTGTGTCCTGGCACCCACATGAGGTGAATATTAAAATGGTCAGCCATCTCGTTAAGAGATAGGCGGTAATTTAGGGAGGTCTTAGAGAGGAAAGTGTCCGAGTTCAGGTTTTTGATTGCTGCCTGATTATCTGAACAGATGGTGATTTTCTTCTTGGATATCACGTTGCTCTTGAGCCAAGACAGAGCTTCTTTTATTGCCATCGTCTCAGCCTGGAATACGCTACAATCTTCTGGAAGGTGGAGGGATATACTAAAGTTGAGATCCTTGGAGTAGACACGTAATCCTACTCCCTCGTCCGTCTTGGATCCGTCTGAGTATCAGACTTCCAGTTAGACCTGTAGGATATGCTGGTAGTGAAGTTTTTCTCAAAGACGAGATGAGGCAGTAGGAGGTCGGTGTCGTACGGTAGAAACTCGAGGTTATCTAGAATGGTGGAATGACCTGTATGGTATGGTATGGTATGGTATGGTATGGTCTTACCGCTGCTTCTTGTCTGGCAAACAAGTCAAGTGGAGGTCAAGTTAATGCTTTGGATGGCGTCGTCCTTAACACCCCACTGATGAACAGCTTGCAGCTCTTTGCACGCGGTTGAGAAGATTGCGGTTGACAGCTGTGCCAAGAGCTGTCCACCATACTAAGACTCCATATAGTAGGATTGGTCTGACTACGGCTGTATACAGCCAGTATGCTATTCTAGGCTGAAGGCCCCATTTACCTCCGGTTGATTTTTTACAGCAATAGAGCGCAGTGGTAGCTTTCTTAATACGCTCCATGATGTTGGGCTTCCAGCTTAGTTTTCAATCTATGATGAAACCGGGAATTTGGCTTTATCTCTAGGCGCCACACAATGAGGGAGGGTCAACGGGGGAATTTTATATTTCCTCGTGAAGAGTACTAGTTCCATTTATTGCGGATTAACTCCAAGACCGCATGTACTGGTCCATGAGGTTAGTCTTTGGAAAGCCATGCAGCATGATGTCCCTGAGTGTTGAGACAAACTTTCCGGAAACTGCAATAGCAACATCATCCGCATAGACAATCACCCTGCATCCTACCTCCTCTAAGTTCAGTAGCAGTTCATTGACCATAACGTTCCATAGAAGAGGAGAGAGTACTCCAACTTGCGGGGTTCCTCTATTAACTGTTCTGCGGACATTGGATTCACCGAGTTTAGAGTTTATTACTCTGCCAACAAGTAGCTGGTGAAAAAAAGCCACAAGGGACTTTTCAATACCGGGATTGTTAAGCGCTAAGGTAATTGCCTCGGGAGTGATATTGTTAAAGGCTCCATCAATGTCAAGGAAAGCTACCAGGGTAAATTCCTTGTATTTTAGTAATATTTTAATCGTACCTATGAGGGTGTGTAGTGCTGTCTCCACTGGCTTACCCTTATTGTACGCATGCTGAGCATGCGAGAGTCTGCCAGACGCAATACTGCTTCTGATGTGGTGATCAATCAGCTTCTCGAGTGTCTTAAGAGCGGCTGATAGGTCTACGGTCGTTAGGTTTGCTGTGTGAGGATTTACCGGCCTTGAGAAAGAAGATTACTGTAACCTCCTTCCAAGACCTGGGGATATATCCTAAATCTAAACAAAATCTGAAAAGAGCTTGTCAGCCAGGGGAGAATAAGATCTGCAACTGCTTGGATTTCTGCAGGTATAATGCAATCAGGGCCAGTTGATTTATATTGTTTAAAATTATTTACTGCCCACTTGACAGACGCATTGCCTATTTTAAGAGGGCTACAGGAGGAGCTGGATGGTATACTGCCAGGACAGATTGATCTAGCAGCTAAACTTCCCGGGAAGTGGGTGTCCACAAGAAGGTTTAGGGTGTCTAGACTGGAAGATGGAGAAAGCTGGGTTCTTTCGGGAGCGATGCTAGTACTTTCCTCAGCCTGAAGGCTTCAGAAACTTCTTCAATTTTGCCGCAGAAGAGTCTCCAAGACACACGCTTGGCTCTTCTTAGTTCAATTTTGAGGGTGTTGAGAGAACTTTTATAAGTTTCCCAATCATCAGCATCTCAAGTGCGCTTCGCTTTGGTGAATGATCTCCTGCTTTCCTTGCGCAACTTGTCAAGTTCCCGATTCCACCATGGTGGTTTCAACTTGCCCTTAGGCTTGCTGATAGGGCAGGAAATAGACAGCGCGTGGTTAAGGATTTTTGTGAGCCTCTCCACAGAAGTGTCGAGGTCAACAGGACAATTGGGGATCGAGATAGGTGTATCAGTTAAGATTGCTGATACAGGTTCTCTGTATTTACCCCAGTTGGTCTTTCGGAGATTTCTGAAAGATATTTGTGTACGAGGCGATCTCACTACATTAAAGGTAATATAGCGATGATCAGAAAAGGAGTGGTCACGAGAGACCTTCCAGTTTTTGATGCTGTCAGCTATAGAGTCAGAAACCAGGGTGATGTCGAGCACCTCCTGGCTGTTTTTTGTGATAAAGGTGGGTTCGCAACCTGAGTTACATAATAATAAGTTGTTGTTTAGAATATAATCGGAAATGAACTCACCTCTATCGTTTATGTCCGTGCTCCCCCAGATTGCGTGGTGCGCGTTTGGATCACATCCCAGAATGAACGCGGTTTTAGCTCTATCCGCATCAGCGATCGTCCTCTTGATTGTAGTAGAGGGGGGAAGTTCAACATGGTCATGTGCCATGTACGCCGATATTACCCAGAATTTTTCTGTGCCTAATTCTAGGCAAACGGTGACTGAATCTAGATCGCTGTAATTGGAGAGGAGAAAGGCATTTAGTGAGCTCTCCATAAGAATGCAGGTTCTGGGCTTACCTCCATTTCTCGTGAAGGAGAGATTGTAGTTGGGAGTCCTAAGTCCACACACTTGGTCATTGACAACCCAGGGTTCTTGGCCTAGGACAATATCTTCTCCGTAGGTGTTGGGACGGAGAAGTAGAGCGGCCGAAGCCGAAATGGAATGGTGAAGATTAATTTTGACTATCCGAAGCATCGGGTGGTACTTCCACCAAGGTGGTGTTTAAATCATCGCCAAGATCGATCTCAAAAAGAGAGTCTTGGTTGTCTTGATGAAGTCTTGATGAAGTGGAGGGAGAGTGATCAACCATCGCAGAGTCCTCCCCATCCTTCTCATAGACCCTCAGCGTGACGCTAGTGAAGCCATAATGAATGACCCCACTAGATTTCGTGAGGGGAGCGAGCGACTCCTTATTGGTGACAATAGTAGCCGCTCGCGTATCACTCTTGGGCTCCTCCAGTTTAGCGATCTTCCAGTCGTGAGTTGGAAGATCCGGGTTGCAAACCTGGATGAATTTAAGGATGGTGGGAGCATCGGAGGGGATGAGCGGTAACCAGGCACGAGTACTGAGCATACTAGGGTATTATCTCTAGTTACGACATCAAGCTGTGCCCCCTCCCATACTTCCGCCAATTTGAGGACGGCAGATCTGCGGTCCGCTGCCGCTGCCGGCGCTATCGCTTTCGATACTTTTAGCTATTTTGGTTGCCCTGGCTAGCGAGCGTGTCTTTTGCTCAGAAAGCGACTCCGAAGGAACACCACTAAAGCACTCGCAAATCCGGGCTGCAGGATTCCGCTCTCTATGTTTGTATAAAGTCCAATGGCCTTTGAGGAGGCAGCGCTACTACGGGCGTTATTTGGATCTTAGATGGATCTAGTGGGATCCACGCGGCTATTGGCGAGCCTAGCCGAAATTGGTTTGGTCGCCAGCACTGCAGGAGCTGAAGGCCTTTAGAGGCGCTGGACGTTTAAGTCCCAGCCGGTGATTGAGCGCCGGACTCATTTTCATTTTTTTTTTATATGAGGTCTTTTTTGTTAGATTTAACGCAGAGATCCGCAATACGCAGCTAAGGCTGATTGATCCGAAAGGTCGCCAGGTATTTCGGATACTCCTTTAGCGACTGGGCTTTAAAAAAACATAAAAATTTAAATTCAAGGGTTCTCCAAGGTACACTTTAAAAAAATGTTGTACAATTGTCTAATGCGGTGGTTTATTATTTATCATAACTACACATACAAATCAAATCATGATCATGTGATATGTTTGCACGGGTCATTTGACCCCGCTGCGGAATTTAGGACAGATTACATATATTTCTCTTTAAACAAATTGGCAAGAGTGGAGTAAATATTGAAAAATACATTTGATGAATGTTTGAATTAATTTAAAGGCAAATGGCGAAGTGATAATGTTATTTATAAGAAATTCGGACAACAAGCGACCAATCGTGCTGTGCGTGCTATTGTTTTTCTACGAGTGTAGGGAACCTACAGTTGAATGCCGATTCCGAATGGTGAGAGAAGGTTTTTCTAGATAAATATCCTCTTTGAGCATTGTCAGGGAAGGGTGTGGAGATGTGAATAACTTTTTCCAACCGTTGTCTGTGATGGAAATTTAATCTAGACTGAAGTTCTAATGCATAGGAGTTGACGCACATACCCACCACGCCACGACGGGGACACCAATCAATAGAAATCTATTATTCTACAAACTCGTCTAGTTTTGACATATGTTCCAAAATCGTTAGTACCGAAATCTAACGTAGAATTTTTCTTGTCAATCGCTGCTCCTTATATATCACGTTGATCATCCTAGTTCTGCTGTATGGTGCAGAGACTTATAATAATAATAATAATGGCGGCGCTACAGTCCGAGGTGAACTTAGGCTTAACTTCTCAGCAACCACTCGTGTTGTCCGTGCTATTGTTCTTTCACGAGTCGAGGATACTTACAGTTTAATGCCAACTTCGAAAGGCGGGATTGGCAAGCTTTTTCCAGACAGTTGTTCTCTTTGAGCATTGTCAGTTACTCGAAAGAGGTGAAGCCGCGATCAATTCTGTTTTGAAAAATTGTTGCTTGTGCTGGGATTTGAACCTAAACTGTGAAAGTCAAATGCGTATGGGTCGACGTACAAACCCACACTGCCACGGTGCCGAATGTTTCTTCATTCCAAAACCTTAATTTCTCCTTCCAAACATGGCTTATCTTATCTTATTTCGATTCCGACAAGGCAAAATATGTGTCTTCCACGATAAGGTCAAGACCCTGGAATAGGGATGGCAGCGGATGAGCCCTTCTTTTAGGGCCAACGGCGGCGCTCACAGCCTGCAAGAGGTTACCGACACCGGATGACTTCTATGATCTCCTAGAAAGAACGTACGATCAATGCCCCAGCTACGACTCAAAGATCGTTCTAGGAAATTTTAACGCTAAGCTGGGTAAAGAGGACAACTTTGCTAGAGTCATCGGTAAACACAGCCTGCACGACACCACGTCCGGAAACGGACTCAGGCTGGTGGACTTTGTTACGGGCCGAAACCCCTCTGTAGCTAGCACGCGGTTTCCACACCTCAACATTCATAAAGGGATCTGGCAGTCCCCTGATCATTCAACCGTCAACCAGATTCATCACGTTGCGATCGACGTCAGACACTCCTCCAGTATTCTTGATGTCCGAACGTTCCGAGGCGCCAACATCGACTTGGACCATTTCCATGTTGTAGCCAAGGTAAGGACACGGATATCGAGAGAACAACGCAGTCGAGGAAGACAACCACAGTTTGACGTCGAAAAGCTACAATCGCAACAGACTGCCAGGAACTTTGCCGATCGAGTCTCCCTGAAACTCTCCGAAAGTTCGACGTCGCCTGATTAACAATAGACGAAGAATGGAAACGTTGCCAAAAAGCCATCAGAGAAGTCGCTACTGATGTGCTGGGTTTTAAAATACCACAAAGAAAAACCCCTGGTTTGACAACGCGTGCATGCACGAAGCCTACCAGGCAACGCTGCATCGAACTACGAGATCTGTTCCTGAGCTCTACAAACAGAAACGAAGGGAAGAGAACCGGCTTCTCAGGAAGAAAAAGAAAGAGCACGACAACCGCGCCATCGAGCAGATGGAGAAGTGTTATGGCAGGAATGAGATGGACGCTGGGACGAGATGGACAATGGACAAAAGATTAATAATGCGCTGAGTAATGCATATTACCCGGTCCATTGAAAGACAGCTGTGGTACAACCCATCCCTAAACGGGACAAAGATACTTCCATCCCGACAAATCTCCGGTCGATAAGTCTTCTTCCGTGCATAAGCAAAGTTTTTGAGAACATAGAAGACAGTTAGATGGGTTGAGGAAAAATACCAATTCGGCTTCAGGGCGGGGCAAGATACCATACATGCCGCGTCCAAATTGGTCTCCGACATTCAGTGGAATAAAAATAAGAACCACTGCACGATTGACATAGAAAAGGCGTTCAACACCGTATGGTTAGAAGGCCTTTTCCCCAAGTTGACCAGGCACGGCATAAGTAAACCATTGCTATACATGATCCATGATATGATCACAGGTAGGATGTTCGTTGTGAAAAATGGCAACATAACTTCTACCACGACCTTTCACATAAAAAACGGGTTGCAACAGGGGGCAGTTGGCTCGCCGATCCTGTTCGCGATATTCACTAGCGATCTTATAGGTTCTATGCCGCACATAATAGCGTATGCCGATGATATCATAGCGTACAGATCAGGTCCGAAGGTGGAAGTGATTAATATCTTGTTGCAGCATGATTTCGACAAAATTCAGCGATTTTGCGACGACTGGGAGTTGAAGATCAACTACCAGAAGTGTGAAACTATCCTCTTCAGAACCCCGCTGTTCAAGGCCTCAAGGGACACGAAAGAAAACTGGCGCAAGTTCGGCATAGTTGACACGCAAGGACAGCTGTTAGCTGTGAAAAATGTAGTGCGATATCTTGGCATTTGGTTGGATCAGTATCTGTATTGTGATAAGCACGCAGCTACTGCTTTGACGAAAGCTAAGAAAGCCTTTGCTGTGGCAAGTAGGTTGTTTTACAGCAGCCAGCTTGATACCAGAGTGATCTAATCTGCTACATGGCCCTTATCCGGCCAACCATGGTATATGGTTATCCAGTGTGGTTCAACTTGAGTCCTTCCCAGATGGAAAAGATGAGGGTGTTCGAGAGGCAGAGTCTTCGGGCCTGCCTCCGGTTTATCGCACACCCGAATCCGAGTACAAGAAATTCTATCCCAACGAGGCCTTGTACAACGGGGCAAATCTGATTAGGATAGATAATTTTATTATTAAGTTGATTCGGGGTCATATTGCACGAGTTATGAGTTCCTCTAACAGTCTGATCTTTGGGGCTTACTACCCTAACATAATGTACCATGAGAAGGTGCGCCTTAACGGCTTTATTCCGCCCGAAGCTTTCCTTTATTTGGATACGAAAGGCCTGATACAGGATACGGAAAGATGTCCTATCATCTTCCATGTCGCACGCCGAACAGTGGATAGGCGACTCCAATACTAATAATAAGATCTTCTTCGGTTCAGCAGGGCGATTTCTGCCCGAGACAGAGCAGAGTCTGTCAAAGAACGACATTTTTATTGGTGGTTACACCACAATCAGCCTTCGCCGCCGTTAACTTTTAGTTACATCGACTAGTTAGTTTACCTCATGTGGCCAACTTGCATAGATTAAGTTAGTTTTAGGTAGCATAAGGAATACCGAAAAAAAAAAAAAAAAACAAAAAAACATCACGGCGCTTAAAATAAATATGTTAAGCATATAAATACCATATGCTCCCTGGTGCACGCGTCCGTATTTTGTTACGGACATAGTTTAAGTTGTTTTAAGTACATTAATTAGATGTAAGTTTAAGTTAAGCTAAGTTAAGTTTAGGCTTAGTTAGGATAAGGATAAAATAAAAACAAAAAGTTTTTAAAATTTTTTTTGGACAATAAAAGAAAAATATTTGCATTATTATAAAATAATTATAGCATAGGATGAAAGGCAAATTCATTTATCTTAGATTAGCTTAGAGTACTCGTGTTGGGTCAGTAAGTTAGATTTAAGAACAAAAGTTAAGATAGTTAAGCTAGATTTAAGTATTTTTGTCTAGATAGTAAGAATTATGAATGAAACAATAAAAATACATGAAAAACAAAAAAAACAAAAAACGAGATGGACAGCTAGTAGTCGATACTGAGAATTTGGAAAAATCATTTCTGCAAATTGTTAAACGGCGATGCGGACACAAATACCGCTGTCAGGCAGAATGTTCCACTCAACACAACGGACGATGATAGAAAAGAATACGTTCCCCCGATCTAGACGAAGTCAAGATAGCGATATCGAGACAGCTCATCTGTAAGATATGGTTGGTGGAAAGCATGCCCGATGAGTGGAATCTCAGTGTCGTTTGCCCGATCCACAAGAAAGGAGACCCCTTTCGAGGGATAAGTCTCCTTAACAACACCTACAAGATCTTCTCTGCCGTTTTGTGTGAACGCCTGAAACCATTCGTGAACAAACTGATAGGTCCTTATCAGTGTCGGCCCGGGAAGTCGACCATCGATCAAATTTTCACATTGCGGCAGATCCTGGAGAAGACCCAGGAAATGCAGATCGACACGCACCATCTATTTGTCGATTTCAAGGCCGCATATGACAGCGTGTATAGAGACGAGCTATACAGCGCCATGTCTAGTTTTAACATTGCTGCCAAACTCGTCAGACAGAGCAGGATGACGATGGAGAACTCTCGCTGCTCCATCTAGGTCGGTAACGAACTCGCCGAAACCTTCAATGTCAAAAAAGGTTTTAGACAAGGTGAGGCGCTATCGTGTGATTTCTTTAACATCGTTCATGAGAAGATTGTGCAAAATTCACTGGCAAACACACAAGGCACGATCTTCCAAAAGTTTGTTCAACTGCTAGCTTACGCGGATGACATTGACGTGATTGGGCGAACACAGCGAGCCGTCAATGATGCGTTTGAAAGGGAAGCGGGTAAAATGGGTCTGGCAGTAAACGAGGGTTAAACAAAGTATATGCTGTCATCGAGAAAGGACACACAACATGGACGACTTGGCCAGAACGTCACCATAGGCAGCTATGACTTTGAGGTTGCTACTTCGTCTACCTTGGCTCCGCGAAAAATAATACAAACAACATAAGCACCGAGATCAAACGCAGATTAACTCTTGCCAACCGCTGCTTTTTTGGACTCAAAAGACAATTGGGTAAGAGAGCCCTCTCTCTCGGAAGACCGATTTGACTCTGTATAAGACCTTGATCATCCCAGTCCTCCTTTACGGCGCAGAGGCATGGACAATATCTCAAGCGGATAGACAGTCCCTTTGTCTTTTCGAGAGAAAAGTTCTGCGCCCGGTCTTTGGTCCTGTTTGCGTTGATGGTATTTGGAGGAGAAGGTTCAACCACGAACTATATGGACTGTTCAGCGACATTAGTCTAGCCAGGCGTCTACGGATCCAACGCCTAAGATGGCTAGGCCATGTTGAGCGTATGGACATAGTTACAGCCCGAAGAGACTTCGATTCTGAGCGTGTGGGACAACGCAACAGAGGACGTCCTCTTACAAGGTGGCACACACAAGTCGAAGGGGACCTCGGCCGGCTTGGTGTGCGAAACTGGAGAAAGCTGGCGAGAGATCGTGCTGGCTGGAGAGGCATGTTTGGCGAAGCCCAGGTTCACCTTGGACTGTATCGCCCTAAGAAGAAGAAGAAGAAGATTGACGTTATATCAACGCGTGCAAATTTTTCGGTTGACGTAATCGTCCATCTGGGCATTATTCTTAAGACGATGAATTATTTTCGCACTAACTACACTCTAGTGGATAATATGCATCGCCAAAGACGATAATTAGTGCGAGCAGAAGAATTTATTGCCTTTGTGGAGCGCAGCGTTAAGGAGAATCCGTAATTGGAGCTGTGCCAATCCACTTTGTGAAAGATTTTGCGGAAAGATCTTGACTTAAAAACTTATAAGATCCAGTTTGTGAATTCGAAATTAACATTAGCTTCAAGTGTTTATTTTCATATTGTATTTGTACACCTCTGAAAAATACCCTTTAGAATTGAAATTGCAAAAATAAATCATTAAATTATATCCATTTTTTTAGTTTTAAATATCAAGCTATTTGTTCTTAATTGTTCTTAATGTGTTTATTTACAGCTTCAGCAGACGACAAGAAATCCAGATTATTACGACATCTCGCCAAGACCATTTGGAGTACCAACAGGTTCGCAAAGCTTTTCTAGACCGAAAGCGCTTCGACCCAATAACAGTGGGACTGGTTTTGGAAGTTTAAGTACACAACAAACTCGAACGAATGTCCCCCATCAGCAAACACAGTTTCTCGCTCATTTTAACGAACAAGTAAGTGGTGAAATTCTTAAATTCACAAATTCATATCGACAAAATTGTCAACTTACATAAAACATAAATAAAACATACATAAAACAGTTTTGTTTTATTTGTGCATAACGCAAATCTCAAAACTAAAAAAAACAAAACCGCCCAGCTCGCTATACACAACTGCCTAGAAATTGTCAAAAAGCTCTGCGACCTTACTTGCTGCAATACAAAAATACTAAAGGCTAGCAACATAAAACAAAAACAGTCTAGGCTACTCCCAAATCAAAGAGGACGGACGTGATATTTTTTCCCGATGTCAGTGTCCCATCTGCTAGTCCTAGTAATGGTTACAGATCAGATGCGTGTCCATCGCTTCCTGCAAATACACCTCTCGTCAGTTACCCATAAAAATGTTCCCAACTGATCCTACTATTATACCATCGTCTGTTTCTGAAACAGGCTCTTTATATCATATGTCTTTATATACAAATTAGCCGCTTCAACCATCATCACCAATTCAATTTAGTAGTTGTGAAAATAGAGACAATTTTCTTATCAATGATTTCTTCTCATACAACTGAAAAGAATATTATTGACTACATAAGCAGCAAAATATCGATGCCCTTACCCAAGTACAACTTCGGCATCAAGTACAATCTCGGCGAATTGCATATTTTATGTTGATGATTTCTAATTCCCACTTCGGACTGCTACTGTTTCAAGCATTTTGGCCTGATGTAGCATAAGTTCACGAATTCATTTCCAGGCCTAAATATATAAATATAAAATATATATATATATATAATATTTGCATATCTGCATATCTTAAAAGTCGCATCCAAAAAACGATTAGGTATTCACTCAAACATTACGTATTTATCTGTAACTTCCCCTGAGTATCTTTGTGTTAAACATGCGAGGGTTGCGAACTAAAACTTCCAATTCATATATTAATTCGCAAAAGTTCCCTAATATTTTCGCCCTAAACAAAACTAGTCTTACTTCTGATTTTGATAGCAAGGAATATTTACATCCGAATTTTTCGAGACGATGGATTTGAGGAAGAGTATAATAGCTCGAGTCGAGGTGTTCTTTTGGCAGTTCACTAATGATTTGACTCTACCCCACTCAATGCTTCTCCCTCATCAAATTTCGGATTTATTTGTGTCATAATTACTATGTATAAGTGCCACAGTTTTATTCTTTACCATCTTCAGATATGGAGGTCCTTTTTTATCGATTGCTTACTGATTGCAACTTTTATCAATTAAGCGGTGTTACAAAAAAAAAAAAAAGGTAGACAATTGTATCTGTTTTTCCTTATCATATTCTGATAATTGCATAGTTCCAGCGAGTTTTCATCTTATATTCAAATACGAATAATTTTGGCCAAACTTCTTTAACTTCAGTCGACATCACTGTGACATCTGTGAAGAATAGGATCGATAAACTTAAAAATGAATATTCCGCTGGTCTTCCTGTTGCAGTTCTGAAAAAATTTGCAAATAACTTATCTCAGCCTCGTGGCTTATTTGAAAGCATTGTGTGTGGTACAATGTCTTTTCATGGTGGATCTATCTTTTTTATCCACCAACAGGGATTCCTTGAGGGAATATCAACCACGACAAACTTGACAGAATTCGTAGAACTTTGTCTACATTGGAAGACGGAAATATGTGGATGTTGTTACCACCGAGTTTGATTAGTTTTAAGTAAAAATGTATAAATAATATTAGTCTCTTACTGGTTGTAATAAATAAACTCTTCAAATCGAAACCAATTGCCAACAAACAAGACAACGCACCCTATGTGAAAGTTACGAACCGACAATACAAAGTCCGCAACGACCGACCGAACTAACCCATTTAAATACAACCGCGAGTGAAAGCGTAATCCAAAAATGGCGAAGACCGATTTGTGGACGTGGTTCCTCGAAACCTTGGGCTATAGGTCAATTCGAGTGAACCGAAAATTCACTCAGCCCAGCGCTTGGGCTCAGCATTATTATAAAAAAAGCATTACCAAAAGGTAGGCCAGGCACCGGGTGACCCCAAATCCACCGTCAACTTTTTTGCGTGATACCCTTTTGGTAACAAAACCATGTATGTACATGCATGTACCACGCTGCAGCCTTTGTGCTCCAAAATCACAAAAAATTACGAAACGGTTCGGGAGCTGATGCCTTACTGTATTTTTTAACGGGCAAACAATTTATAGCTCCAAACGGGAGTACACTGCTTTAAGACACTTCACAAATTCCACAAAAACGCAACAAATCGAATAACCCTTATAAAAGTATTGCATTATATACAGCTTTGGTCAAATGTATTAGGAAATCTTATCTATTTGAAGTAATTAGTTTAAATTGTATGGTTTTCGGCAACACTATCTGAGGTTGTAAACGTTTTCTATTTTTTCCTCTCATTCCATTAATTTTTTTTTTGCTTATTGAAGATATAATGAATCTTGTGCTAATACATTTAACGAAGGCTGTATGTACATAACACTAAAATATATTACAAAATGGTGAAAAAACTAAATATAGGCAACCCCTTGTGGGGCAAAACCCGTATGTATATATAAAGGGTGATCCAACGAAAACGCACGATGATAATTTTAAATGAAACAAAAAGTTTTCAGAGTGTTATCTTAATATTTTTTATTATGATAGAAGGATCTATGACTATTATGTGTGAAACAAAATATCGGCCAAATGCTCCCCACGGCTTCGGTGGTATACCTCTATCCGATGGTCCGTATTTTCAATGACTCTGAGACATAATTGAGGTTCTATGTCGTTAATGTGCCGAATTATCTCATCCTTTAGCTCTTGAATTGTTATTGGCTTATTGACGTACACTTTTTCTTTTAAATACATATCCCCAAAGAAAGTAGTTCAACGGTGTCAAATCACATGATCGCGGCCAACATCGCCACGACGTGAGATAACACAGCCATTGAATTTCTCGCGCAAAAGAGCCAATGGTGTTCGCTATCGCGACATGATAATGGACTTCTTGTGGCAAGAAATTGAGGATATGGACCTGGACGACATGTTCTTCCAACAGGATGGAAGATGTCTCTTTTGCGCGAGAAATTTAATAGCCACTTGCCCAGTTGATTTTTCTTTCTTTTCTTTTAAGTCGGCGCAAACAAATTTAATAAACATTTTTTTTAACTAAAGTGATGAGACGGCACGTCACCAAAAGAATTCCAATAACTCATCGGAAACTCACAGGATGCAAAGAGTTTTCTTTTGCTCGTAATGAGAATGCAATGTATTGGCAAAAGGTCTTCTTTTGTTTGCTGTGAAATTCCAATTGAGCATAAATACATCTTAGAACTTCATTGCATTCTCATTACACGCATTATACATGCATTCAGACACATACGCTGCTGCGGAGCCGGCAACAGATCGTCGTCGAAATGAATTTTCTCCCGCGGTACAAAGCTAATTATTTTGTACAGACTTTGCCATAGCCACTTGAGTAGCGGCTTTGGCTCGCAGTCTACCATTGAATAATAAACTGCTTTAATATTGAGTTTGCCTTAAAACTGAACTGAAACAGTCGATAAGCGTTATGGAAAAAATAAAAACGCTGGAGTGAATGAACATAATAGTGAATATAAAATGTGCATTCTGACTAGTTTTATGGGGATACGTCAAATCACTTGTTTATGACTCGGAAGACAACATTACACGTGTTATTAGCGAGACAGCAGTCAACATCGGAAAAGTATCTCAAAGTCGGAGAGCCCGAATTTAAATAAAAATGTGAAAAACAATTTTTTTTGACAATTAAAACAAAATATTTGAAAAATCACTACGCCATATAAATGGACGCACTAATATTATCGCCTATCATTGAAAGCTTCTCTCCTACAATCTCATTTTAAAATACGCCCCTCTAACATCACTGTTATTTCAGTATGCAGGTCCCATGCTTCTAGATGAAAAACTTGATTCACCTTTTACACTTCAAGATGTTCAAGAAGCTATACACAATTCCAAGCAAAATAAAGCACCAGAATATGATCGAGTTCCATTTGAATAAAAACTCTGCCAACCATGCGCACTAAACTTCTACAGTCTAGGTTCAAATCCCAGCACAGGCAACAATTTAAAAAAAAAACAAAATTGTTCGCGGCTTTCTTTCACGTCACTGACAATGCTTTAAGAGTATAACTGTATAGGTAAAACTTCTCAATCTCGCCATTCGGAGTCCGCATTAAACTGTAGGTCGCCTCTACTCGTGAGAGAAGAATAGCATGCACAACACGAGTGGTTGCTGAGAAGGTAGGACCAGGTCCCCCCCGGACTGTAGAGCCGCCATAATTATTATTATTATCAAAAAATCTATAATTTTTTCGATCCGTAGAAAGCAGTATATAAAGATTCAACAAACTGGAGAGGTACATATTTCGATTTTAAACAAGTCAGCCAAGTTGTTTACAGCTTTAATACACAAACAGCTCAGTAAATGCGTAAAGGAAAGAACATTTTCATAGAACTCCAAGCTGGGTTTAGGAAGGATTATTCCATCATAGACCATAGCTTTTCAACATCGCTGCTGCATATAAAATAAATAATATGTTAACACTAAAAATTGTATGCCTTTTTTGTCCACTTTTGTATGGCATTTGACTGATACCTCGCGAAATGGTCTTTTATAAATTGTCCAAAACTATCCATATTTTGAGAGCACTGCATGAGAGTCAGGTGTGGGAACCGTGGCCGTGTGGGTTCGTGCGTCGACCCATGCGTATTAGACTTCCCTTGTCCGTCTCCACTGGTTTGGTATGTATCCCAGTGCTAGACTACTTCCTAATATCATTAATAGAAAAGGTATTAGTTTGCCTTGCACTTTTTGCAGTAGGACTGGCGTGATTCCATCCACAGGGCTGAAACGAGTTAATTGTCCATTCCAGACACCCTTTGGAGAAAATCTCTCTTGCAACTTTTCAGTCCTCATCCCTTGGTCTTGGCAAATTAAATCTACTTCTACCTCTGTATTGACGACTGCCCGGGAAGTGAGTTTCCAAAAGAAGTCTTGCCCTTTGTATCTCACGTTCCGTGTAGCTGCCGCCGCATTTTCTTAGAGACATCTGTATCTCCCCTGTTTTTGCCAGCACCTTATGGTGTCTAGCAGCAGCAGGAGAGTGGGTGACTGACTCACAGAGCTTCCTAAAGCTTTCTCTTTTGGCTGTACTTATTTCTTTATTGTATGAGGTGAGTGCTAGTTTGTAGCTCTGCCAGAGTTTCGAACGGTGTTGTGATAGGTTTTGTTGTTCTAATTCTAAGCAGTGCGCTGGAGCTCTTATATCCATGTGCTCCAGATTACTTCCTAGCAGCGATTCAAAGAGATCCCAGTCTGTTTTCCACGGATTTCTTATGGTTTTACTTGCTGTGCCCGCGCTGTCCAGTTCGAACCTTATGATTCTGTGGTCTGACATCGATGGTTCGCTGGACACTTTCCAGTCTTTAATAAGTCAGTTAAACCTATGGCTACCTATGGTGATATCTAATACCTCCTGCCTAGCTCTCGTAACAAAAGTGAAAACATTGCCGACGTTGAAAATGGTGAACTTAAAACAAATTGAAGAAGGTACTCTGTCGTTTGTGTTGGTGCTCCTCCAGATGGTATTCTGAGCATTGGCATCACACCTGATTAAGAGCGGTAGTTGGAGCTTGTTGCAGTGCTCCACCAGTTGCTGCAGGGGTATTGGTACTGCCGGCTGTTCTCCACCACAGTTGGCCGATGTCAGGACGACGGTCTGCTGCCCAAGTCCTTCCATGGCCAGTGTGATCATAACAGGCACAAAATCCCTCGTGGCATATTTTGAAAAAAGGACATAATTAATATAATTCTTAATAAGAATGCAGGCTCTTGTGTTGGGTACCCTGGTGTCCCAAATCACCTTTGCATTCCTGTATGTCAGTCATTTGACTGTTCCTTCCAGGATGTATGGCTCCTGAATAAGAGCGCAGCCCAGGTCCTCCATTGTGAACATCCTTGCTATTACGGCAGATGCCGCTACAGCGTGGCGGATGTTCGCCTGGGCTACCAGAGCATTGAGCTATTGCTCGTTGAAGGCTGATACAACTCCTCCTCCGACCTCTTGAGTCCAGACACTGCGACTCTGCTAAGCCTATAACTCAAGGAATTGTTGTGACGTCTTATGGATTCGAATGACTGTTGGTCTACTCTGAGGCCCAGTACCTGCCCAGTTCCCTCGTTTCGACTAAACAGTACCTTCCACAGTTTTGTGTTTATTTCTTGGTTTTGCGCCTCGAGGAGAACAAGCGTTGTTTTGTACTCCTGTCCAGCGTTTTTTGAGAAATAAATGGTAATGGAATGGACCCGTGGTATTTCTTACCCACATTAGGTGGTCAATCAGTCTACGCCCTTCCAATTACCAAGTTTGGGTGCTACTAGTTTTAGCCATTCAGTCGTCTGCGGGGTCTCGCAGTCCATTAGTAGCATTTCATGCTTGAAACGAATGCCCTGAAATTTGAGCTTATGCTCCTATCCCAGAGCAATTTCATTTACCATAAACACATACTTTAGGCTTTTTCGGTCTTCGTCACACAGCGTCTCTCTTGGGTAATGACAACTGAGAACCGCTACTCTCCCAGTTACCGTTAACCCCATGAGCTTTTTGCCAGCTCCCGCTGATTTTGCAACAGTTGCATAGCTCTTGCTCTTGGAGACAGCGACTTGCCTCGAGGGTCTTGCTTCCGACCTGTCCAGCTTTGAGGATACCCTTTGTTTTATACGTTCATTAGGCACGGGCGGTCAAATTAAGCTACTGCTTCTTTTCCCTGAAGTGGTAGGCTCCGAGTTAGGCTTAGCCTTGTGGTCTTCCTCAGGCGCGAAGCCTTTTTCTAGGTCGTGAAGATACCATCTACAGCCAGCACCGCTGAGCCCTTTGCGGAGTGGATCATCCAATCCGCCAAGTTGTCCTGGAGCGGGTATCAGTGTACAATTGCGCCCTTTCCTCGGCACCTTGATCATGGAGGATTGTGTGGTCACGGAGTTCTGAACTTGGTCTACCTCAACATCTCTCTTCTCTCCTTCTTTCTCAGGTGGAGGTCAGGAAGTTAGAGCTATGCTCCCGCTTTCCTTTTCGGCAGTTTGCAAGCTACTCACCCCATCCTACTGTTTGGAGCATCTCTGTCCGGAGTTGTAGCTTTGCACCGGTTCCAGGCAGAGTCACACCTTCAGCAGGCTTGTGGGCCGGCTTAAGTCCCCGCACCACGCCAAGGTGTCTATCACGCGCAGGGGGTATGGCATCATAGATCATAAACGATTCCGTTAAAAAGTTCCTTCGATATCTTTTAAAGAGGATGTTCCGATTACTGACAAATACTTCGAATTATATGTGTGGAGTACATACCTTGGGAATGCACTTTAATTATGTATGTTATAAATGTATTGGAGATGGAAGAATCAAAAATGCCAAACATAATACTGAGAAATATTATAAGATTGAGCGGAAGTATTTGTAATTTGTGGAAGGAAATTACATACACTGTGAAATGGAACTATGTATGTAGTTATTCAGACAAATGAACAAACTTAATCTTCAAGATAGAAATTTAATTCGATTTTTGAGAAACTCTGCCAAATAACGTTTAATTTTCTTAACTGCTATTATGTGGACAAAATCAGCACGATCTTTAAAATTAGAGGTAAGATAATCAATTTAAACTGTATACCACACTTGTATTTAAAAATTGTTTGTTTGAACTTGGAACCTAGACTTGAAGGTTTAGCGCATATGGAACGACGCCAAGACGCTAAACTAATTAGATTTATTTTAATAAACATTTTGTTAATAATTTATTTGAAATAAAAGTCATTTAAGACTAAACAAGCTATACATTAAAACTCCTCTTTAAGATATGTCGGAAAAAGAATATTATTTAGTAGGACAATCACTTGTCTTCAAATATTAAAAGTGGGATAATAAGCTCTGGAGGTGAGAACTCTAGGGAAACCTCCTTTGCATCTCTTGAACATTTATCCGATTGCTACAATAATAGTGATTGTGATTCAATCCAAAATAAATTCTTAAAGAAAAGACAAAATTCCGTCGATCTGTGTTTTACGAAATTCCGAACTCGAAGTGCATGCATTGGGGTTTCGTACATCCCTCACTGCTAAAATGTTTATTAGTGTCTTTTATTCCGTGCTTAAAAGGGTTCGCTCCAAACGTCAGCTATTTTCCCGCTCTTACATCCAGTGCAAGAGTGCGTCCCCATAATTTACTCAAGTAACAAATCAATCTAACTTTTGCTCCAATATATATACCAACAAGAACAACAAGAATATCCCTGCCACAGCACCAAAAGCTTCCAGTGAGCTTTTCACATTAACGCCCTCACTGTTGAAATGATTACTTAGAAATTGAAATAATGGAATGCTAGAAGCAATAAAGTTATAGAATTGCTTGCTTTCTTAAGCTCACACAACATTGTTGTAGGCAGGGCTGGCCCTACCATATGTGCAGGATGTGCAAACGCACAGGGCGCCAAGCACTTGGGGCGAATTGCAAACGTAAACAAACAAAATGCAATTTATTGATATACTGACTGTTCAATATTCTTAATATAGAACGTGAGCCTCTGCGAGAATAAGCGCACAAAGGAATTATGTACCACACAATATCATCCGATTCTGTGTGTGCGTGCATGCAGGATCACCCCGGCAGTTCGCTATCAGCACTCAGGCGACGAACTCCAAGGAGAGCGGTCGAGTTAAAACTATATTCTGATAATGTTACAGTCCACTACATAATATCAAATAAATGTAGAATTCTGAACTAATAACTAGTGAGTTTATTTTAGACTGACTTTCATAAAATTTACCTTCGTCTAATCAGCTACCAGCTATGCATTTCTAAATGCTTTCTGTACGCAATTATTTTTTAAAACAAATTATATAATTTCATCTGTTCAGACACAATGCCATTCACACGCAAGACTGTGTAGGATAATTTCTTGCACTAGTGCTCAACAAATTTCTTAGGAAAAAATCTCATAATAATAAACTCAACCCTCAGTTCCTATGGAATCATTTGAGTGACAGGGTGCGGGTTTTATTTCAGCACGTGTTCGAAGTTACTTTAATATTCGAAAATTGTATTGTGTTATAGCCTTAGAGGCATAACTTTCTGAACATTTTAGTCGTACTCATTCGAAAAGGATATCTGTCAAACATAAAGAACGCACTTGTTTGAATATCTTCAGTGAGTACAGACGCATAAAAAGTTAAAACAACACATTAAAAGTCTTTTTGTCAACCACACATATAAGTTTAAAAATGAAGCTACACTACACTAAATAATAAACAAAAATAAAAAACCAGCGTTTTAATCCAAACATTTTGGTCCAATCAAGCCGGATAAACTATAAATATAGCAAATCGGGTTTCTCGCGCTGTGAAATTCAACTTCTGTGCATCGCAGTTACCCAAGGCATACACACGTAAGTCCTCACACTTTTACTTTTTAATACAATAAAATGGCGTTTGGAGAGTTACTACTAGCATTGTTAGCTAGAATAAAACTCGATTTCAATAATTTTAAAAAGACGACAAGGAGAACCGCTAATTATTTAAACGCTCGTCTTAAGATCCTCGAAGACAACTACGACGCATCGCGTAGGTATCACGAAGAAATCATGAGTGGTGAAAAGTTGAAAGAGAAACTTAAGAAAGAATCGCCGCATATGACAAAATTCAGGACATATATCAAGAATATAGAAGTGAGTTAATGGATGCCATAGACCTACACAAAAATGCACCCGCTCCTTCAAAGTCAACTGAAGATGTAACGTTGAAAACTCCATCAGCAACAAACAACACTAATCTGCGACTTCCAACCCTTCACATACCCACGTTTTCCGGGGAATATACAAAATGGCGTTCATACCATGACATTTTTGTCTCAATGGTAGACAGCAACAAATCCCTTGGAGAAATTAAAAAATTACACCACTTTAAAAGCAGTCTGAGCGGTGATGCAGAACGTCTTATTCAGCATTTAGGACTTGAATCGGGAAACTATAACAAGGCATGGGATTTACCAAAATCCAGATACGACCACAAACGTATGCTCGTTACAGCACAATTAAGGATGCTGATAGTAAATTAATCAAAAGCAAATTTTTTAATCGTTACAAAGAAATTTATTGTATCAAGCAATTCAATTGTGCAATACGCGTCAACGATACTTCGCGCTTGGTGGTTGTGGACAGAAGAGAATGAGTTATAATCGCGAAATAGCATCGAGGCTGATCGAAGGAGCAAAACCAACGGTATTACAAAAAAAAAAACAATATGGAAAACTATACTGAACATAGGGTAAATTTACAAATTAATAGGTATTATATGTAGGTACATACATGTTATGTAAACAAACAATAACTTGAACATTCTAATGTACATTGATTAATATTGGCTCAAAAAATAAATAATTAATTACTAAACATGCCGCCGCCGCTGAAAGAATTTCAGGAAGCTGGTAGAACCGCCAGTTTGGTGATGGGCCGCTTAAATATGCCATTCTTTGTACGCACTTCAACAACCTGTACGAGTCCATCTTGGCCTGGAAACACTTGGTGAATTCTGCCCAGTAACCACTGTGAGGGTGGCAGATTTGGCTCCTTGACCACTACCATATCGCCTACACTGATGTTGTTGGTGGATGCTCTCCATTTTGGGCGCTGCTGCAACGAGGTCAAGTAGTCGGTTTGCCATCTTCGCCAGAACCCCTGCATCATGTTCTGGATCAGTTCCCATCTTCCCAGACGGTTAATTGGTGTCTCGAGTGTATTCGGTTCTGGAATTGCTGTAAATGGTCTGCCTATCAAAAAATGAGAAGGTGTTAGTGGATCAAGGTCTAAATCAGACGACACACAAAGAGGCCTAGAGTTCAAGAGGGCTTCGATTTGAGCTAACAGTGTACACATTTCTTCAAATGTTAAAATATTACTGCCAATTACTCGACGAAGATGTTGTTTCACTAATTTCACCCCCGCTTCCCATAGCCCTCCAAAGTGAGGACTATGCGGGGGAATGAAATTCCACTCGATACTTTCAGCTGCTAACATTTCTGAAACCTTCGTTATATGTGTCTGTGATTGGACCAACTTATGCATTTCCGATAGAACACGAGCTGCTCCTTGAAAATTTGTTCCGCTATCGGAATATATCACGCTGCATTTACCACACCTTGCGATGAATTTCTTAAGCGCTGCCAGGAATGCATCCGTAGTGAGATCCGAAACCATTTCGAGGTGGAGAGCCTTCGTAGCCATGCAAATGAACAAGCAAATATATCCTTTGACCACTTTTGGCTTCCTTCCTTTGGACAAACGAAGACTTATGGGACCTGCGTAGTCACATCCGGTGTGTTCAAATGCGAAAGATGGATTTACCCGTACGGATGGCAGATTTCCCATTAGTTGCGTGGACGTAAATTGTCGTTGGCGGAAACACGTAATGCAGTCGTGCACCAATTTCCGAATCATGTTTCTACTACCAACGATCCAGAATTCTTGGCGAATTAACGCGAACAGACCCGAAACACCGATATGCAAAAAATTCTTATGTGCATCTAAGAGTATCAATTCGGTAACCCGGTGGTTTTTCGGTAGAATAACAGGATGTTTTACGTTATACGGAACATGCACAGCGTTAGAAATCCTGCCACCCACGCGCAATAAACCAACACTATCTAAAAACGGCGACAGCGAGAGCAATTTGGAAGTCTTGGGAACGCACTGATTAGCCTTTAGGGAAGTTACTTCAGTCCGAAATTCGCTTTGAGCCCACCGGAGACAATCCTGTTTTGCGAGACGAAGTTCCGAAAGTGTTAAATATCCACGTTTTCTTTCGAATTCAGTCGACCGACATAACCGCACGAAACGACGAACATATCCGATAATTCGGAGCAACCTTTTCCAATTGGAAACCTGAACCGAAAGATTTTCAAGAAAGTGTTCAATCGAAACGGTGACATGAGCCTTAATTACCTTTCTTTCCTCAGGTATATTCTCCGGAGTAATTTCACAATTAGTCGGCCAATAATCATACGATTTGGATAACCATGCCGGGCCTTTCCACCACAACTCGAAGTCTATTAGGGATTTTGGAGTAAGTCCTCTGGATGCGTAATCAGCCAGGTTATCAGCAGAACGTACGTAATTCCACGGAGAACGCGGTAACGACGAGATAATTTCGGAGGTACGGTTGGCTACGAATGTACTCCATCGTCGAGGAGGAGAAGATAGCCAATACAACACGATCTGCGAATCACAAAACGCACTAACCCGAATCGGTATTTCATCCAACGACGCTTGAATGAGTTTGAACAGACGACACAACAGCAGAGCTCCACAAAGTTCCAAGCGTGGAATTGACAGTAGCTTCACCGGAGCAACACGGGTTTTCGCAGCCACTAATTCCACCTGCACCACACCACCTACCCCAGTACTACGACAGTAAATCACCGCAGCATAAGCCTTTTCAGTGGCATCGGAGAATCCTATCAACTCAAACGTTTTAGAATTTAGAGTAAACCTTCGAGAAATTCTAACGTTCTCGAAATAGGTCAAATCCTCTCGATACAGCTTCCATTTCTCTGCTATTTCCATGGGTAAGGGATCATCCCAATCTACTTTCGGCCTTGAGACCCATAGCTCCTGAAACAATATTTTCAATACTATAGTGGAAGGAGCCAAAAAGCCCAAGGGATCGAAAATCTTTGCAGTCTCTGAAAGTAGTTTTCGCTTTGTATGCTTTGCTTGTTCAGGTAAATTGATTTTATAAGTGAAGGTGTCACGAAGTGGGTTCCAAATCAAACCAAGAATCTTTGTGAACTGCGCTGAAGTGTTCAAATCCAGTGAAATATCGTCCTTACAATCGATTTCTCGCAAAATCTCCCAACAATTTGAGCTCCACTTGCTGAGTTGTAGACCTCCGCATGATAACATTTCTATAATTTGCCTTTTTAGCTCAAGTGTCTCTGACAACGAATCTGCACCTGTCATTAGATCGTCCACATACATATCGTGTAAGATAGCATGCGACGCTAACGGATACTGTTGCTTATAGTCAAGTGCTATTTGGCGTAGAACCTTCATTGACAAGTAAGGGGCAGGCGATGTGCCATAAGTCACAGTGCATAGGCGGAAATGCTATCTGAGGCTATCTGAGGATTCTCTCCACACAATCCTTTGGAAATTTCGATGTTTCGGATGCACCCAAATTTGCCGAAACATTTTAACAATGTCCGCGCAGAACACAAACCGATGCAAGCGGAATCGTAAGCACACATTTACCAAATTTCGTTGAAGAGGTGTTCCAACATGAAGCATTTCATTAAGGCTGCGATTGTTGACATCTTTATAGGAACCATCAAAGACTACACGAATTTTGTTAGTTACAACCGCGTGATGAGACAAATAAAAGACACTTCCCGAGGTAGGCTCTATTTCATCCTCTGGAATGCACTCCATATGTCCTAACTCCAAATAAGTTTTCATAAACTTATGATATTCCACCTTTAAACCTTCGTCACGCGAAAACCGACGTTCCATAGCGAAAAGTCTTGATAAAGCCCCCGATATGGTGTTAGCAAATTTCACATTCTCCTGACGAAACGGAAGTTCTACCATATATCGATGGTCTGACGTTCTCGTAAGGGTTTCGGCAAACTTAAGATCAATTTCATCCTCATCCAATGCCAAAGACGATTTCCTCGGAATCTCCTCTATTTCCCAAAAGGACCTTAACAATACGTCCATGCATGCATGCAGCGAAACAATCTGTTGTTGCGGCAAACAACCCGAAACCACCCATCCAAAAACTGTTTCATGAGCAACGAGTTTTCCTTCCTCATCAGAACGATGTCCACCTTGCAGAATACTCCATGCCTTATCGGCTCCCAACAATATATCGATGCACCCAGGAGTTTGGAATCCTGCATCAGCTAATGGGAGGTCTTGGAGGAAAGAAAAGTTGGAACATTTCAATGAAAACGAGGGAGTTTGGGATGTAATTTTGTTCAGGATGTAGGCCTTGATGTCAACTGAATGCGAATTAATGAAAGATCTTAAAGTTAAATTCACCACACCTTGAGTCACGCCAGCTTCAACAGACGTAATTCCAGATATGTGTAACCGAGCATGTGTGCGACGAACGCCGAGTCGTTTTACCAAACTGTCAGTCACAAAGGACACTTGCGAACCTGTGTCTAGTAGAACGCGCGCGAAATGAGGTTTTCCTAGTGCATCGAACACCTTAACGACGACGGTAGGAAGTATTCCCGAAGACTGCGATTCGTTCTTCATGTGATTGCTTACAATCGATACAGCAGCGCTCTGTGCAGCGTTAGTGTTGGGAATAGCTGATGTAGAAGACTGTGTTGTATTATCCAAGTGCACTAAGCTATGATGACGAGTATTACAAAACGAGCAACGCGTTTTAACTCGGCATCGCATCGATGAATGCTTGGTACCGAGACAATTATAACACAACCGATTATCTCTAGCGAAGCTGCGACGCGAACAAACCGGCAACGAAATGAATTCCGAGCACTGCGGAAGATAATGTACACCTTTGCATTTCGGGCATGTCGCGTTAGCAACAGCTAAACTTTTTACATTCATTGAGTTTGCCGCGCGCGATGTCTTCATTCCACGAGTGGGTTTTGTTTCACTTGCTTCGAGAGCATTAGAACGCGTTTCTAAAAACTCAATAAGATCTTCGACAGTAGATTGCTCTGAATTTTGGCTTTCTAGAGCCCACGCCTTTCTAGTTTCCGTATCTGTCTTATTGACCAACAGGTAAATCAGCCAAGGATCTCTACCTGTTGCCTTAACCGCTTCTAAACCGCGAATGACCTCGTCCGCTCTATCCACGAGCTTGCGCAGTTGTGAACCATCGCCACTACTAACGCTTGGTAGCTTTAAAAATTGCTCAACAAGTGCGTTGATAATATACAGCGGCTTATCGTACCGACGTTCCAATTTCTCCCAAGCAAGCAAGTAGTTCGAGTCCGAAATGTTTATACCGTTCAATAGATGAAACGCGTCGTCACGTAAGACCGATTTCAAGTAACGAAATTTTTGAGCACCTGACAGTTTTGCATTGCAGTCTATAGTCTGCATGAACACATCGCGAAAATCGGGCCACTCCCGATAGTCCCCGGAGAAAGGTGTAATATGCATGGGTTGTAGCACTACCGACGACGAATCTTTATCGCTAGATAAAGTTGTCTTTCCTAACCTATCCAGGATTTTATTTTGAGAAGCCATTAGCTCTGTTAAAGACGTATCTTGCGGTGCATTCGATACCGGAGTCAAGTCCTTAATGCTTTTCAATAAAGCACATTTCGCGGTAATGTACTTCGATTCAACGACTTCAAATTCAGCCTCTATATAATTATATCCCTCTTCCGCATGGTACTGGAAAAGAGACGATTGGCTAGCACACATGTCTTTCCACGCTTTTTCAAGTCTTTCTAGACGCACTTCTAGTTCTAGCACATGCACATTCGGAGGAATATTTTGAGAAAAGGTGAAAACGCGAGTAATTGATCCCTTATAATGACCACGTGCTTGTTTTAAAGCTTCCATGGTACCCACAATATAAATGAAATACTTCTCAATGTCTAACAACAAAACGAAATGCAGTTCAACAATCAAAATCACGATCCTTACAATCACAAATTCTTAACAGGAAGTGAAACACAGCAGCAAATCGAGCCCCAACAATATCCAACCAAAGTAACAAACAGGAGCAAAAATCAAACAATAATCAGATTTGCACGTGTACTTATCTGCAGAAATTCGACGTCCAACAACCACCAAATATTAACGAATTCAATTAAATTGATAAAGTAATCCGGCTCTCGAAGGACCAATTTTGATAGTAAATTAATCAAAAGCTAATTTTTTAATCGTTACAAAAAAATGTATTGTATCAAGCAATTCAATTGTGCAATACGCGTCAACGATACTTCGCGCTTGGTGGTTGTGGACAGAAGAGAATGAGTTATAATCGCGAAATAGCATCGAGGCTGATCGAAGGAGCAAAACCAACGGTATTACAAAAAAAAACAATATGGAAAACTATACTGAACATAGGGTAAATTTACAAATTAATAGGTATTATATGTAGGTACATACATGTTATGTAAACAAACAATAACTTGAACATTCTAATGTACATTGATTAATATTGGCTCAAAAAATAAATAATTAATTACTAAACAGATGCTTTTCAATCAATCCACGTTAATGAAAGAAACTGCAGATGGATTAAAATCAGTACTCGATACATCGCAAGAGTGCATTCATGCACTAGAGAACTTGGTCTTACCCTTTCAACACTGGGAGGTTATACTAATTCACGTCATATTTCAAAAACTCCCGAATTCTACACAAGCTCTATGGGAAGAAAAACTCGGTAGTAGCAAAGAGCTCCCGACCCTAAAGCAATTCACAGAGTTTTTGGAGATCCGTTTCAACACGATGGAAGCCGTAAGCCAGCGGAGTTCAACAAAAGCATTTCCCAAAGTCTGGTCAAGATCTGAAAACACTGCAAAAGTGGTTTACACAAAACCGCAGTCGGCACCAAATAAGAGCTACGTGTGCAAAGTTTGCCATCAAGGTCAGCATTCTCTTAGAGTTTGCGAACGTTTTGCCATGTTGTCTTTAGCACAAAAGTATGTGAAAACTGTCAACAAGTGCCAAAGCAACAAACGCTGCTACTTTTGCAATAAAAGACACCACACATTGCTGCACCCAACACCAAATCATCAAATAGATTCAACACGACACAATTACATACACGCTCACACTTTTACATCCAATACACACCCACAATCTTTCAATTCTAACACATATAATTCAACATCACAAGGACAAAATTCCTATTCACAACCCACTCAAACATCCATCAACCCAGAAGCACCTGTATTTCAACCAAAACGTTACGGCAGCAAGATTGAAACACGAAACATTTACTGCGCAATACAAGTCCTTTTGGCAACAGCAATCGTCAAGGTGCAATCAGCTGAAGGAAGATATGTCGAACTACGTGCATTGATAGACCCAGGCTCGGAATCATCTTTCATTTCCGAATCTGCAACGCAACTTCTTAAGCTGAAAAGTAATCACACCTTTGTAGAGGTATCAGGTCTAGGGAAAGTAAGCAGTGGCGCCAGCAAACATTATGTCAAAATCAAGTTTGCCTCCCTTAAGTCGACGTATGAAGGGATTACAAGAGCCTTCGTGTTTAAGTCACTGACAGGTCTTCTCCCTTCTCAAAGTGTAACACCCGACAACTGGCACCACGTAAATCGACTCGATTTAGCTGATCCAAACTTTTATACACCAGCGCCAATAGACTTACTCCTTGCAGATGATGTTTATGGAGACATCATCCTTCCTGACATTGTCCGCAGCTGTAAACCAGGGATGCCTATCGCCCAGAAGACAGAATTAGGGTGGATTGTCTTAGGCCTAGTCCACAGCGAAAAACCCCACCAACTCCAAAGTTTTGTTCATGTGGATCTTGACACACAGATGAGAAAATTCTAGGAAATGGAGGAAGTTCCATACGAAGTCAAAGCATCAGCAGAAGACATTGCTTGCGACGAACACTTCTCAACACACACAAAAAGAAAACCCAATGGAAGATATGAAGTAGCCCTACCATTCAAAGGCAATACACTTCCAACATTAGGATCCAGCATGAAGGGTGCTCTACAACGATTCCCTCAATTAGAAAGACGATTTTATCAAGATTCCAACTTAAAAATTAAATAAAGTGAATGTGTAGAAGAGTATCTAACATTAAATCATATGGAGGAAGTTGATTTTGTACACGACACCAACTCACCGAATCACTACTTTCTTCCACACCATGCGGTTTTCAAAGAAACCAGCTCCACGACAAAGCTACGTGTTGTGTTTGACGCAGGTTTCAAAACAACAAATGGAACATCACTCAATGACCATCTACTAGTGGGTCCGAAGCTACAACAGCATATAGTAGACATCATTCTGCGCTGGAGGAGATACCAGTACACATTTACATTTACAACACAAATGATTGTCTGGAGGAGTAAGCAGAGACAGTAAAAGGTTTTTAGATTAAAAACAACCAAGCCGCCAAGGACGAGTCAACAAATTACCCTATCGGAGCTCAAGCGATCCAAGAAGAGATGTACGTGGACGACTTGATAAGCGGTGATGACTCGATTGAAGAAGCTCTTCTGAAACGTGATCAAATTCGAACCATTCTGTCCTCTGCCGGCTTCATTTTACGTAAATGGACAAGCAACACGAAAACACTCATCCAAGACATACCTGCGCAGGATCGGCAAAACGGCTATGAAGTTCATCTCGGATCTTCGGAACCCATAAGTACATTAGGGGTGAAATGGAACCCGACTAATGACTGGTTTACCTTTCAGATCGCTCAACCAGATAGCTATACAAACACGAAGAGATCTATGCTCTCAGCTATTGCAAAGTTATTCGATCCACTGGGGTGGATTTCACCGAGTGTTGTGATAGCCAAAATACTAATGCAAAAACTGTGGGGCAGAGGATCTGAATGGGATCAACAAATTCCCGAAGATATCGCAAAAGATTGGGAAACGCTTCGTCTGGATCTTTCATCCGTAAGCGAAATTAAAATTCCGAGATGGATCAACACAATGAAGACAGGAACATCCATCGAGTAACATGGATTTTGTGATGCGTCAACCAAAGCATACGGAGCCGTCGTATATGTTCGCGTGTTAAATGTGTCGCGTGTTAAACGACCGAGACGAAATCCATACACACTTATTGACTTCACAAACAAAAGTAGCACCACTCAAAACAATAAGTCTTCCTCGTTTGGAACTATGCGGTGCGGTTACTCTGGCCTCACTACTAAGTCACGTAGCGAATATCTATCTCATACCAGATACTCATTGCTACACTTGGACAGATTCCACAATTACTCTCGCGTTGATATGTGGAGACATATTCCAATGCAGCTCAACACAGCAGATCTAGCATCGCGTGGAATGTTACCCTCTGCACTGATGAAGAAGGAATTATGGTGGAAGGGTCCTAATTTCCTAAAACAAAAATGGGACATCGACTTACCAGTTACTTACCAATTACTTACTAATTTTAAAACCGGATCATCATTTCACCAAACTCATCATATGGGACGCACACACAAAAACTTACCATGGTGGGATACAACAAATGATGACACACATTCGGTCAACTTATTGGATACTAAAGTTAAAAACATCTGTAAAGAAAGTCATTGATAAGTGTGTAGTTTGCTTTCGACATAAGACCAACACAATGCAGCAGTTAATGGGAAGCTTACCTACGCCAAGAGTTACAATGGCTAGACCATTCAGCAACACAGGAGTGGATTATGCGGGTCCTTTCGAGTTAAAATCATGGAAGGGAAGAGGTGCAAAAACAACGAAGGGATACTTTGCAATTTTTATTTGTCTTGCAACTAAAGCTATTCATTTGGAAGTTGTAACGGACCTTACCACACAGGCTTTTCTAGCAGCATTTAAAAGATTCACCGCACGACGTGGCTCTTGCTCACAAATATTTAGTGATTGCGGAACTAATTTTGTTGGAGCGAATGGACTTTGGGAAGCGGGAGTAAAGTCGGTAAAACACTACCTGAAAAGAATCATCGGAGTCGAAAAATTAACGTACGAAGAAATGACAACACTTCTCACGCAGATAGAAGCGTGCCTCAATTCGGGGCCTTTGTGTCCCCTTTCAGACAATCCAGGCGATTTAGAAGTACTCACCCCAGCACACTTCCTAGTAGGTGAATCCTTAATGGCAGTACCAGATGGAGTACAGCTTGGCAAGATAATTTCTTGCACAAGCACTCAAAAGTCTCAAAATAATAAACTCAGTCCCTATGGAGGAGAGAAAATATGCCGATTTTATTTCTGCACGTATGGGAGAAGTTTACTTGTTATACATATTTGTTTGAAAAGAGAATGAGTTAGGTAGGTACATAAAAAACATTGTTCGTTTTTTTCTTTTTAAAAAATTAAATTTATTAAAAAAACAAAAATGTAGTTTGAATTACACATATTTAATTTCTGTGTCATTTATGTACACATTGGCTGGGAAACTGTATCCACTATAATTTTGTTCGTGTTTTATTTGCAATGAACAAAAATTCTCAAGCCTTGTCAAGCACAGATACAGGATGTACCGACCGACCACATTTATGGCTGAAACACAATAGTGCGTTGCGCTAGTCGACTTCATGTTACGGAGGGTGTGCGT
The DNA here is from genome assembly GCA_930367185.1 of Myathropa florea. Taxonomy (NCBI): domain Eukaryota; kingdom Metazoa; phylum Arthropoda; class Insecta; order Diptera; family Syrphidae; genus Myathropa; species Myathropa florea. The sequence goes on along the minus strand of OV884002.1, from coordinate 94,427,148 downwards.
TGACGCACTGCGTTAACAAGCTCCTCCCTCTCTCTCTCTCAAATACCAAATAAAAAATATTCCCTCAGCTGTTTTAATTTTTGAAATGTCAAATCAAAAAATATTCTAGTCAAACAATTCAACGTTAAAGAAATTTATTGCGGAAAATGAATGCCAAGAAAGTTAAAAAAATTAAAAAAGTGATTCTTCTTGCTAATTTGGCGTATTCATTCAAATTAGTTTTGTCGTTGAAATAATTTAAGTCAGCTGTTTTCATTTCTCAAATGTCAGTTGCCACAAAATTTGGGAAAAAACTCTCAATTTGGGAAGCATTTCTCAATTTCGTTCTCACAGCGCATCCTTCTGTCAAAAAAATATCCAACATGTTGAATAATGACGTGCGTTGGGATTACGTTTTACGTTTTATTACGATCCTCTCATCTCTCTCATTTTTCATTTACGTAGGTTGCTGCAGTATTTTGTGAATGTCCATTGAATTGTGTGCGTTGAAAGACAGCGCTGACGCTGACGCACTATTGTGTTTCAGCCATTAAGTGCAATTTCAAAAAGTCATGAAAGAAGTTAATTTCACATGCATCATTTAAATCGTGAAAGTTTTTTGAAAATGTTTTGAGGTCATGGACAACAATAGATTCAATTTTTTTTTACTTTGAAACCTCTTCCAGGAACAAGGTGGGAAAGTAGACTTGATGCATTAAAACCATTAGCAGATATATATGAAGCACTTATAGAAATATTTGCAAAGTCCCTCTGTCAATTTATCAGTAAGTGTTCAGGTTCTAGAAAATATTAAACATACTTTGAACGAAATGAGTTCAAATGACAAATTTAATGATGCAAAAACAACAAACTGTCAAACAAATTTCAGAGGCAAAATGGATATAAGTTGATGCTAAGCGTAGACTTAGAGGTTCTGCCATAGATTGTAACATTCTTGTAACGTAATAAAGGAAATTGATGTTAATGTTATTTTTCCTTGAAGCTAGATTTTCTTACTTCTAGACAATGGTTTTTCTATTTATATTTAGAAATGAATAATAAACATAGTATACTTAAATTAGCTACAAAATCTATCTTAATATTATTCATATAAACATCTGGGACGGAACAATTTCCTTTCCTACAAACAATTTTTACAATTTGGCTTAACAAATGCAAATTAAAAATACAAACAATTTTTACAATTTGGCTTAACAAATGCAAAATTGTAAAAATTGTTTGATATCAATGTTATCGTTGATATCAATACGAGTCAAACTACCATTTAGCAATGATCGTTCAATAAAAATTGTCCGTGCTTACTCTCCTGGAGGGCGTAGTACACCCCAAAGACGTCTTGGTTCTAAGAACGATTTGCGCGAACTATGAAAACTATATGAAATCTTTTTTAATATAATTTGATCTCAACTGCAGACATTCGCCAATTCGTGGGGTAATGTGCTTGGCAACTTGCATCCAAGCCCCCCTTTTCGTATTCTATATTTCCCTCAACTAACATATGTCCCATCAAACCAAAGAGTTAATTCATCAACTCTATTCTTACTGGCATCCAAATACTTTTCAATCAAACTGCTGCAATAAATGATCTAAGCTCAGATTATTTACCAGTCAAGTGTAGTACTGTTTTGGTACCCAGTCAGTTCTATAATCTAGTATTCAATTACCAGAATGATAACTGAAACTGTATTTAGTAATTAACCGCAAATTATAAAACTGGCATGATATGTTGCCTAATGAAATAGAACCAGACCAAATCGATGAAGGAGTAAGAAATTCCACAGAGTTGGAACAGGAAACCGAAAGAAGAGGGCACTTGAAGCAAAGGTTTGTTTTCTAATCATTCTATTGAAAGGAACATAATTGGTAACGATTATTGTTGATAACGGTCTCATGTCAATGTTAGATGTTGAAGTTGCTAGTAAAAACTTTAAAGAGTCGAAGTCTCCTGGTCTAAATGAAGTAAAGTTTTTCTCAGAAACCTCCCAATATGCGGCATGTAATTCTTGCAAGTTGTTTAAAAGTATGTCACTTCCCCCGGGAATGGAAAACATCAAAAATTATACCCATTTTGAAACCCGGAAAAGTTCCATGTCTGGCTAGTAGTTACTGTTCTAAACCATATTGATATATATAACATAATTGCCCCCTAACAATACGGTTTTAGGACACATCTTTAGTTTTACTAAGAACAAAAAAGTAAATTTTTAAAATGGAAAGAGTACAGGTTTCATCCATTTGGATGTTGAAAAAGCTTTCTACACAGTGTGGCACCGTCGATGCTATACTCCGTTCCAATGCAACATTGCTATCATTTTCAACAGATCATTAGAAGTTTTCTTCTGCAAGAATGAATGATTTTAATAGGTACTGTGCAAAAGTTTCCAATATTCGGAAGGGTGAATAAACCAATAATATGACACAAATCTTAATTTAAGAATAAATTATCAGTTAGTTAATTTTTTTGATTTGCAATACTGCAGTGATGAAAATAACGCTCATATCTAAAAATTTGGGAATTGACTTGAAATAATAAATTAGGTAATTGTCACACATGGAAGTGATCAATTCTTTTTAATTTCACTTAAAGTGATTTCGAAAGGAATTCGAAATTATAAAATCGAGTGAAATGCAAACAAATTCACTCGATTTGAAAATTCAATTTTGATTTGATTTCACTCGATTTCTGGAACCTAGCTGATATATTTAAAAAAACCACCGAAGAATTCTTGTGTCTAAAATTGTACAGACGAACATTCTTATCAAAAGTCTCCTTTGAATATTAAACAAATAAATTCTCCAAATTGTTACTTTCGTTCCTTCGTCTTATATTTTACAAATTATATATTTTTCATATATTCAGTGGTTTTATTTCCTCAGTATTATCTAATGAATTGACCATTCACTATTTTCTTGCTCGTTGCTTTTTCATGCCTATAAAATGGTCGTGTATTGATTATTTTATATTTATATAAATTGTTTTTATGTGAAGCACAAATGAAATTTATACCTCAAAAATTCTATGTTTTGACTTATCAATCCTAATATATTCCTTTTATAGAATATTCCCAGCTCTTCAGCAGCTGCATCGAACTTTCAAATTAATCGAATTAATGGAGGTGGTCGACCGTTCTCCAGTATAAGTGGAAGCACTAACAGTGCCTTCAGCAAGAATCGTCCATTTACAAGCAATACATTCAATCGTCAACAGCAAAATAAACAACCGACAAATTTTAATGATGAGATGGTAACACCGGTACAGCAACAACTTCCATTTAGAAATACACGCACTCGATTTCTACCAGTTTCGTCCAAATCTTCTACAGCTGCGTCCACAACAATAACTACATCAAAGCCTTTGCGATATAATCGTTTTGGATCGGGAAGGTCACCAAGTACAGATAATCGGCAGTCAACAACAACGGTATCGCCGAGAGCGCGACAACCAGCTGCATCTGTCAACAAGACACTGTTTCAACCACGACGCCCAGTAATCATAAGTCGTGAGATTAATCGTCCATTTGGAATCGGAGGTGGGCGAATTACAATAAAACACAATGGGAGCGATAAGAACATATCAAGCAACGTCAATGAACAGGAAGATGATGACATCGATGAATCTGAGGAAGACATTGTCGTAGAGGAAATTCGTGAACAAAACCATGTTAACAAATCTGAACCAAAAGAGAAGGTTTTCGAAAAATTGAGCTTGCATGAGGCTGGTGCATCGATATCAATATCATCTTCAGAAAAACCTCAGCTGTCTTCATCCGGAGCGATGCCACCAACCGTACCCACCAGCGAAAAAGGACAAGATGATCATACAGTCATTCTCACTTCAAATTTCTATTTGCCTGGATCTTTTGAAGACGATGAAGAACAAGTTGATGGAGACGATGGTGTTGAAGCGGAAGGGGAACCAACAAGTAAGGAGATTGAAGAGGATCAGGACATAAGTGTGACTACGCAGCAACCAACGGATTACGATTATGAGTATGATGAAGTCGACACGACGATTGCTCCACAATTGGAAAATGCGAGTAATTACTCTTCAGACTTCGTAACAGAAATCGAACCAGAAGTTGAGACAAAATTGGAAGAGTTCTCAGTTCAAGGGCCTAAATCTGTAATTGGAAAACTTGTAACTGAAACTCCATCACCAACTGAAATTACAACCTTACCACAAGAATCTAGCGCCGAATACGATGAGAATGAAGAATACGAAGACGGTACCGGCTCTGGGGCTGGATTAGTAGGATCTGTAGACTATTTAGAAGGAAACACTGAAAAGATACCTGTTAACCAAGTTGTTGGGCGTGAAGTTGTTTCAGTAGTTACTACAAAGAGTGTCATAAACGGATCAACGGCTGTTCCACAATCTATAACACCAAGCACGACAACAGTAAGAGAAGAACAAATCATCAGTGAAAATACTCTTGCTTCAGCTAAAGAGTCATCGGAGGTAGAGTCAGAATCTGAAGCTGAGGAACCACAGGAAGAATCTGCTGAGGAGCAAAATGTCAATAACACAACAGAGAGCTACGTAGTTATAGCTTCTATTCAGACAAGTCGAAGCATAAATGGAGCAAGATTTCTGCCTTTCCCAGCAATTGAACAAGAAGAAACTAAACAAACTTTATCAGAACTGGAAAGAAAAATTCATGGAAAGAGTAGCCGTAAAAAGGTTAATCAATCTTACAATGAAAGCAATGAGACTGTCTCAAGTAATGAGTTGCAGGTTGATGCATACCCAATAAATACAACAATTCCAGGTATCGCTGAAAGATTGTTGACCGTGCATGAAACGACAACCCAGGCTACAAGCTCAACTACTGCTTCAAGATTTGCACCTAATATAAGAAAATTTATGCCCAAAACTTCTCCCAAACCAAAAATCAATATTGATGACATACCAATGGATGATATCACTTCTCTTCTGCCAGCAGGGTTCAAGCCCCGACCTTCATACAAAAACAAGAAAATAAACAAGCTAACTTCTACTACAACTGAGTCTATACATAGTGAGGAAGATTTAAAACCTCTAAGGAATTCGACTATAAGTCGTTCTTACAAAACTTCTTTAAATACTGCACAAGATCTTACCTCAGCTGGTCTTCCTCCCAAGGGATATAGAACAACGCATGCGTCTTCATCCACGACCGAAACATATCCAAGAAAGTTGGAGGACGTTTTGAGAAAAATTAAATTCGTGGAAAGTACCGATAAGCTTCTTCCAACTGATTATAATGAAAAAATAACAACACCGAAAACGATAATCCCAATCGTTGATGACATCTCGAAATTCTTGCCACCTGGCTTTAAATTACCAATTCCAACTACTACAAATAAACCAATAATTAAAATCCAAGACGAAATCACCAAATTTCTTCCACCAGGCTTTAAGCCCGCAGTCGAAGATAAGCCGGAATTAAAAATTTCTATAGTAGACGATCTAAGCAAATTATTGCCGCCAGGATTTAAGCTGGAATCTGCACCGAAAGAAGAACCTATTGACATTTCAAAGATCATACCAAAAGACTTTCAGCCTACACAAAAAAAAGAAGACAAAGCAAATATTTTCAAGAAAATTGAGTTAAAGGATGAGTCAGGAATACTTCCCTCTGGACTTACGGAAAACTCGTCTGTGGAGACTACACAGATTCCTTTCTCAACAACAACGGCATCGTCTAGTTTTAAGGTTGTTTTTCCTAAAGGCCTTAACAAAAGGCCAGGACATCGGTTAACAACACCTAAAGCAGGATCTAGTGAATCTAATGTAGCAACTTCTACGCCTATAGTAATTAAAAAGGGGCCACCCATGCGGATAACGACTGAATTTACCGGTTGGCCAACGCCTTCCACAACTCCTATTTCTATTGAAAAACTTTTGGAACAGTCTCGAACATCTACAATCGATATATCCGAACTTCTGCCTCAATCATCTACGACTTCAACATCAACAACCACAACTACAACTACAACCCCGGAACCGCCAAAACCCACAAAACCAGGACACTGTAGGTCCGATTGTGACCTCGCTGGAACTATAAAAATTATAGATGGTGTTGCTTGGAAACCGGAACTTCTCGATCATAACACTGTAGAATGGAAGAATTTGGCTCGGGAAGTTGAGGCTCAGGTATGTTTTACATACGTTTTAAATATTTACATAAGTATGGTGGCTAATTTATAAGTCAAGCCTTTTTAAAATTAGTTAAAATTCAAAATATCACATACAGTTTTGTAGAATAACTGTACTTCACACTATTCTTTATTTAACTTTTCCCAAGCTGAAATGATTTTTGTAAATTTAATTGTGTATAAGATGAACAGATGAAAAAATAGACAAATAATAAATCAATTATCTGTCCTATCTATCTATCATATATGAACAGTGTGGGCCATCTAGTGTTTTTTTTTAAAGCATAGATTATTTTGACAATGACAGCTGTTTCCCGCTCGAAATATTAACAGAAAGTCAGTAATATTGAAAACTCGTCGTCATACGGTGCGCACAGATGAGAACGTGGGGGTCGAGAGTGTGAGACTCAATTCACGAACATCAACTCGCCATCGATCTGAACAGCTCAACATTTCGCGTACTAGCCTGGGGATAATTCTGCACAAAGATCTCGGATTATTTACTTACAAGGTCAAATTGACTCAGCAATTGAAGGCGCGCGACCAGCGGCTTTGTTATCGCTTCGCAGTTTGAGCCTTAGAGCAGCTTGAATTGGACAACTATTGTGGACGAAAAATCATCTTTTCCGACAAGGCACATTTTCAACTCGGCGTCTACGTTAACAAACTGAATTCCCGCATCTTTGGCTCGGAAAACCCGTACGTTATTGTCGAGAAACCAATGCATAGAGAGTGAAATGTGGAGTGGCATCATTGGACCACTTTTTTTCGAAAATGAAGCTGGGAACAACGTTTCGGTCAACGGTGGGCGTTACAGAGACATGTTAACCGATTTTTTTTTGGTGAGGTTAATTGGCCGCCTCGGACCTGCTTGTGGGGAACGTGAAGAAGCGATGTTATGCCAACAATCCGGAAACGATTCAAGTACTTAAGGCCCATATCAACAAGCGATCCGGGTGCTACAGCCCGAAACCATCAACAAGGTCTTGAAAAATTGGAGTAACAGAATGCACTATTGCGAAGCCAGCCGAGGTAGCCACTTGAACGACGTTGTATTTCATAATTAATGGGAATATTTGTTCTTACTAATAAAGCCATAATTCATAGAAAATTTGTTTGATAATTGTATTGCATTTTTAAAAAGAAACTTGTATTTGGCCCAACCTGTTTATACACATACATATATTTTAGGCATTAAATATGCATTTTTGTTATTGCAGCTCAACGAAGTTTACAGCAATGCTCCACGTCTAAGCCGTTGGTACAAAAAAGTTCGTATTGACAGCTTTAGCAAAGGCAGTGTACTCGTAGATTATTTTGTAGAACTAGCTAATATCACTCAAGACGTGAATACCTTAGAAATTAAAAAGATGTTTCATCAAGCTTTAACCCAACCACCACTGCCAGTAGTTCCTTTGCAAGCAGAGGTGGATAATGAAACCGACAGCGATGGCGGTAAAGATTTTAAGGATAATAAGGGTGAGAAACTGGTCAAAGAAACTTATTTAATGGGTAGATTCGTGGTTGACCCTACCTCAACAGATTTTATTGGTAAGTCGACATATGTACATATATCTTTACTTCCTGGACTTTTCCAACTTGACATTTTTGTAGTTATACCAAAATCACTCTCCCCAACTGTGGAATTTGCTGAGGATGATGCATTAATACCACACTGGGCGATCGTACTGATTGTCATTGGTATAGGTTCGCTTTGCTTCGTTATAATATTTGGAGTAACAGTGGTAAGTTAAATGTTATGTAGTTTTCTAAATACATATTTCTTTATTTGGTGGCCGTCGCCGTTGGGTAGTGGGCAAAAGCGTCGACTCCTACGATCAAGTTCTAGATTCTATTCTCCCCACAGACACGAGTCACTGACAATGGTTAAAAGTATAACTCTCAAGATAAGTTACTATATCATTTATTTGAGCTTAGCGTATAAAAATTACACTGTGATACGAGAAACAAAGCATGGAAATTATTGATAATGAAAGCGGTAATAATTGTCATGATAATCAAAAGTAATTTTACTGACAACGCTTTGGGAGTATAATTGTAATGGAATGATTCATGAAATTAAATACTCACCTAAAGCTCTATTACGACCCGATATTGTGAAAGATGTCATGATATTATGTTGTGGAAAAGTAGTGTAAACATTTTGTTCGTATTCAATTTGAAACATCCAACTGAAGAAGTTGAATTGCAATCGGTTTTGTTATAAAACGATTTGAAAGTTGCAAATAAACTGGTGGCCCCAGAACTTGAAGATGAGCACTGGAAAATTGAGACTAAACGTAAGTTTTCGTTTCTAGCTGGATATTTAATAATAAATATGGATCAAATACAACCTTGCACATATTCTACCAACTCTCCTGGACCCTTCGACACATATGAAACAAAATGGAAAATCGTGTTCGAAAACATCAACCAGAAAAAAAAAAAATACCGATCTATTAGGTATTTCTTTGTCAGTGGAAAAGTGTTTCATTTGTTTTACGTACATATTTTAATAACACTTAAGAGCATTCTTCTGGCGGGCGCCGTGGCGTAGTGGGTAGGTGTGTCAACTCCTACGCTCGATGTTGTCGGTTCGATTCCCGAAAAAACACCAAATATTTTTTCACGGCTCCACCTCTATTGAGTCAATGACAATGCTCAAACAGTATAACTGTCTAGAAAAAGCTTCTCAATCTCGTCGTTCGGAGGCGGCATTAAACTGTAAACTCGTGAGAGAACAATAGCACACACAACACGAGTGGCTGCTGAGAAGCTAGGCCCAGGTCCACCTCGGACTGAAGCGCCGCCATTATTATTATTAAGAGCACTCTTCAAAAAACGTATTCTAATGTACTAGGTACTAGGCTTAATACAATTTTTTTTGCAAAATTATTTTACCTATAATCAAGACAATGTGAAGGCTACAAGGATAAATTGTAAGGTTACTTTTGAAATAAATTGCAAGAAAAAGTTCAAGTATGTACAAATTATGAAAAATATGTGTATTTTCCAGTTATTGAATAGACAGAAACGAGCCAAGAAAACCCCAATTCCATTAACAGCAGACATGATGAACGACTTAAAAGTGAACCATATGGGCGGAACAGATAACTATGGCGTCGATGATTTCTACAACATTGACGATGCTTGGAATGACACCAAACAGCCAATTAAACCGAAGGTAGGCGTACAAAGAAGTTCTTAATATAAGAAATGCAACAATGTGTTTATATTGTAGCGCTTTACAAACTCAATGCATGGAAGTAGTGGATCTAATATTTATGACAGTTGGCGTTCAACACGGCATGGCGACTACTATTACGATTCTCACAATTACACACCACATGCAAAAAGTGAACAATATCCCCCAGATGCATTCGCCGACGTACATCAAATGTACACATACAATCAACCCAGATCAAGATATCAAAGGGATTATGATCCCGATTTTTAGTAGATCATCTAAGTTGCAAATCTATTTGTTGTGTTTAAAGACGTAATATAATTAAATGGGAACAAAGAATACATTTTATATACATCAATATATTGTAAATTTGTTATTAGAATTTGTATAGTGTAACACACAAATGAATGCAAACCTCAAGGAAATTTTAAATCTGCACAAATGACAGTTAATGGGAATTAGTCATTTTCTAACTAAGCCCTTAATTCTTGACTAAAACAAATCAACTGAATTATCGATTGTTTTTACACGTTATTTTTTGTTACTAGTGCCTTAAAAAATACTCCAATATTTACAAAAAAAAAAAACACAAACTGCAATAAGAATGATTGTAAAGATGATAGACATTAAGAAATGATTGTATTAATACTTTAAAAAACAATTTAAGTAATAATTTATAAAAAGAAATATAAATGTTGGTATAATTTAAAAAATATATGTCAAATTAAGATGTTTCTATTTCTAGTGTGTAACATTTAGATTTTTATAAATAAAAAAATAAATACATTTATGTTACAGTATATATGTATAATAAAATGTGTGATGTCTAATAAATTGGTGTAAAATAATATAATTCAATGACGTTTTAAGATCAGAACCTAGGGAAAAAAGTGTGTGACTTTCAGAGATCATTTTGGTTAGATTCCTAAACAGCTTCTCGTAATACAAACTTAGTTCAGAAAAGCTTTTGCATATTTTAGTTCAAGAACCTGAGCGCTCTTGGGATAATACCACAAATCAATGTAATTTTGTAGGAGATTGACGGAAAGTATGAAGAATTATGTAATGCAGCTATAGGTGTAAATACTCTATATAAATTACGAATGCCGATCCGTTAAGCCCTCAACATTATGTTGATATTATAAATATTATGTTTTTATATTATATTATATATATATATAATATATTTAATATTACTATTCTTTATTACATTATTGTCACATATTGTATATGTAATATAGAATACTTGGTGCAACAGTGCCAGCTAACTAACTACATATTCCTTTGCCAGCGGCATTTATTATTATCATTTTTCAAGATTAACAGTCTTAGTTCGTTCTGCGTGTACATCGAAACTTTTTTGGAATTGTTTACAAATTTGTTTCCCACATTCGCACAGTTTCTATCTAATTTCAAATGACGTATTTTGGTTATTTGAAAATATCTGTCGTTGGGCGCGTTTTCGGACATGTAACCTCTCACCCGATAGATTTTAAATTGATTATGATTGAATTTAGAAGATTCCCTAATTATTTTTTTAATTTGAATTTCCGAACTATTTTTTTCTTAACAGAATTATTATTGCAAAAATGATTATGCTTAACACGATAAATATAGTTAAATTAGCAAAATAGTTTACAGTTCTGGAAATGGAAATGGAAAATGGAATTTAAGTAATTTGATATGCTCCAGTTTTGCTATGATGTATTCAAAATTTAGTTCTATTGTAAAATTATGATTTATTTCCTCGGTATATAGGAATCTATCAACTTTGTTATTGCTTACTGTTTCATACAATATTTGTATTATGCAATTGTTTACTGTAATTAAATAATTTCGATTTAACTTAATTTCTCTATCATCACATTGGTTTATTAAATCTTGATCTTTAATATTTCGTACAAATAACAGTATTATCATCTATTTTCTTAATTTTAATTACATTATTTTGTCTTAGTTTGCAGCTATTCGTAGTACAGTAAAACCCGGATAAGTGCTTCACGCTTAACCCTCTAATGTTTAAGGCTGCCTCAGGGCAGTCATCGCCTATTGCCCATTTATTCCATGTGCGATTTTTTTATGACGGTTTTCCATGCCTTCAATTATACTTCAAGCCATATTTTGAACTACATTTCACACTGCGAAGTTTTGTCACTTGTATGTGAAAAATCAGTGAGTGAACAAAAAAAATTAGTGCCCGTAAAAAAAAATTCTCATAAAGAAATAAAATACTTTCAATTTCTCGAAAGAGTCGGGTAAGTAGATAATAAGAAAACAAATATTAAATAAAAATGAAAATGTCGTGTTTGAGAAAAGAAATACGAAGGCGGCCTGAGGGCAGCCATGACCGTTTACGTCAACAAATTTTGTTTGTTTTTTTTTTCCATTATCAAAAGTAATTCTCTCTTTCATTTTCTACTATTTATTATCTTCCTGTTTCAAAAAAAACAATAAAAAAAAGCCCGAAGCTTTTAAATCTGCACTTATTTTGAAATAATAGGTGAAACGATGAAATCAATGATAAGTGGAGGGAAAAAAACTTTGACTTAAACGGTCATAGCTGCCCTGAGGCCACCTTACCTATTTTGTACCTGGAGGTCCATCAAAAGAATTTTTTCGAATTCTGATTTATAAGCCCATTATCTATCAGAAAAAAAATTCCCGACTTTGAATTTGTCGATGAAATTTGCAAAAAAAAATAAACATATAATAATCTAGAGAAAGTTTTCATAAATCTTCACAGAAATGAATAGGCGCGTTACCACTCTTTCGATTGAACAGAAATTAAAATTGCACTAAATTTATTCTTCAATTGCGACATATCGACGGTGAATAGGATTTTAAGAAAAAAAGATTAAATTCGTGAGATTGCGAGTGGAAATACAAACTTGAAATCAAAACGCCAACGCAAAGGTACGCATGAAGATGTGGAAAATGCTTTATCAAAATGGTTTGATCAAGCTCGAGCACAAAACTCAGAGATATCTGGCCCTTTCATTCTTACTAAGGCAAAAGAGTTAGCAATCATGGTGAGTCCAATGGAAGCTATCAAAGCGGTACAGAAAACTGCGTAAGCCATATTTTAGGGCCCCTTGTAAATAGTTATTTGCCGAATGGCACACTTGCTCGGCATGGAGCAACAATTAAAGCCAGTAAATCGCAGAAACTCCGAATAACTTTATTATTTTTATGCAACGCTGCTGGAACCTGTAAAAAGGTCTTCGTTATTGGAAAATCAAAAAATCCTCGATGTTTCAACAAGAAAAGTGTTCCCTATTATTCCAATCAAAAGGTTTGGATGGTAACTTCTTTATGGAACTCTATACTATCCAAAATTTATGAAGAAATGAAAAAGGGAAGGAAGCACATTCTGCTATTCGCGTCCTGCCACAAAACAACAGCTAAGCTAGGAAACCTTTGTGTCCAATACCTTCCACCAAACGCCACCGCTTTGATTCAGCCACTTTTTTTTTAGTTTGAAAACGGTTTTTTTTTATCTCAAAAACAAATTCACATTCTAGAAAAAAAAATACTTAAACTAGATATGGAACAAATGGTTTCTAATACTATCTTACTGGCTCTATGCGGGCACTCTAAGTTAACCTTAGCATTAATAATTTATTTTGCCTTTCGGCTTCTTATATGAGCTTGAAATATTTTTTTTTTAATTATACTAAAAGAATACTAATACTAAGAAAGACTTTTTTATTTGTATTCTTAACCTAACTTAACACTAACTTACCTAACTTAATCTTACCTAAACTAATCTATCTAACATTTTTTTTAAGTCATTATTTTTTTTTTGTTTTTACTATTTTTTGTACATTTTTTTGGTTCTTTTATATTTTTTTTTCTTAAAATTACCATAAAAACCTAAATTCAAGTTGGCCGTAAGAGACCAACAGTTATCTGATTAAGTTGACGTCAGCTGAGGAGTTTTGATGGGGCTGCAACCACTAGAAAAACCCCCGAACCTAGTCATACTCTTTTCTGTCGCTAACAGGGAGGGGTTCAGTAGATCGAGTAGATCCGGAGATCATCCGGAGTAACTCTTGCGACATCGCCTTCGTAGAGGAGCCTATCCACCGTCCTTCCCACCACGTAGTAGATCAATGGACATCCCTCTGCATGCTGGATTAAACCAAGGAACAAGAACGCTTCCGGCGGAATGAATCCTCTTCGGCGAGCGTTCTCATGATATGCTTCATTGGTGTAGTAAGTTCCAAATATCAGCTCATTTTCCGAGGTTATAGCTCGTGCAACGTGCCTTCGAATCAGCAAAGGCCTTCCTTGCTTTCAACAGAGCAGTAGCTATATGTCTGTCGAAATATAGATACTGATCCGGCCAAATGCCTATGTACCTTACGACACTTTTCACTGCTAACGGCTCCCCCTGCAGGTCAACTATGCCTAACTTGCGCCATTTTTTTTTCGTGTCCCTTGAGGCCTTGTATAACGGAGTTTGGAAAAGGATGTTTTCACAGTCCAGTTCATTTTCTCGAATTCACGTTGCAATTGGATGTTGATGTACTCAACCTTCGGCGCTGTCCTGTATGCCACCAAGTTATCGGCGTATGCGATCAAGTGCTGCATGGAGCCAATCAATTCACTGGTAAAAATAGTGAAGAGGATTGGTGAGTTAACTGCACCCTGCTGAAGCCCATTTTCCCATTTATTTATGTTTAAAACTTTGGTTGAAGTCATGTTGCTACTTTAACAACAAAACTTCTACCTGTTACCATGTCATAAATCGTGTAAAGCAGTAAACCCATCCTCGTCAACTTAAGGAAGAGACCTTCTGACCATATGGAGTCGAATGCCTTTTCCAAGTCAACGAGGCAGGCCCCGGTGCACTGGGTTTTTGCTTTGTTCCATTGAATGTCGGACACCAATTTTGACACGGCATGTACAGTATTATGCCCCGCCTGAAATCCAAATTTTTTGTTCGGTATTATTTTTCTGTCCTCAGCCCACTGTATCAGAACTCTATTGACAATCTTTTCGAAAACTTTACTTATGCATGGAAGGAGACTAATCGACCGAAGATTTTTCGGAAGAGAGGAATCGTTGTCCCTTTTGAGGAGGGATTGCACTACAGCCGTCTTCCAGTGCGCTGGATAATATGCATTACTCAGCGCATTGTTGAATAGGATTGTGTATATCTCTACCGCCTCATCGGAGAGATGACGCAGCACAATATTCGGTATGCCATCTATTCCCGACGACTTTTTGTTCTTAAGACTGTTGAAGATGCCTTTGAGATTCTCCCTCGAAATGAGGATGGAATCGGATCCACCATAGGCGATGGCATTATTTGCCATATTTTCGTCATTGAAACTGGTGAAACCAGGATTCCCAGAATGCCATTGTTGTATTTCATTTCGAAGATAGAAATGGTTAAGCAAGGTTCTGTTCTCCAAGTCGTGGTTAGGACAACGAGACTCGTTGACCGGGTACACTTTCTGAAAAACTGCACCTATTGCTTCAACCTTCTCTTGAGGATCCTCAACAATCAAGAAGTCATTGTCTAGTATGGAACCATCCGGATCTATGCCAACTGACGTCAGTAGATCTGCGTCGTAAGTCGTTCTGTCAAGTCGAATAGCCTCCAAGTCGTTGTGATCCCTCCTTCGGAAATTTCTGTTGATTTGGGAAACATACCCGGACCGAACACGAACACCCCGAATCTTGTCTCCCCAATACGTATTGGTTGCAATTTGTTAGTTCATCCGAATTAATCTCTGGAGGTTTTTGATCTGCGACTTGAGCGACGTTAGTTCCTGGTCGTCTCTGTCCGTAAAGCGTCTGTAAAGTGTCTTAATTCGCGACAGAAGTATGTTTTTGTTCAAGTGGGGTGCGTCGATAGTAGCGTTCTGATAGACGTCGCCATCTGTGGTCGGTGCTACTTTCGAAAGCGTCGTGCCCATGGTACGTTTTATTGTATTGTCCACTTGTATGAGGTACCTGTCACCCTCTTCGTTCGTCAGGTTTCTGTTTGCGGGTGGAGTGATGTCACTCGAACGTAGTTCTCTGGATAAGGCCCTGGAGAAACGAGGCCAACGAGCCTTACGATAATTGTAAGGGTACGTCTCCACGAATCGCTCCAGTTCGACCAGCTCATTCGGGAACTGAATAATCGCGGCAAGTCCACAGTGATCACTGTCGTACTCTACCGTTGTTAAGCAGTTCCTTGTGTCATTGTCCACATCGCGTTACATCAGTCGTCTGTCAATCAGCATTAGATCCAAATAAGACCCACTTCTGGGAAACGATGGTCTATCGGTTGCAAGCAAATTCAGCTTGAACTCAATAGAGTGCTGCGTCCACCAATCAAGGAGGGAGTTTCCCCTTTGATTTGGCACAGAATTACCCCATTCCTCATGCTTCGCGTTCAAATCGCCGGCTATGATAAAAAAGTTTTCGTTCAAGCAATGCCAAGAGAGTTTTTACCTCCGATATGCGGCCCGATGTGCGTCTGGCGCATCGACCGCGACCACGTACAATTTCCTCCCACCTTGGAGAGAAATGCACACAATACACGCTTCAAGTACACCGAAAGTTCGCAATTCAGCGACCCCACCTCCTTGTGTGGAGTGAGGGCGGTCCCTTCGAATAACGGTATAATCTTTGTACCTGAGTATGAGCTTCCGGTTTAGCTTTATTTTGCTAACCATCAACACGTCAGGATTATGGGTCTCCAACAGGTTGAGTCAAGCCAACCTTCTTTCAATCCTGACGAGTGAATTCGCATTCATCGCAAGAAAGGTATCCACCTCCCGGCGTATCCATTATATTGGATCTCCCCTGGGAGTGTAAGAATAAAAGTCAGCCCCAGCTGACGCCATCTTCTCCTTCCCAAGCATGAAGCATAAGCCACTGATAAGCACTGCTTGTGAAAGCCCTTATTTTTGGATCCTGTCTTCGGCGTCCATTGCGGTTATATTGATAGGAGGCAGGCTAACCTTCTCCTTCTTTTGTTGCTGCTGCTGATGTTGTTGTTGTTGTTGTTGTTGCTGCTGCTCGTTTTGTTGCTGCTGCTCCTTGGATTGCTGCTGCTGCTTGATTTTCAGTTTCTTGAACAAATTTGACTTTTTTTTTTTTTTTGTTTTTTTTTTCTTCTTTTCTTTTTTGTAGTTTAAGGTGGAGAGCTTTAATAAATTCCTCCAGCTCATCCTTCTCTTTTATTTTCTCAGCAAATTCCTCTTCATCTTCGGCCTGATCTGCCGCCTCGGAAAAAGCCAGTTCGACGTACAGGTTTCCGATGCCGCTATACGAGGATTCTTCTTCTGCCTTTTTTTTTCAATGGAATTGTTCGGCATCATTGTTTGCTCCTGTTACTACCTCTTCGGCTGCGGCTTCAAAATTGTTCGCCTTTTTTATACGAGGATTCTTCTTCTGCCTTTTTCTTGACGGAATTTTTCGGCATCATTGTTTACTTCTGTTGTTGCCTCTTCGGCTGCGGCTTCAAAATTGTTCGCCTTTTTTTTTTTTTTTTTAATTTACGTTTCCATCGCTGCCATTCTCCGAGTTGTAACTCGGAATCAGCGACAGCTCGGCTTCCATATTATTGAATTCTTAATACTTTATTATAAAATTTTTATAATACTATTATTATTTCAAAATGTTTATTTTTGTTCCCTTTTCTTTAAAATTCTTGATTTCTGATTTTTTTTTTGATTTCTGATTCAAAGCTACTATTCGCTTGGCATGTTCAGTGACGAAAATGATTCAGACACTTGATCAGGGAATTATTCTCAGTTTTAAATCTCACTATAGGCAAATAATTATAAGAAAGCAACTGGTTGCCTCAGAAAAAGGTTTGAATGTAAAACAATTCGTCAAAACAATATCTGTTTTGGACGCAGTGTTTTTTGTGGAGAGGGCTTGGTGGCACAAAAGAAACGGGATTCTATTTTGGTCAAGAAGCTGTGGAAAATGAAGTAATAACAATATCTGAACAAAATACTTTTACCGGCGTTACAATAACTTCTGATGCAATGCTATGGCCTTCTCACAAATGAAGAAATTGTTGATGAAGTTCAGAAGCATTTAAGTGAAGCAGAGGAAGACGAAAATTCAGAAGATGTTTGTGACGATGAAGAAGAGCTTAACCCTCCTAATATAAAGGAAGCATTATACGTATTAGATGTTCTTAGAAAATTTGCTTTCTATAAAGGTGTTAGCACATCTCAAAAATGTCGAGGAGAAAATGATGTACCTTGAAGTGCGTCACATGAATCAGGTAAAAATTACTGATTATTTTAACCAGATTGTCTTACTGTAAGCTTTACAATCGCAATAATACAAGGTGCAATAAGAATGTATGCACAAATGTAAGATTTACATTATATACGTACATAAATGAATTTGAAGGTTTATTGTATACATAATGCAACATTTTTAACTGCATTTTTATATCTGTTAATTGATTTTTTTAACAAAATAATAGTAAACAACTGTAAATTTCTTACTTAAAATTTAATTTAAAAAACTCGCTTAACTACCTATTTGAGGTAGATGACCGAATTCGGATATCTGCCTCATCGGGGTACTTACGAGTAAGCGGGTGAAGTGGTTAAACGAATCCGCAAAAAAAGCTGGAATCTTGCAGAGGTAGTTATCTGGGTTTTACTGGAATACAGTTGTTTAATGGTTTTAGTTCATTTTCATATTGAATATTCTGTTTATATAAATATTTGTTTTTGATTTACATTGTTTTGACCTTTCATTTCTGCATATATGCGATTTTCTGTAGACATTGCTGTTTCTAAGTTTGTAGAAATCAAATTATGTTTCCCTTATTTGCTGTTAGCATACTTGTATGCATAAGGCCCTGTCTAATTAGTGCAATGCGGTCTATTATTTGGTTAAGTTTGCCTTGCAATATACTTTGATAAATTTTTAACTGTTGTAATATAAGTTGTTCTTCATTTTCAGTTAGTTCTTCATAAGATTACCTTACTTGATTTCTATCTGATTCTATAATCTTCCCGATATTAGTTATAAGATGTCTGTAATGAACGTTTTGAAACCACCTTTAAGACATTATTTTTTTCGATTAGGTACCTTTTTCATTGCACTCAGATCTTGAAAACTAAAATGAATGAATCACCTAATATTTGATTATTAAGTGAGTATTTCACTCATTGATAAAAAGACATTTAGTTCAGTGTACTCGAATAGAACGGGTACAATGAATTGAGTACACCGAGTATTCGGTGTATGCGGTGGGAATTACACTCATTGTATTTGATGACAATAATTTAATATTCTTCTGAAATCAAAATCTTGAAATTAGATCCGATTAAAGCTGATATGATAATCATATTTATTAACTCGGCGAGAGTGTGGCGGTGTGTGTCATACCCACCCTAGTATTTACATAACTGTATTTTTTTGTCTGATCACATACAGTCCGTGAATAAAATATAGCACAATATGCAATCTCACAGTTAATTTTAATTGGAAATTGGTTAAAAGCCTAAATCCTTTTTTTCTTATACCTCTCTCTACAATGGCTTTGAATTGGATACGTGCAATAGTTTCTAGGGAATCCCTAATAATGTGGGGAAAACCCGAAAAAAGATAGCACGTGGCAACTAGGATTCGCCATGGAGCATGTGCGTTGGAAAAAACGATGTCGTCGGGTATTATTCACGGATGAGAAGAAGTTTAATCTCGACGGTCCTGATGGCCTGGCATATTATTACCACGATTTGAGAACACAGGAATCTATATTGAGCCGTCGACAACATGGTGGAGCAACTGCTATGATATGGGCTGGAATAGGATACCATGGCAAATCTGAAATAAAGTTCGCATCACAAAAAATGGACAGCAAGAAGTACCTGGATTTGATTGCCAGTGAAACAACACAATTAACTGGTGAAATTACGGACTTGCCATTTATTTTTCAGCAAGACAATGGTGCGGTGCATACAGCAAAAATTGTCAAAAAGTATTTTTCCGATAAAAATGTCGATATTATAGATTGGCCAGCGCGATCACCAGACATATATTACTGAAAATTGTTGGGGTCTTCTTGCCAGAGCTGTATATGCTGAAAACCGACAGTACGAGAATGTTGACGGTTATATCTATGATTATATCAAGTTGGCGCGGATTACCACAAAAAAGCATACAAAATTATTTAAATCTTTACCAAATAGAATGGTAGAGATAATAAAAGAAGTGGAGGTCCTACTCATTACTAAGAGTTAAAAAGAAAATAAATTATTAATTTGTATAATGTTCTTGAAACTGAATGCTAAAAATGTGCTATCTGTAGTTTTTCAACTTCTTCATATGGCTTATACCCCCATACTTGCGCCGCGTAGAGCATTACTGCCTCCAACGCAGCTTCAAATAATTTGAATTTACTGCTGTGCATAATCTGTGAGTTGCTGAAACAGTTTTTCCACACTACATTGATGACGGTTTTAGATTTCGTGAGTTTTTCCTTCAGATGTCTGTTCATACTAAGGCTACTTGTTAAAAGGATTCCAAGATACCTGTATTCATTTACAATTTCTATACTTTCTCCATTAAAGCGCCATTTTTCGTTGTAAGCAAGTCTACCGCCTCTCTTTTTGAATATCATTATTTTAGATTTATTTAAATTCACGACCAGGCTCCATAGGCTGCAGTACTCATACAATTTGTTAATCATCAATTGCAAGGATTCCGGTGAGCTTGCCAACAGTACAATGTCATCTGCGAACAGAAGAGCTTTAATGAGAGTCCCTGCAATTTCTATTCCTCCTGGGAGAAAGTCCACTATATCGTCTATAAAGAGGGCAAATAGACTTGGGCTCAGCGAACATCCCTGCCTTACTCCTGATACCGTCTGAAACCATTCTGATAGCGTCTCACCATTCCAAACAGCTGCCTTGGTATCTTCCTAAAGGTTTTGTAAAACCCTTCCGAATTTTGATGACATTCCCATACTATACAAATTATAAAATAAGGCATTATGAATGTGTCTGCTATGCTTTTCAATACAAAAATGTGGTCGACAGTTGAGTAGACAGACCTAAAACCCGCCTGGAATTCCCTTAGCAGATTATTGGCCTCTATCCATGTGTCCAGCCGCCTCTGCAATATTGCTGCAAAAATTTTGTAGGATGCATTTAAGAACGATATTCCCCGATAGTTAGCAGGAACCGATGTATCGCCTTTTTTGTGGATGGGGAAAATCTGAGCTTCTTTAAACCTTTGGGGCACTATTTCATGATCGAGTATGTTGTTGTATAAGCCAATGAGGTTGTCTTTCAGACCATTGGTACTATATTTATAAAATTCGGTTGGTATACCATCCGACCCTGCAGCCTTTCTATCTTTCAGTTCAAGCAGCGCAGCCGTGAGCTCCTGGTGAGATATAGGGTCATCTAAAATATTGTTTCTTATATCTGGCGCAGCATATTGAAAACTAGCACCACTCACTGATGGGTTTAGTAACCTCTTGAAATGATCAAGCAGGATATTAGGGCTAAGACCTCTGTTCATCACATATCTTCCTCCATTAAGTGACTTTGCTAATTTCCAGAACTCGGATGCGTTGTTACAACACCCCAGTCTGCGCGCCTCTCTTTCAAAGTAATTTCGCTTACTTTGTCTGCAAACATCTTTATACTTCTGATTCGCTCTAAGATAAGACTTTTTGAGAGTATCTGTGTTGAAAGCACGAAATAATTTAAGCCAGGCAAACGACGCACGTCTTGCTTTCTGACAATTTTTATCGAACCACGGTTCTTTATTTTGTTTGCGGGTGTTTGGATTTAAGGGAGGATATGAGTCTTTTATAATTTGCTCCATATCCGCTACGGTCGTAACATTTCTCCCTTGCAATTTCTCATCAATTTTCGTTCTATATTGGGCGGCTTTGTTCTCGTTCCATACCATTTTTGGGAGCACCATCATATCCCATACTTGCTTGTTTGTCGGCGTGGAGTGCGCAACCGTTACAATGATAGGAAGATGATCAGAGTATATGATTTGCTTCGCTTCCAAATCGGTGACATGGTAGTTCCAGTCTCCCCTTGCCAAACAGTAATCAATAACTGATGTTGCAGTACCTCCAATGAACGTCAACTCACCCCATTCATCACTCGCTCGTGTACCATTCAGTATCCGAAAACCAAAAGCATCGCAGAACTCTATAAGCCTTCTCTCTTTCATTACACAATTAATCCTTCGACCGTCGTTCTACCCCGGCTTCATAATTCTCCGCACCACAGGTCTCTCCTACTCGCGCATTCAAATCTCCAATTATAAGCACGTTCTGTTCATCACAATATAACATTGCTTCTTGAAGATTCTCGAAGTCTCGTTCCCAATAATTGTAGTTTAGGTTTGTTGGGAATATATAAAACTCCTTGCTGCCCAATCGCAAACACACATATGTGAGGTTTTCGAACATTCTAAACTCACAGCAAATGTCGAGATCTCTCCTAAAACCAAAATAACATCCTCCGCTGGCTCTTCCTCTTGTACATCTTCTTGTGGCGGATTTCCACTCGTAGTTTAAGAACTTATTTTCAAAAAGCTTGTACTTATTTTCTGTTATAAATGTTTCAAATAGAAATATAAATTCAAATTTATTAATAAAATTATAAAAATCTGTAAATAGGGACTTATTACTTAAACCTGCAATATTATAAGACAATATTTTAAATTCTTTAAACTCTTGCCAATTTTGGTTTATTTTAGGATTAATTAAAGGTTGGCAGATAATAAAAAATTATATTATAATTTTATTATTATATTATAATAAAATTATATTAAAAAACGATTCTGGAGCATGGTAACATTAGTTTGAGAAGCACTGTTGAGATTCCCGCTTGTGCTTGCCCCATAAGCATTCTGATCTCCACCTCATGTGATTGTCGGTTTCGTTCTGTCACTGCACATTTGTTGGACTATTGTTTCTCCGTTCGCGCTGTCACATTGAATGCTATTGTTTCTGTCAAAATAAAACACGTCGTCACCTGCTCTCAGTGTTTGCCCACGTAATTCAGTTTTTATGTTGCTGTTTTTTCTTGTGACTTCGGTTTTAATTTTTAACAACTGTCTCCTCCTTTCCCTGTAAGCCGCTGTGTAATCCCTATGCATCGAAACGTTAGTGCCGCGAAGATTAGTTGCTGACCGAAGAGTGCGTTCCACATCTACCCTGTTTTTCATTCTGACAATGACATTTGCCAGGTTGTTATTTGATCGTAACTTCTGCATATCTGCAACTACTGAGCTGTCCGTTGTGTTCAAGAGCTCCAGACATAATTCTTTAGCCCTAGACTCCGGCTCGATTCCAGTTTGTGTTGGGATATGCACCACAATATTATTTTCATTGGCTCTTTTTTCCAGGAATTCGAGTTTGCGTTCTAGGAGTATGCATCGGTCTTCCATGATCTGCACTTTGGCCTTAAGCATTTTATTATCACATTGCAATTTCTGTATTTTCTGCGATATGTCGGCCAAAACGGACTTGGTCGGTAAATTTTTCAGCCTGTCATCAAGCAGTGAAGCCATGGAACTCTCGATCAGTGCCTTGAGGTCTAAAATAGGCATATTTACCACCGCATTTTGCTGCGAATCGGCTTCCTTAATAGGCAAAGATTCCGGTGACGTTTTTATAATACGCCGTTTAGAAGTATGTGCTGATATCGGTACCGTAGTGCTATTGTTACAGTTGCTTTTAGGCGGTGTTCTTGCAATTTTCGATCCCTTATTCATTTTTTCGTTGGAAATTTTGAATTTAATGCCAAATATGGTTTGACTCACCAAATTCTTTGAGCTTATTATATGTTTTACAAATACTGGTCGTAGATAGAGCACTTTTCAATGAAAAAATGAAATTTACAAGATGTTTAATATTTTCTTAGAGCTCACTTTAAATGCGTTTGACTGATAATTTGACAGAAATGTCAATCAGAAGGACATATCTATGGTGTCTTATGTTCCTAAAAATAATAAAGTAGTCATACTAATGTCTACATTAAATCATGATGACAAAATTGATGACACAACAGGACACCTGGAAAAACCCGAAATAATTACGTTCTATAACTCAACAAAAGCAGGAGTAGATATTGTTGATGAATTGTGCGCATCTTACAGTGTTTCGGGTAACAGTAAGCGTTGGCCGATGACGATATTTTGACGATAAAATAACAACACCAAACGAATAGAATTTAATCGAAATTTGGGACTAGCATTCGTCTATGAACATCTGCGATTGCGAAAACATCAAACAAATATTCCAACGTACATTCGACAGAGAATATCATCTCAAATCAATGAACCTCTACTTCCATCACCCCAAAATTATAAACGCAAATAAACTGGACAAGTGCGAGTTGTACTCGCACGGGTAAGGTTCCGTCGCATAATATTGATGGATGATTTCTGAATATCAAACGATGTTTCAAAACTATTTGAGTTGAATTTTCTTCTAACTTCAACCCAAATCAACTATTCATTTATACATTTATACATCCGAACAAATATTTATCCATACATATACGTATACCTCAATCGAAGTTTATCCACCACAGAAAATCCCTTCCATCATACATATACCCAATCACTGCTCTTGCCTGCGGTGTGTGTGTGTTCATTTCTGTTGGGCATTTAGGGGTGAGATCGAAAAGATAATGCTCATCAATGAATAGAGTGGCCGAGCACAGCATGAAATTATGTGTGAAAATGAAAATTGTTCTCATTTTAAAATCTTAGATATCTCAAAATTTCAACATAAATCGATGTTTTGAAATTTATCATTTCTTAATGCTTACATTGATGTCTTCAAAACTGCGTCTTCAGATCTTCAAAATTCGCATGTCGATGATTGACCGTTTTTGGCCAATATCTCCAAAACCATTAGGGCCAGAATGCTCGCAATGGTTGTAAATGAAAGTACTCAATGAAGCAAAGTTTTTGTGATTTTTTCAGATTTTTAAACACTTTGGTTTAGAAATGGCAGAGGGGACGCATTTAAAAAAACTTTGGAGCTCCATATTTTCCAAACGGTATTTTGAATAAAAAAGTGTTGAAAGAAACCTCCACCTCATTTCGAAAAATCTGTCGATTGATATATATTTTGATGGGATGCGACAATTTTTCAAAATTAATGTCAACTTCACCTGTACTGGAGCCACCCCCAAATGGCCCCACTTTTTAAAATCGCTGCATAGGCAATGACATCTAGGTCTGAAGTACCTAATTCCAATTTCATGCCGATATCTTCATAAACTTCGGAGATAAAAAAGTGTGACAGACACGATGGACGGACGGACGGACCGAAACTATAAAGGTTCCGTTTTTTTAGACGGAACCTTAAAAAGATCGGAAAACAAAACACGCATGTACAGCTTGTGGAAAGGCCATATGTATGGAACACGCAATATTTTTATGTAAGGACTGTTACGATTTTACTACGACTTACGACTTACGACTGTTACTAGTTCCTAATATGTTTTTGAAGGATATGTTAAGTTTTTTTATTTTATATTGTTTTATTCTCTATTTTTTGTTGATTTTTTTTAATAAGTAAGAAAGAAAATTTTTTTTATTTAAGATGCTACTTCGAAAGTGAGCTATTTGTGTTATAAAAGTATAGTGAATTCCGTTTTTTTCAGTACTAATATAAAAATTCTTGAAATATTAAATGTGTTTAATTTGCGACTAATTATTATGTACCCTTTATGATATTATACCATTTTTTTAATGTTACTATTTATTATAGTAATATTAACAGGCAATTTTGTGTGTGGGTATGTCATACCCAGCCGCATACTCTATGTTACTTTTTGTCAGTACACTCTCGCCGGGGTAAGAAAATTGACTGTACATAAATAAAACATCGATTGAAAAAACTTGTTTTTTTTTCAAAATTAGTTATATTTTTGTTGTTTTAGTTCAGTACAAATTTCTGTTTTTTATACTATAATTGAATGGCTTATTGCAATAACATGAAAAGCCACACAAGCAAAATGTTGAGAAAATGGGTTTTAAAGATTTAAATAAATAGACAAAATAAGGTAACAAACACTTGAACTACTAACTATTTTTAATAAATGCTATGTTACGATATTTCTGAGTGGAATGCAACTAAAATCTCAATTTTTGAGACAATGTGGATTATCATGTTATTGCATTAAGTTTCAAGTTTCAAGTTTCAAGTTTCAAGTTTATTCAAGTTATAATATTTCTTACATTAAGAAGATTATGCAATCTTATGATTAAATGCAAGCTTTAAAAGGATTTACATAAATGGAGTGCAAATATACTGTGAATTGACATCGTTTAATACCAGTTTAGAAGTGAGGAAAAAAAAAACAATAGAAAATAAAATTAAAAAAAACAAATGATAATAGTGATAAAACAAGTAATATACTATTGATAATTTAAGGAAATAAGAAAGATAATTAAATTTGTTCTCTGGTCATGTAAGCAAAAATGGAAGCTTTAAATCTGCTCGTACTAGTAATCTCTCTCAAATGCGCTGGTAGAGAGTTCCAAAGCCTGGCAGATTGTACAAAGAATTGTCTTTCTGACTGGAGGCAAGAGTATCTGGGTTGTATAATTCTTACCGGTCTTGGAGATTGGAAAAATTTGATTTTTTCAAAAAGGTATTCAGGTTGTCGAGTAATGATCAGATTGTTTAGAAAGCAGAGTGTTTTGATTTTCAGCAGATTTGAAAGAGTGCACCCGGCAATTTTTGTAGAGAAACATGAAACATGGTCCCTTTTCCTTAGGTTAAATACGTATCTAGCAATGTTATTGTAGACCACGATCAGTTTTCTCATGCTCCTTTCGTCAGGTTTGCAAAAGATTTCGCACCCATATAGCAACACTGGCAGAAGTAAGGATTTAGCAAGCGTCAATTTGATTTTCATGGGTAAGAAATTTTGAGTAGTCCAAAGAGTACGTAGTCCGCCATAGACCTTGGCAATAGCCGTGTTAATATGAGTATCCCAGGAGAGAGTACGATTAAAAACTATGCCAAGATTCTTAGCAGAGGTTACCCACTCTATAGGACTTTGATTGAGGAGAACACACGGAAGATGCGAAAGGTCAAATGCCTTACGGTGAATAGCAATAGCTTTTGACTTTTCTGGATTAAGTCGCAGATCATTTCTTATAGACCATTTATAGATTTCAGATAGATCTTCATTGAGTGCGGTAATAGCATTATTAATTTCATTGAGAGGTCGACTTAGAAAAAGCTGAACATCATCAGCGTACATATGAATCTTACAGTGCTTAATAATTCTTGGCAAGTCATTTACATACAAAGAAAATAATGTAGGCCCGAGGATTGATCCTTGAGGGACTCCGTTTAGTACGTTTATAAAGCTAGATGAGCTATCACCAGAAATAACGCATTGTTGTCTTCCACTAAGATATGATGATATCAGCTTAGTAGACGGAGAAGAAAACCCAAAGCTATTCCGCAACTTATTGCACAGGATCGAATGATTGACTGTATCAAATGCTTTTGAGAAATCAAGTAGAGTTAGAAGAGTTGAGTTATTTTTGTCTAGATCTTGTCGGATTTCTTCAACTACTAGTAAAAGCGCAGTGTTACAGCTTCTCTTGGGACGAAAACCAGACTGACTGTTGCTGAGTAAGTTTTTCCTTATTAAATAATTTCTCATTTGATTCAAGACCAACCTCTCAAGAACTTTGGATAAAAAGGGTAAGATGGCTATTGGTCGGTATTCAGCAAGGTTTCTTGATCTATTTTTTGGTATGGGGACTATTTTAACTTTTTTCCACTCGGATGGGAAAGTTGAGGTGATCAAGCAACAATTCAATATGTGTGTTAAGTATTTTAGAATATACGGAAGCAACAATTTAATAAACTTCGGACATAAGTTGTCAAGGCCCATAGAGTTGGATTTAATAGATTGCATTGCAAGAACAACATCTGGAGGATAAACTCATTAACTGCATTAAACCCCCTTTAATTTAAAAACATTATTTAGTTTACCAAAACTGGATCGGAATCAAACAAACTACGTCTGTCCGAAATCAACTGTCAAGCTGAAGAAAAATATTAGCAACACCAGCAAGTAGTGCTGCTTCTACTTGCTGGTGTAGCTAATATTTTACAGCTAGTCTTAAATAAAAGGGGAAACTCAACTTGGTGCGTGTGCCACCACTGGAAAACATTAAAATCATAGTAGAAAGTAAGATTTGTATTTTCCTAAATCTTCCCAATAAAAAGCAAACATTTTTTTTTATGCGATGAATGTGGACAATTGTTAAATTAAGAGTTGCATAGTTTATTACCGTATGATAAAGAAGTAGACTTTATTTCACTTTCCAGTAGTAAATCCTATGGATAACGTAAACAAAGAACTCTGCGACAGTGAAAATACTATTTGTATTCTTTATTTTTACAGATCAGTTTCGCTAACCATTGAAATATCCGAATCATTTGCTGAATTCTAACATAAATTTCAATGTAAAAATATTTCCAAAACCATGCAAATCCACTTACTTCGTTAATATCCATTTTCTCAAAAACTACCGATCATAGTTAGCACAATATTTTCTTTTCACCAACATTTGATTAAAGAAAGAGTGAATTCGGTGTACTCGGAGTACTCGGTGTACTCAGTATATTTTGAACAGTTAGACGTGAACTTTTTTCATTTGAGTAAGGAACCCACAAGTAGATAAAAAACAAATAGTGTATTCATTTCGTTATTGTACAGTGTTTGTCGTTTGAATAGGGGTACTCATTTTCAGTGCACTCTATTCTGTATGACTACAATGAATAGAGTACAGTGAAGTTCCTGTACACTGTAAGAGAAGGCAAATGAATGCATTCATGTCTGCATGATGGTAGAAGTAGAAAATATTTTAAACACTTGCCCACATACGTACGTTCCTTTGATAGGAGACGAGGAAGAAGCGGTTACACCAAACCACTTTATACTTGGTTCTTCCAGTGGAATTAAGCCACTTGGATGGGTCACAGATGATGGGTACATTCTTAAAAAAATTGGCTTTTGATAGAGCAGTTTGGAAACTCATTCCGTCGAAGGTGGATAAAGGAGTAATTACTAGACGTGTGACGGATATCCGGCAAGTATTAGGTATCCCGCCTACCCGCCTTCTTTTATAATATCCGCCTGGAGCCGAATAGTCTTTTGATATCCGGTCGAATACCGAATAGTCGCTTTTTCAGTAAAAGATAACAAAATAAAAAAAACTATTTAATATTGGAAGTTTACTAAAGCCAAATTATGGTAAATGAAAATTTGTTTTTCTTCTGCAATCATTTATTACGTTTGTTTTCGTATACGATGAATGCTTCAGAAAATAGTCTCACACTGCTACATGGAGATGAAAAATAAGTTTTGGCAAATTTGAGCAAAATTGAGTACTGTTTTCCATTTACTGACCACCAAGCCCAAGGGGCACTATTCCGTTCATAATAATAAACTGTTTTGAGATACAAGCTCGTTGGCGGTATTTTTTTTGGCAGAAAACTCAACCTGGCTTGCCTTCCGCAAACCTCTTCAGAAATGCCCTAAAAACATTGCTGTGTAGAAAGTAAGATTATTTTCTGGAGGAGAAGGAAAAAGGAAAGGAAAAAAACATGGTTAAGTTGGTTTCACTTGTACCGGTCTGATTTGAGTATCAGAGCACTAAACTATTATACTTTTAATTTGGGCAGATATCCGGCGGCCGAATATTCGGCTATCCGGCCTAGCTGCAGGCGGAATATTCGATATCCGGTATCCGGCCAAATCACTATTCGGTACTACTCTAGTAATTACCCGACTTAACCCGCACGACAAAATGGTTTAAGACCGAAAGAAGTATCTCACTCGATGACATTGTCATTATGATTGACAACAATCCTAAATATCTTTGGCTAAAAGGAAGAGTCATCAACACAACAGTTGGAACTGATAGCATTGTACGTAGCGCAATGGTGCAGACTTCATCCGGGGTTTACTTAAGACCTGTAGCTAAGTTGGCTTTTTTGGATGTTACAGGTTCTTCTAGATGCGATAAGCTAGATAATAACACTGACTTATCGGGGGGAAGCAGCTGAAAACTGAGGAAGACCTTTCTTTTTCCCCGGAGTCGGCGATCGGAGGTAGACAAATAACAATTTTGCTTATGAATTTTGGTACTATATAAATTTTGGCCTCAGAATAAAATATACTGGAGCTCAGTCGGGACCTAATAATAGATCGTTATAACCGATATGTCGTTATATCCGATTTCGTTGTAAACGATTTTTACTGTAGATATACCTTTTCCAATAAATTATTCAATTAACCTACGTGTGAAAGTTTGTCTTTCGAGTTGGAGGAACCAATACGTGTGGAAGGTAAATATTGTTTCAAACCGCCAGCTATTTTAACACGACTTACATAATTTGAATATAACATTGCAAATGCTATATAGTGAATTTGTGCAGCTAAAGGATGCAATGCTCACTAGAACTAAAGCACTTGAAGAATGCAATGCATCTCTAACAATGAGAGTTAATTTCTTAGAAACCAAATTAAATACTCTGGAACTGCGAGAACATCGATGTGCGGTTGACATTGTTGGTATTGACAATGTAAACAATGCTAATGTGAAAGAAAGTGAAAGAGCTTATAACTAATGTCTCAGGAGATGAGATCAGTGAGAATGAAATTGTCTCGTGCTTCGTTAAAAAAGTCAGATCTAACACATCCAATGCGAGATCGCCTAACATCGTGTATGTAAAGCTCTCAACTATAATACAAAAGAGAGCTTTGATGAAGAAGATGCGAGCAAGAAGAAACAAACATGGTTTGCAACATAACATCAATGGTGACAACAGCATCAGCAACATCGGCAGCGTCATGTGACTTCTTTAACATCGTTCTTGAGAAGATCGTGTAAAACTCACTGGCCAACACAAGAGGCACGATCTTCCAAAAGTCCGTTCAACTGCTAGCCTACGCGGATGACATTGACGTGATTGGGCGAACACAGCGAGCCGTCAATGATGCGTTTGCTGGCATTGAAACGGAAGCGGCTAAAATGGGTCTGGCGGTAAACGAGGGTAAAACAAAGTATATGCTGTCATCGAGAAAGGACGCACAACATCGACGACTTGGCCAGAACGTCACCATAGACAAGCTATAACTTTGAGGCTTTACCTTGGCTCCGCGGTAAACAGTACAAACAACATCAGTACCGAGATCAAACGCAGAATAACTCTTGCCAACCGCTGTTTTTATGGGCTCAAAAGGCAATTGAGTAGTAGAGCCCTCTCTCGGAAGACCAAGCTGACTTTATATAAGACCTTGATCATCCCAGTCCTGCTGTACGGCGCAGAGGCATGGACAATATCTCAAGCGGATGAACAGTCTCTTGGTCTTTTCGAGAGAAAAGTTCTGCGCGAGTTACATTACACTTGTTGTCGTTTATGCGTCTTCTCCCAATTCCCTTATTTGTTTACGTGTTGTATCAATAGCGTCCTTTCCTATTTCCTTAGCCCCTTCATTTGTTTACGCCAAACGTTTTGTCAACTGTTGTATTGTAAAAGTGCAAAGACGCTGAAGTCAGTTTTGTCAGGACCGCCGACGAAATCGGGTTTATTTTATTTGTTATCAAAAATATATTTATGTAATTAGAAAACCATGTTCTGTTTTAATTTGTTTGTGTATGATTAGTAACCATTCCGTCTCGGAACGTAACTCACCACGAACTGTATGGGATGTACAGCGACATGAGTCTAGCCAGGCGTCTACGGATCCAACGCCTAAGATGGCTAGGCCATGTAGAGCGTATGGACAACTTAGCTCCTGCCCGAAGAGTCTTCGACTCTGAGCCTGTGGGACAACGCAACAGGGGACGTCCACGAACAAGGTGGCGCACACAAGTCGAGGGGGACCTCGGCCGGCTTGGTGTGCGAAACTGGAGACAGCTGGCGAAAGATCGTGCTGGCTGGAGAGGCATGTTGAGTGAGGCCCAGGTCCACCTCGGACTGTAGCGCCCTAAGAAGAAGAAGAAGAAATTAGAAAGTTCTTATGTTATCAGTGTCAATTGCGAAGTTTCTGGTGTAAATTACTGTTTTATTTGTGTTTACAGACTCCATATGTTTTCAGTTAAAAACTTTTTGGAAGAATTTATAGTGTTTTTAGAACTTCAGAAATCGAAGAATGTAGTATTGCTAGGTGATTTTAACATTAATATCCTCTGTGAATCTTCTGATTCAGATTGCTTTTTAACCTACTCGTTTGAAATCTAGTTTAGACCATATTTTTATTAGACAACATCGAAATAGTCAAGTGAGCTATAGACCAATGACCAGTACCGGTCCTAGCTAGATAAGCGCCCTGTGCAAGACCTACGTTTAGGTCTCCCCCCCCCCCCCCCCCCCCCTCTCTCTCTTTTTTCACTCATGGTTGTCTTAAAGTAATTTTTTATCATTTTAAGTTTAGAAAAACTACCTTGTCCTGAAGCTACTGTGTCTTGCATGGTGTTTCAAATTTGGAATAACTAGATTGGGAGCAAGATAATCTAATATTGTGTAATTGTTAATCAATTCGCTTGATCTAAAGTTTTAAATTAAAATTCTACCTTAAAACTTTGTTTCGGTTCCAAACTAGTTTCATAACATTCATCACCATCTTAAGGAAGATGTTTCTGGAAATTTAGATGATATTTCAAGACTACTAGCAATAAGCTCTGTTATTGAACATAATCACATTTTTCATCTGAAGCATTTCAATCAAAGTATGTTTAATATTTTCTAAAGCCTCAACACTTGCTGATAAATTGACAGAGGGACTTTCCAAATATTTCTATAAGTGCTTCATATATCTCAGCTAATGGTTTTAATGCATCAAGTCTGCTTTCTCACCTTGTTTCTGGAAAATGTTTCAAAGTAAGGCTTGCACGTTTTTATTTTACTTGAAAAAATGTTATGTAAGCATTGAATTGTGTCTAGCTTAACAGAAACTATGAGAACCGAGCTGAATCATTGACTACTAAATTTAATCAATACGAGCTGCATTTGACGAAAAATGCTCTTGGCCGAATTCTGGTCTAAACACCAGCTTCTTTTCCCTTCATATTTAAACCATTATCGTAACTGTGACCTCGACCGTTGCTTATTGAAATTTCATGAAATTCGAGTTTGTTTAAAATTAACTTTGTAAGCTCCTCTCCGGTTTTGGTTCTCCTTTCAACAACTTTAAACAAGAATATTAATTTTTTCTATGCGACACTTGTCGGTTGTTGAGTCAACAATAAGCGAAAAGTATTTGGCTTCTTTTAGCATGGACACAATTTGATTAGTAACAGCTGTAGAAAAGACATTTATTTTTTAATTTTGTATATCTTCTATTATATAAAAATAAGTCGGGATTTCCTTCCTGACGCTATAACTCCAGAACGCACGAACCGATTGCCACGGTTTTGCATTCGTTGGAAAGGTCTCGGGCTCCGTTAGGTTTATAGCAAACAAAATTCAGGAAAAATTTCAACAGAAAAGCAGGAAAACAGGGAAATACATTTTGCACATACAGCGCCATCTCTGATACATAGCATGTACTGCAAACAAATATGGTTTTGCATGGTGGTGGAGGAGATGGCTCCAGTACGTGGTGTGTGAGTATCCCTCACGAAAATAGGTACGTTTCATTTTAAGTAGATGGCGCCGGTGCGTGATACATTGTTTGACAGCTACTCATTGTACTCTGCTCAGTTAATTTCATGTGACATTTATTATGCGAAAGTTCTTTCAAACGCTAACTTAAAACCGGTATTGTGTTCACTGTGAAATTGTGAAATTGAGGTTAAAGTTATTCGTTTCCTAACAGTTCAATTGGAAACCATCAAATCAATCACGCGTATTGTGCAAATTTGTATTCAATTTCAACAGCAGGCATTTGTCCTTAAGGTGGTAAGTTGAACTGTGAAAATAATGTGGATCGTGCATTTGAGGTTAAATTCACCAGTCTGTCCATAGTCCAAAATGCCTAGAGGACGACGTGCGAACATCGGCCACCGCACAAGACATGCAAGCCAGAAACAAGTGTATTCACAGAACTTAAGCGAAGAAAGACAAAATATAATAAGAGAAAATGCCCGATTGAGACAAGGCGTGAGCACACGAAGATCATTGGCATCATACAATCACTTGGCATTCCAATATGATCCCACTGCGAACTACAGTGATGATGACAATTTAGATATTGGACCAATGACGACTGTATGCCGATTTTGCAATGCGCTAAAGTTCAAAAGAGAAACGGCTGGATTGTGCTGCGCAAGTGGAAAAGTCAAACTGGATCCATTACTTACACCACCACAGCCACTGAAACCATTGTTCGATGGAAGTGATCCCGATTCCAACCATTTTCTTCAACGCATTCTTGAATACAATAACTGCTTTCGCATAACTTCCTTTGGAGCTAATATCATTCGAGAAGGCGGCATCATGCCGACTTGCAAGGTAAAAGATACAACACACACATCCAATCACTCACACCAACCAATCACACCAACACAATCAATTGCAACACATAACAACTACACATACACCACACACTACACCATCACACGATCAGAAGTCACACCGTATTTTTCAACAAATGATTGTTTGCAATTACAGATCCAAGGACAAATATATCATTTGCATGGTTCAATGGTGCCAGCACCAGATGAACCGCATCAATTTCTGGAAATATATTTCATTTCGTCGATGGTGGATCAGCTGAATGTGCGGTGCAATATACAGGGAACATAACAGAGATATCAAAGAGACGAATTATTGAACAGTTGCAAGCATTTTTTCACGCTAATAACGCGGTGGTTAATATGCTTAAAACAGCATTGGAACAAATGCTATCGGATACGCACAAATTCTTTTCGTGGTGAACGCATGGCAAAGGATTTGTGATAGCGTTTGGAAAAAAAGTGAGGGGGAGGTGTGGCCAACCTAATTATAGATTTCTTCGCATGTAGATGAGGAATGTGTGTTCTGTAAGAATTTGTTTGGAGGGGAAGTTGATTGATTGATTTCGAATTTTTCGAATTCACAAACACCATTTGCCTTGCGAAGTGCGAAGCCGAAAGTGAATTCGAAAAATTCGAAATCAATCGAAATGCAGAACATGGAAATTCACTTCGGGTGAAATGGAAATTCGATTTCAAATTCATTTCACTCGAAATGCAGAACATGGGCGACTGCCTACTTTTTACCTATATTACTACAGAGTTTAACGAACTCCCGGTATCGTTGAACATTTGCCCACGAAAATGGCGGACGTCTGATCCTTTTGCCCACGATAGTGTCAATTTTGAGCCGAATTTGCCCACTACTGTTTTTTTTTTAATATTAAAAAAACGTTGGATATTGTTGTTAACATTGTGCTTAAAATATTGATACTAAAAATTCTATATGTTGTATACATACTACTACAGAGTTTAACGAAATTTACTTATCGTTGAATATTTGCCTACGAAAATGGCGGACATCTGAACATTTTCGTTAAGCTTCCCCTTCTTTTCGTGGGGAACGTATGGCAAACGATTTGTTATAGCGTTTAGAAAAAAAGGGAGGGGGAGGTGTGGGTAACCTGATTATAGATTTCTTCGCATATGTATGTGGATGAGGAATGCATGTTCTGTAAGAATTTTTTTGGAGGGGAAGTTGATTGATTGATTTCGAATTTTTCGAATTCACAAACACCATTTGCCTTGCGAAGTGCGAAGCCGAAAGTGAATTCGAAAAATCCGAAATAAATCGAAATGCAGAACATGGAAATTCACTTCGGGTGAAATGGAAATTCGATTTCAAATTCATTTCACTCGAAATGCAGAACATGGGCGACTGCCTACTTTTTACCTATACTACTTGTTGTAAATATTTGCTTAAATTATTGATACTAAAAATTCTATATGTTGTATATTGTCGTATTATTCAATTGTATAAGATGATATCTCATAATTATCACTCCGTATATCTTAAAATTTGCACCACAATCTATTATATAAAAATAAGTCGGGATTTCCTTCCTGACGCTATAACTCCAGAACGCACGAACCGATTGCCACGGTTTTGCATTCGTTGGAAAGGTCTCGGGCTCCGTTAGGTTTATAGCAAACAAAATTCAGGAAAAATGCTATCGGATACGCACAAATTTGTCATAAGAGCGGATCGTACCCCAACAGGTGAACATGTGCGAAGATTCAATGCACCCACCGTTGATGATGTTGCTGCAATTATTGTTGGCGATCCAACAAAATCACGAGACATTGTCGTTCAGCGAAGAAGCAATATCATGCATCATGTAAACGAGACACATTGTTTGTACGATGCGTTACAATATCCATTCATTTATTGGCAAGGGGAAGACGGATACGACATCACGTTGAAGATCCAATTACAGGTACAATATTCACACACTAATTATTGCTACTATTGGTTTCCATTAACAATCCATTTAATTTTGCATTTTCAGGCGTATCAATGAACAAAAATCTAAGCGCAATGAATTACTATGCGTACATGTACACTGAAGTGCCGTCGGCTATTCCAGCAATTCGCTGTCGACATGTATGTCAAAGTCGAGACCGAACGTTTAGCGTTCATCCGATTCAATCAGGCAAAGCTACGATCTGAGGACTATATACACTTGCGTGATGCTATTCATTCAGATGGTAATGTTCAGAATATTGGACGCCTGACGATTCTCGCATCATCTTATATCGGAAGCCCACGCTACATGCACGAATACGCTCAAGAAGCTATGACGTACGTGCGAAATCATGGAACTCCGGATTTATTTATTACATTTACATGCAATCCGAAGTGGACGGAAATTGAACGTGAGTTGTACCCGGGCCAAAAACCGCAAGTATCGAGTTTTTGGTGACACACGTTGTTATATGTACTCGGTGGAATTGCAGAAGCTTGGACTACCGCATGCTCATATCCTAATTCGGTTGCTGAACAAATTACATTCAAATGAAGTGGATGACATCATATCAGCTGAAATTCCTGATCCAGTCACTGATCCCCATCTACACGACATTGTGACGACACAGATGGTGCATGGACCCGTGCGGTGTATTAAATCCATTATCGCCTTGCATGGCTGATGGAAAGTGCACAAAACGATATCCGCAACCGTTAGTTGCTGAAACAGTCACAGGGAACGATGGATATCCAGTTTATCGTCGGCGTTCAAAAGAAGATAATGGTTGAACTATCAAAGTTAAAGTTCAAAATCAAGAGATTAACCCGAATCAGCCCAGAATTTTTTTTTGTTTTTTTGCAAAAATATTTATCCCTCCGGGTAGGGGTTAGAATTTACCCGGGGTAAGGCATGCCTGTCGTAAAAGGCGACTAAAAGCCATCGTTTGTCCAACAAACAAAAAAAATAACAACAATGCAATGAATAATAACAGAGGATTTATTACCCCAGGTGGAATGCCAGTCGTACTGGAAAATCCACACTCTTCGGAGTCAGGCTCTACGGATTCTGGGGAGAGCCATTTATTGCGTTTAATAGACCCTTTCGGCAAAAGTAAAAGGGTAACAAGATCGCCACCACCACGATCTAAGAAAACTATGAGCGAATCACCGCCAACTCTAACTACTGCGTCCAAAACGCAAGTAATTCAAAATCCGACCATAATACATTCGTCGGTCCAAGAAAAAGAGACTTTAGCCAAATTCAAATGTCTCGAAGATGAAAATGCGGAGCTACGGTCCAGGCTAAGTGATATGGAAACTCTCTGCAAAGAACTTAAAGATGAAATTAACAAACTTAAAACAGGAAAAATCGAACTTACTGAATGTAAACCAAGTTTAAGTTCGAATCAAATGAAAAACGTGGAATACATTACTGATGAGGAAGAACTAAGTCATGAAACCGATTGGATGTTAAAGAAGCGACCTGGTAAAAAACGAAAAGCCGGTTCTTCACCCGAAGTGATTCCTCAGCCGGAAAATAAACTCACTGATAATACAAGAGTCACAACCAATAAAGGAGCTATGCCATCAAAAGAGCGATTACCGCCGCCGATTAATGTAATTGGAATTACGGAATACAATAAGCTGTATTCTATTTTAAAGTCAGCGTTACGAACTGAGTTCAAAGTGACGTCTCGCAACAACAGTGCGTGGAAGATAAACGTCAAGGACTCAGACAGTTATAGGGTACTATCCAAGAGACTCAACACGGAAAAAATTCAATGGTACACCTATGAGAATAAAGTAGAAAGACCTATTCGAGTCGTAGCTAGGGGACTTCACGCCTCTTGTCCAAAAGAAGATGTCGTAGAGGACTTAAAAAATAAGGGCTTTAAAATTATAGACGCTACCAACTTACAGTCCAAAAAGAAACAACAGACAGAAGGTGTTGAAACCACAATACTTCGCGGCTTACCTCTTTTTATGCTAACTTTTGATAAAAGTGAAACTTTGGAAAAAATTTATAGCATAAAAAGTATTCTTAATATGGTAGTCAAGATCGAGACGTTACGTAGAAACTCGAAATTGATCCCTCAGTGTAAACGCTGTCAGGGGTTCAACCACACCCAAGCTTACTGCCAGAAAAATCCACGATGTGTCAAATGTGCGGGGGAACATCTGACGGCAGACTGCAAGGCAAATAAAGGGTCTCCAGCTACTTGTGTTAACTGCAAAGGGAAGCACCCGGCTAATTACCGTGGCTGCGAAGTAGCAAAGGAAATTCAAAAAAGGCGAGATAAAGTAAAAGCCACCCAACGACAAGCCCCAAAATCGACAAACCCGACTAATGTTGTAAACGTCGGAAAGAAACAAATGGTCACTCGAAAGGATCCTGATAAAAAAGCACAGACGCAAACTACATCTTCATTAAATAGAAGATTTAAAGAGATCAAAGAAAGATCGTCGCAAGTCGGAGCGAAAACGTTCGCCCAAATGGTAGCAACCGCTAGTGATAATGAAGATAAACCGTCAGATCCGGTATCGCATGTCTTTTCGGTTATCCTCGAGAAACTTGAAGAGCAAACTAAGACGAACAAACTTATTTTCGAGAGACTAGTCAATCTCGAAAATAAGATTAACAAAAAGCGTCCTATAATATGAATAAGTCCCTTAAAATATTAAATTGGAATGCAAACGGTTTATTGCAAAAACTTGACGAACTGGAACTATATATTCAGGAAAAAGATATTGATATTTGTTTGATCTCTGAGACGCACCTAACGAGGCAATCCCGTATAAATTTAAAAGGTTATTGCGGTTATCACGCTTACCACCCGTCAGAAAGAGCAAGAGGCGGATCATCCTTGTTCATACGAGATAGTATTGAACATATGGTTGAAGCAAATATAGAGTCCTATACAATACAATTAAGAACGGTTCGAGTAAAAAACCGACATTACTCATTTAATGTCTCATCTATTTACTGCCCTCCGCGCAGTATAATTGATCAAAACGAGTTTGAAAATATCTTAAATATTCTTGGCCCAAATTTCATAATTGGTGGCGACTTTAACGCAAAGCACACCTTTTGGGGTTCAAGACGCATTTCGCAAAAGGGTAGGACACTGTTTAAAGCTGCCATGAAACTCGGTTGCGATTTTCAGTCAACCGGTAGACCGACCTACTGGCCTACGGACACTACAAAAATACCTGATGTCGTGGACTTCTTTGTAATGAAAGGTATTTCCCGAAACTATTTAAAAGTTGCAGAAAGCTTTGATCTCAGTTCAGATCATTCTCCTATTATCTTGACAATGAGCGAAACCCTCATAAAGAAACAACAACCGCCTACCTTGACTAATCAACGTACAAATTGGCAAGCATTCACAAACTACGTGAATAACCACATTGAACTTAGTGTCTCGCTAAGGACCCCATACGAACTAGAAATGGAGGTTGACAATTTTATAGAAACCATACAGCACGCTGGGTGGAACAGTACACCACGCATAAGAAAATCGCCGGGAAATCACATCTTGCAATATCCACCAGAAATAAAGGAAATGGTGAAGGAAAAAAGAAGAGCGCGTAAGAAATGGCAACAAACTCGTGCGCCACAGCATAAAACTCGTCTCAATCAGTTATGCAACCAGTTGAAGGCGAATATTAGGGCATTCAAAAGTAATATTCTTAACTCATACTTAGTAAGCTTGTCTGCTAAAAAGGAATCTAACTACTCGCTCTGGAAAGCCGTTAAAGACGTGAGAAAACCCCAAGCCCATGTAGCACCAATAAGAAAAAATCAGGACGAATGGGCGAAAGACGATAAGGAAAAAGCGGAACTCTTTGCTAATTATCTAGAAATTACTTTTCAACCGTTCGATGGATTAACACCACTTGAAAATATTAATAGAACTGAAGTGACAGATGGCAATTATGCGATTAGGATCGCAACGTTTACGGAACTTAAAAAAGAATTAAATAAACTCAAACCGAAAAAAGCTCCTGGATACGATTTAATCACAGGAGAAGTTCTTAAAGCGTTGCCCAGGAAAGCGGTTCTTAAGTTTCTGTATCTCATCAATGCTGCCCTTAGACTAGAACACGTTCCTAGTCAATGGAAAGTGGCAGAAGTGATTATGGTACCGAAACCTGGGAAACCGCCAACTGATAAAAAGTCATATAGACCGATCTCACTTCTTCCGATAATGTCTAAAGTATTCGAAAGAATTCTACTTAGACGTTTAAGTCCGGTCGTGGAAGAAAAACGCCTTATTCCGCACCATCAATTCGGCTTTAGAAGTAAGCATTCTACTATCGACCAAGTACATCGCATAACTGATGTAGTGGAAAAAGCACTGGAACAAAAATATATTTGTTCGGCAGCATTTCTCGATGTTTCTCAAGCCTTTGACAAAGTTTGGCATGAAGGCTTGAAACATAAACTAAGTCAATTTCTTCCGGGAAAACTTTTTAGAATTATAGCGAACTATCTCTCCGATAGAATGTTCCGTGTAAAGTATGGAAACGAATACTCTGTATTCAAATCTATAAAGGCTGGAGTACCACAAGGAAGTGTACTTGGTCCTCTCCTTTACCTACTTTATACCAGGGATATACCGGAAGACGAAGGCACCGTATTAGGCACATTTGCTGACGATACTGCCATTTTGGTAACAGCCAAAACGGTTGAAGAGTCAACAATGAAATTACAATGTGCTCTAAATCGGGTATACGAATGGACAAAAGTTTGGCGAATCGCGCTTAATGAAGCGAAATGTGTTCACATAAACTTTACATACAGGAACATAAATAGTCTACCTGTTTTCGTAAATGGTGTCCAAATACCCTTCGGGAATGAAGCGAAATACCTCGGGATGACCCTCGACGTTAAACTTAAGTGGAAGGAGCACGTTAAAAAGAAACGTGAAGAGCTAGAGAAGAGATATAGAGATATGTACTGGCTCATTGGATATAATTCAAAACTAAGTATTGACAACAAATTGCTTATATATAAGCAAGTGCTAAAACCTGTCTGGACGTACGGTGTACAACTCTGGGGTTGTACCAAACCAAGTAATAGGAACATACTACAGACTTTTCAAAACAAAGTTCTAAGAACCATCGTGAACGCACCTTGGTATATTAGAAACGACGATATCCACAGAGATCTTGGAATTACAACAGTCCAAGATGAAATTAAGACTTTTGCTCGTAAGCATAAGCGCCGCCTAGAGGAGCACGTTAACCCTGTAGTCCTTCCGATTCTTAATGGAAGTAATGCTATTCGCCGTCTTCAAAGGACTAGACCACTTGATCTAGCACGGTGAAATCAACCCGCGTGTTTTTGCGGTGTAAGCAGGAACTTTCAGTGGAGAGCCACCTGCCTAATGTCTCTAAATTACGAAATGTAAACTGCTGGATAAGTGACTAACTTAGTTGTAGTATAAATATATTTTATTTTAAATATATTTTATTTGAAGGGAGGTGTTTTTACTGGGTAAAAATCCCTTTCGCTATGAGGGAACGGTCCCCATAGTGTCTTTTGAAGATTTTCACCTACCCTCGCAAAAAAAAAAAAAAAAAAAAAAAAAAATATTTTGTCAGTGTATTCTAAAGGCTGTAAGAAAATCAAATATAATTTTTGTTTTTCCGCACAAACCACCAAATCCAAGATAATGGGTGTGACCATATGGTCACGCTGGGCGCTGTTACGAGAAATTGATTTTGTATGTGAAAAAATTAAGAGAAAACATTGAAATACTTTTTTGGTTTTTATTGATCGGCTTTTGTATGAAAGCCTAAAAAGCATTTTACACACATCCCAATATCGCACTTCGAACATTCAGTCCTTCTAACAGAAGTGCACTTTTCACCTCCAAATCGTTTTCTTTTTGCACAAGGACGAACAAAGTGATTACTGCCATCGTACCGTAGAGTTGCTTTGCTTGTTTTTTCCCAATTTCTTTTACGGGAGCGAACAGCCTTTGGTTTCTCTCCATAATATATATATATTGTGTAAGGGTTATCTGGAACAGGCAAAAATAAAGAAGACGATGTTCCTTCTTCGAGGGCTTTATTACAACTGTCTTTTTTGGTTTCTTACAAAGTGTTATTGGCTGTACTTTCTTTATTCTGAACATCGGTGAAATGGTCCGATTAGCGTTTAACATACATGCATGATAACAGATTCTTTTAATAATATGAAGCAACAAACTAAACGAATGTGTAAGTGTATGGATCAAGGGATGAATAATTGATACAACATTTGAAATACTTTAAATTTCTTACAGCACGACCGCCCTAAGAATAAATCGTCCTCGATTTGTGGAATACATTTTAACAATTCAATATCGAACATTACAAAAGATGAAATTACATAGTCATTTAAATTAGATAGCTATCTTCATATTCTAAAATGTATTCTAAAAATAGCGTTATAATATGTGTTCAAGAAGTTACAAATATTCAATATTATTTAAATTATTTCATTAGTGCCGTATAGAAAGCTGAAAGTTAACAATATCGATACGTTACATACAAATTTAGCGAATGTTACGTTAAGAAATCTCATATGGTTTCATGTTTTCGGGAGAAGCAACTCCCTCGTAAGCGATTCTTGAAATTTGAAGGTTTTCTATGTCCTTAATGACAAACCTATCATTAGTGAGACATTTAACAATTTGATAAGGTCCTTTATATTTGGGTAAGAGTTTTTTATTTATACACTCCTGGTTTAAAATATTTTTGACCATAACGAAGTCACCGACCTGATATGGGTATGGGGTTTTGTGTCGTTTATCAAACTTTTCCTTATTAAGTTGTTGACCTCGGATAATTTTTTCTTGTGCCTTTTGTCGAATTATTTCTAGATCATTCGGTTCTTCCGCAATAATAGTTTCTTCCAGGTATTCTCTAATTTTATCAAAAACTACGCCCTTTTGTCGAACTCCAAACAGCAATACGCTCGGACTAAATCCAGTGCTCTTGCTTTCAACGTTGTTAAGAGCGAACTCAACTTTGCTTAAACACTTTGCCCAATCTCCTGGTTCAATTTCGCTTTCCTTAGATATCATTGGAGTAATAGTCCTATTTACTCTCTCCACTTGACCGTTGGACTGAGGAGAACTTGTGGCGATTTTAATATGCTGTACGTTGTATTCTTTACAAAAACTGGAGAACTCCTCTGAGGTAAAACAGCTCCCTCTATCTGACACTATCCGAGTTGGCTTGCTATAATTGGAAAAATACGACTCTAAATGTTTAATTAAGAACTTTAAAAAAAATGAAACACTGAAATTATTAAATATTATTCTTTATTATTTGGGTGTTGACCCTTTGAATGCACACGACGGACTGAGTCGAGCTCTCATACAAATTGCACCTTGTGCGTACAAAATATTGCATCGTAAGCTAATTCAAACCGTGCGACGCAACTGCAGCGGTGTCAAATATTTTGCTCGTGGAGAATACGAGACGCGTGAATTTTGTTTGCGAGTTCTGGTCCCACGGTTCGTTACAAAAATTATTGACATAAGAGCTCGACTGAAATATAGTAACTTAAACATACTCCCCCCCTTGAGGGTTTCTAAGCCTCTAAATTTAATACAATATAATTGAATAAGAATCGGACTAAAAAATAAACAAATATGTTATTTTGATGTGAGTTTACTGTATAATTATTAAATAATGAAGTTATAATTAGATGTCATTTGAATGCACTTGAGACTTAAATAACTACTTCAAACCGTTGCGGTGGTTGA
Source organism: Myathropa florea (assembly GCA_930367185.1). Classification (NCBI taxonomy): domain Eukaryota; kingdom Metazoa; phylum Arthropoda; class Insecta; order Diptera; family Syrphidae; genus Myathropa; species Myathropa florea. Next base: position 94,383,629 of record OV884002.1, on the reverse strand, counting down.
GACCGGGGTGCAGGCGTAGGTCTTTGCCTTTTCGAATAAAAGTGCGCAACTATCAAGCCAATCATGCCAGCCAATAAGAAATACCCTAACGCATAGTGATGATAATCATGTGGGTTCATATCTTCTGGTCTCGGAAGAGACTTCGTTTGGTTAATTACGTCATCAATCATGCTCTTTAGTCTATCAAACTCCGATATGTCAACGTCATTTACTTCAGATGTTTCAGTGATGTCTTTTGCAACGTTGTGATTTAGTATCCAATTGGAGATATTTGCGCTGGGAATGAAGGAGCCTTTTATGATAGTACTGTGTTCTATTCGTCCGTGGATAATGAGAGAAGGTAACTTGAGTGTGCAAGACCTTTTGAATTCCAATAACACGTTTCCAGTTAAATGCAAAGGGCGGGTACTGCCCTGACAAATAAGATGCGCGGTTAGACTAGAAACAATGGAAAGTATCCATCCGTTGGATGTCTTTAGATTCTTCCATTGGTTTTCTGTGGGTACTAACTTGATAGTACATTCAGCCATTGCGTTATGAGCATCGTTCAATAAGGCCATTTCACAACTATGGTGATCGTTTTGATGTATAGAAACCGGGTGCGTTTGACCGCAAAGATAATTCCGGAGCTGAAAAACTTTGCACGACCCTAACTCCGCTTCTGTTAGTGAAAAGTACTTATCCCTTGTTAAAGTGACTGCCAAATACGAATAACTGCTCTCTATCATATAGCTTGAATTTTTGTGAAGTATGGGAATTTTAATTAGATTGAAAATTTGGAATTCTTCTGGATTTATGAGAGGCAACTGCATCTTAAATATTATTGTATTATTCATCAGGCGAGCCTTAACTGTTGCCATTTTGTAAATATCGATGCCAGATCCACTGGGTAATGTTAGTGTGCTTGGGAGATGGTTGCGTATTAGCTGCAGTTGCTGAATAAATTGGTCTGGCGTTATCAATTTTGGGTTTATTTTTTCATGGCTCAGATCTAGCATCACGTCTAATAAGACGTCTTGGATGCGTTCGAAGTTGGTGACCAGCAAGGTTAAATACGATGTTAGTGAGGACAAGTTTAAAATTACCTCATTTATTCCTTCGTTTTTTCGAATGGCGTTGGTTGTTTGAGAGAGATGTTCTCGAAGAGTCTTAAATTGTTGGTAGATTTCAATTGTGTTGCGTTTGAGAATATTTGCCGTAGTATCTGCTATAGAGCTTTGCTTGCGTACTAGTTCTGCTAGATGATGCTCATTTTCCTTAGCGGAAACAATTTCCTTTTCGATATGATTGGCATCATCTTGGTCTAACACCCCAAAAAGGCTATGGGCCAGAGTCCCAACAAAATCAAATGGAGATCTTCTCATTCTGGTTCTGATGTGCTGCGATGAATGAAGGTTGAATAACAGATCGTTGTTGTGTTCAATAATTTCCATTCTATGTCTTACGGATCCGATTATTGGATTACAGTTTGCTTGTTGTGATATTTCCCTTGTGCACATTGTATTTAATAACTCCAAATATGCCTTTATTTCTCCGTACTCTTGCCAATATGTAGTAATGTTATAATAAACATATATATTCCAATATGTATTAATTGTTTGAATTCTACCAATGTCCTCAAAATAAATTCCTGCTGCATCATCAAGCTTGCTTACCAGAATATCTTCGTTCGTTGCTGTTATGGATGTGGGTAAAATAAGTAACGTCAAAAGCATTGCGGCTAAGAGTGAAGGTTTCAGAGATTTCTTACTCCGAAGGTTTCTGCCCTGAGTACACGTATCTTCAGTTATGATGGTATCTTTTTTATTATTGGGCTCTTGGTTATCCTCTTCTATTGAACTTTCTATTGGTAGTGGGCACAAGTTGTGTATTGCTCTTAAGCAAGTTCCAGTTTGAGTTCTTACCCTTGCCACCCGCACTAGAGAATCACCTCCCTCACACACTTCTGTTACGCGTCCTAATTTCCAACTCATTGGAGGAATGTTAGCTTCCTTTATGACAACAAGTGTACCAGGAGTTAAATTATTCGATTCGGTCCTCCACTTCATTCGTTGCTGCAATAAACTTAAATATTCCAAAGACCAGCGCTTCCAAAAATGCTGCTGAAGACACTGAATTTGGCGAAATTTATTAAGACAACCCATTTTATTATTTGTAACATCCGGCTCAGGTAGAGCCGTCAGTGGTGCTCCAATTAGAAAATGTCCAGGTGTTAATGCTTCCAAATCATTTGGATCGGATGTCATAGCAGTAATTGGCCGGGAGTTCAAGATGGCTTCTATTTGAATAACAACTGTCGACAGCTCTTCATAGGTGAGAGATGCTTCACGAAGATAGCGGACAAGAAGGTTTTTTGCAGACTTTACAGCAGCTTCCCAGAGACCGCCGAAGTGTGGAGAACGTGGTGGGATATATTTCCAATTTATTCCATTTTCCAAACAAGCTGCCTTAATTGATGATTGATTGTTCTCATCTTCAAAAGCCATTTTAAGATTCATCAATTCATTTTTTGCGCCTACAAAATTTGTAGCGTTATCACAGAAAATGGTATGGCATAATCCTCTTCTGCCAATAAATCTTTTTAAGCAATTTATAAAAGATTCTGCAGAGAGATCTCCCACCACCTCAATATGTAGCGCCTTTGTCGCAAAACACACGAAAACAGCTAAGTACGATTTTGTGGGTCCTTTACCTCTGATTTTGTAATGTGTCTTTATAGGGCCACAGAAATCTACTCCGCAATATAAAAATGGACGAGACGGATTAACTCTCTCCTTGGGTAAATTGCCCATCATCTGTGCTAAAGGTCGTGGATTCAACCGGAAGCAGATTACACATCTGGAAACTGTTTGTCGCGCCATTCTCCCAACACTTAAGATCCAGTATCTTTGTCTAGAGATAGCGATTAGAGCTCTGGGTGCTACATGCATATGCTTTTGATGTAAATATGCTAAAAGCAGTTTCGTTATATTATTGTCTTTTGGTAGCAATATTTGATTCTTAGCGTCGGCCATAATTGATGCATTTTTTAATCTTCCACCAATTCTAATTAATTTGGTCTTTTCATCAAAGAATGGTGATAGCGATGCTATGCTGGAATGTTTGAGTAGGCGCTTTCCTTTCTGCAGAGTACTATAATCATGTGGAAATTCTCTTCGTTGCACACTTATAAATATAAAATTGGTTCCTTGTTGAAGTTCTTCTACAGATAAAAGAGTGCCACTTCTTAATGATTTATGCTTCCTGCAATTATTATAAAATCTATAAACATATGCAAATATCTTTTGCAGTACGTAAAATGAATTTCTATGATTCACTTGCTCAATCAAATTTTCATAACTAATTGCTATCATTGTTAACACAGATTTATTCTTGCGCCGTTCTGGAATATCTTCTGGAAAACAATGTGGCGCCACCTTCCAGTATCCTTCGTCTTTGGTAAGAAAATCAGGCCCATTAAACCATAGTGGCTTTTTGAGAAGAGTTCGAAGATCCACACCTCTTGATATCATATCCGCCGGATTGTTGCTTCCCTTTATGTAATTCCATTGATTTATATCTGTTTTTGCTTGAATTTTTGCAACTCTATTTGCAACATACGTTTCCCAAGTATAAGAAGGGGATCGTATCCAAGCCAGCACTGTGGTGGAGTCAGTGTAATATGTAATTTTCTTTATTTTATCGCATAGCAGCTGTGATATCCTCTCTACTAACTCAACCATAAGCACCGCACCTTGTAATTCCAACCTCGCGATAGACATTGTCTTGAGAGGCCCAATTCTCGATTTTGAACACAAAAGTTGTGAATACAGTTTTCCTTGGTTATCAATGGATCTGAGATAGACACATGCACCAAAGGCACTTAGACTGCTGTCTGAAAAAGCATGCAGTTGGACATAGCTGCAAGGCAGTGAAACATATCTGGGAATATTTATTTCTTTCAACATGGAGAACTCTTTTATATAATTAAGCCATTTAATTGACAGCTCTTCGGAAAGTGGTTCGTCCCAAGATAAATTTGTTTTCCATAGATCCTGCAAAAAGAGTTTTCCAAGTACTATAACGGGTCCAAGTAATCCTAGGGGGTCGAACAGCCTGGCGAGATCAGCTAATACTCTTCGCTTGCAAACACGTTCATACGCTTCGTTGGTTACATCAATCTCAAACTTGAATTTAAATGCATCAGAAGAAGGATCCCAGATTAATCCTAAAGTTTTTATTACTTCACTTTGATGAAATGTGACAAGTTGTTCTTTATATTGCTCAGGAATATCTTCCAGTATTTTTGGATGGTTAGCACAAAACTTTCGTAATTCAAAATTGCCCTTTTTCAGCAGATGACAGATTTTAGTTAATAACCTTTTGGCATCTTCTATGCTTTCTGCCCCAGTAAGGCAATCGTCGACATAAAAACAGTTTTTAACAGCATGCGAAGCCAGATGACATTCTTCTCCATTGTCATCCGCAAGTTTTGCCAGACATCTTGTAGCTAAATATGACGCCGATGCTGTTCCATAAGTTACAGTATTGAGTTGGTATATTCGCAGTGGAAAACTCTGATGTGGTCTCCATAAGATTAACTGCATCATCCTGTCCTTAGGATCTATCAAGATCTGTCGATACATTTTACTTATATCAGCAGTAAAAACATATCTATGCATTCGGAAGTTAATGATGATTGAGAATAAATCTGGTTGAACTGTTGGTCCAACCATTAAAATGTCATTCAATGAACAACCAGATGAGCTCTTTGCCGATGCATCGAATACCACCCTCAGTTTTGTTGACGAACTTTCGGGTTTTATAACACAATGGTGTGGAAGAATATAATGCGTTTTACCAAGTTTGCAATCGCTGATTGGACTCATGTGACCGAGCGATTCATACTCTTCCATGAATTGCGTATATGCTTCTCTCAACTCACTATTTTTTTCCAATTTCCTTTCCAATGCCAGAAAACGTTTTTTAGCCATTTCGAATGACTCTCCTAATGTTTCATTAGGATCTTCTTTATATGGCAAACTTACTACAAATCTATTGTCTGCATTTGTTCTAATGGTTTTCTGGAAATGTATTTCGCAATCATGTTCCTCTTTGCTCATTGTTCTTATCGGAGCATCATGATTCTCAGTTTCCCAAAATTTCCGAACCAGCTTGTCCAATGATGAGATTGAGGGCCTTGTAGCTATATGACAGTGCGTCGTTGTCGCGTTCACTGGTATACTTCCGGCTACAATCCATCCTAATTTTGTGTTACGTAGCATTGGAAGGTTATCTGATATTCTTATTTCTCCTGGCAGAAGCAAATCAAAAAAATATTTCTGCTCCCAACAGAATATCGATGCGTTGCGCCTTGAAATGCATAGGATCAGCAAGGTGCACGTTTGGCGGTAAATTCCAGGACGATGTGTGCATTTCATGAATGGGCTTGTATTCGCTTATACGAGGCATGATGCTGGCCTCAATTGCTGTTTTATAGGATGATGTCCTCGACTCAATAGTGACATGTGCGATAAACTCGGCCTTGCACTCATTACCTCCTATGCCGCTGATTGGAACTTCCAATCTGTGTTTCTTGAGTCCTAGCTCATGTGCAATGCTCGCCGTTATAAAGCTGATTTGCGAACCGGAATCCAATAGAGCACGACATGGGATGCGAGTGCCGCAGGCGGAAATGACGTTAACAATCGCAGTAGCGAGATAGACGTGACGTTTCTTAAGATCTATGGCTGCATTACCGGACATGACAGGTTGTAATTCGCACTTCTTATTCAAATAGGACTTACTTTGAGTTAGCTGCAGTTTCTTCTGTTGGTTAGATGTTGGTTGAAATTGTTGTTTTTCCTGCTCAGGAACCTGTTGTTGACGAGGGTGAAGGAGTGTGTTGTGCTTGCCATCACATTTTTGGCAAGATCTGGACTGGCATGATGGAGAATAATGACCTGTCTTGAGGCAATTTCGGCAAAGTTGTAGTCTGCGAACAGCCCTTTCTCGTTCATCCTGTGAAAGAGATAGAAACTGTGAGCAATTATAAATCTTATGCTTACCCGAGTTACACATAGTGCAATTGATACTATTGACACTATTTGTTGCAGTTAGCGCGGCTGATCTTTTCCTGTCATCCTTGGTACCCATCGCTTCCAATGTCTGGAATCTCAACTCCACAAACTTCAGGAACTCATCTAAGCTCGGGCTGGTTCTAGGATCTTGTAACGACTGCTCGAACAAACCTCTGCTTTCCTTATCCAGTTTCTGCAGCATTAGATGAACTATCAGTGGGTCCCAGTTATTAATGTCGATGCCCAGGTTTGCGATAGCTTGCATTCCTTCTTTCGTTGTGTCATGCAATCTTCTCAGACTATTGGCAGTTCCCATTGCTGAAGATTGTGACAGTAATCTTGTCAGTTGAGCCGTTAGTAGCAGTCTCCGATTATCGAATCGCTCAACTAACGTTCTCCAAGCCACTTCATAATTAGCATCTGTTGGCTGGAAATGCTGAATTAGATTATGCGCTTCCCCAGTCACGTTGGCACGAAGAAAGTACAGCTTTTGGGCCGGTGGTATTGGCTGTTCATGAATAAGCTGCTTAAAAAGATCGTGAAATTGCCGCCAGTTTAGATAGTTGCCGTCGAATTTTGGCAATTCTATTTTCGGCAGTTTCATTGTTGTGGTAATTGGATTCGCTTGCATTTTAGGTCCTTCCAACCTTTCGCACAATTCGATAAGTGTGACCTCGACTACATCTCTCATATCGAAATGATCTCGAGTTTCTTGGATGGATGCTTGATCCCCCAACCTTGTACGAAGCTCACGAATTTCATCCCAAGTTTCCTCAATGGACCTTGCTCTGATTCTGTAAACGGAATCAGATTTTCTTTGGTCTAATTCTACCTTGCTCTTATCGAGGGATTGCTGAAGTATGGACATGAGCAAGGTTAGCCTTTCTTGTAAATTTACACCTTCCTTTGATCGCTGTCCCACTGACTGTTGCTTTATATTTCGCCTTTCTGTGGCATAGTGGTCAAAACCATACGTCCGTTCCGCTGCTGGGTCTGTTGGTGCTGCTTGAATTGCTGCTGCTGTGGCTGCTGGTACTGCTGCTGCTGTGGCTGCTGGTACTGCTGGAGCTACTGGTCCTGCTGATGGCTCCTTTCGCTCCGTCTGCACTGGCTGTTCCGATAGCCTCATGGCTATGTCTTTATTAATGTTTTCATATACTGACTTTATCTTGTCATAGTATGACTTAGCGAAATAATCGTGATTAACACTTTCACTGTAGTTGTCACGTATCTCGCTGTCATTATTATCGAATTCCTCCCATAAGGAATCCAATAATTGCCAACGTTGCTCCAGATAGCTTCTTGTCTTCCTGCTTGAACTGTCTTTTCCATAGTTGCGAGCAAGAATACAAATTTCTTCTCCAACTTTGTTCTGACGGTCCGCAAGTTCTTCTAGTTTACGCGACATATCACTTTAATATATTTTTTTTTTTTATTAGAAATGAAATCACCGGACACAACCTTTCACTTTTTACTTATTTGTTTTTTTTTTTTTTTTTTTTTTTTTTTTTTTTTTTTTTTTTTTTTTTATTTCACAATTTACAGGCTACTAAACTCTTTTAGTAGTGTCCTGTCACGGTCGCCATTGTTTAATTAAGAACTTTAAAAAAAATGAAACACTGAAATTATTAAATATTATTCTTTATTATTTGGGTGTTGACCCTTTGAATGCACACGACGGACTGAGTCGAGCTCTCATACAAATTGCACCTTGTGCGTACAAAATATTGCATCGTAAGCTAATTCAAACCGTGCGACGCAACTGCAGCGGTGTCAAATATTTTGCTCGTGGAGAATACGAGACGCGTGAATTTTGTTTGCGAGTTCTGGTCCCACGGTTCGTTACAAAAATTATTGACATAAGAGCTCGACTGAAATATAGTAACTTAAACACTAAACATTTCAGGACTTCTTTAGTACTTGTACTTTTTACGCTATAAAGTTTTGTAAATTTGGAGAAACCGTCGACAACTAACAAAATATATTTTTTCAAATTTCGGATTAATGAAGGTAAAGGGCCATAGTGGTCTATATGAATGGTCTCAAAAGGTTTATTGCCTTTAGGAATATTATACAGAACCCCCTCTTTCTTACCCGACTGTGGCGAGAAGTGTATACATCGCAGACAACTACTTATATAATGATGTATTTTATTTTTCATGAATGGAAACCAATACGTTTTCCTTAAGAAATCGTAGCACTTCTCGACCCCAACGTGGCACAAAGCATCATGATGAGTCTGTATAACATTCCTTTCCATTTGTGTTGGGACATAAAATAAAACTTTTTTATTAATCTTACGATACACAAGGCCGTTTATCAGCTCATAACAAGGACTCTCCCTTTCTTCAAGCATGGTGACTAATCGCTTTATCACGACATCCTTCTGCTGTGAAGCTGCAAGTGCATATTCAAAAGAATCAGGTTCAATGAGGAATATATTGTGGCATCTGCTAAGTGCATCCACATGAGTCATTCGTTTCCCATCCCTGTGTTCTATGATATACTCAAAATCTTGCAGCTCTAATGCCCATCGAGAAATTCGGGGATTCAGAAGTTTCTTGGTTAACGTGAGAGTTAATGACCTGCAATCAGTAATGATTTTGAACTTAATGCCTGCTAGATAGATCCTGAACCTTATAAGCGCACAAACTATAGCCAACGTCTCAAGCTCGTAAGAGTGATATCTCGACTCTTGAGCCGTGGTGCGTTTTGAAAAGAAGAATATCGGATGTAAGAGTTTGTCCTCTTGACGCTGCAGTAAAACTGCCCCGAATCCCAAACTGCTAGCATCGCAGTGAAGCTCTGTTTCCGCCATTGGATTGTATATTCTGAGCAATGGTGCTTCTAAGAGCATTTTCTTTAGAGTTTCAAAAACTATGAGTTCCTTTTCCCCAAACACAAAATCCGAATCCTTTTTCAATAAGTCGTGCAAAGGTTTTGAAACAATAGAGAAATTCTTCATGAATTTGCGAAAGTACGAGCACAGGCCCAGGAATGAATGTAAGGATTTCGAATTTGTAGGAATAGGAAACTCCCTCACTGCGCGTAACCCGTCTGTATTCGGACCTATACCGCCTGCTGACACTTCATACCCGAGGTAAGTAATTTTTTCCACCATGAACAAGCATTTATCCAAACGCAGCTGTAATTTATGAGTTCTTACTCTCTCTAGGACCTCTTCCAAAATTACAAAATGTTCCTCCTTTGTTACTGAGGCAATAAAAAGATCATCAATGTATATTAAGAGCTTTCCTGACTTTATAAGATCTTTGAAAACTAAGTTGATATATCTCTGGAATACAGCGGATGCATTTTTGAGCCCGAAGGGCATGCACAAGTACTCAAATTGGCCTAAAGGTGTGACGAAGGCTGTATATTTTATGGACTCTGAAGACATTTTCACGTGATGAAAAGCACTCTTCAAGTCCAGAAGAGAAAAGTACTTCTTGCCACGCAAAGTGTCCAAATGATCCTCTATTAAAGGTAATGGGAAATTGTCTTTTAAGGTTATACTATTTAGTTGTCGGAAATCTATACACAAACGCAAGTCGCCCGATTTTTTTCTGACTAAAACGATCGGTGAGGCATAAGGAGAATTGCTCTCACGAATTATTTTGTTATCAAGTAGGTCATCTAAAATTTGTTGCAACTCTTGCCTATGTACGTAGGGCAACCGACGTGGTGCACAATTGAAAATTTTTTTCGAGTCAGTTACTCTTATTATCATTTCATAATTAGAAAACTCGTTTGACACAACACAACCCAAATCTTGTACACTTAAACTATCAACATTTGAAACACTTCTAGTCACTAAATCCTCCACTTTCACTTTGTCTTCGTATTTCAAGTTCTCATTGATTTGTAAATTATAATCCACTTTACTACACACATCGATATTGAAAATTTCATTTTCTTCACAATTATTAGGCGAATATTCCTTGTCCACATGACTTTCATTCTTAAGCGTTAATTTAATATGTGTTTTCTGTAAAAAATCTCGACCTAAAACTATTATATTCTTCATGCTATCATCCTTAACAACAAATAGACATAAATTTGCATGCACATTATTAAACTTGACTTTACATACTATCTTACCATAAACAATTAACTTGCTGTTATTAATTCCACTGAACTCTTGCGAACAGTTGTCTATGGATGTCACAAAATACGCAGGAACATATTTCTGCTGGACGAAGCTTATTGGGCTCCCAGTGTCAACTAAGGTCATCGCTCTCATCGTTAAAGCAGCAAATCCGACTCCGTTGCTCTCGAATTCATACTCGAAGGTCCCACAGAAGTCTTCTAAGAAAGATGGTTGTGTGTTGACTGGCTCATTTTGTTGAAGCATCATTACTGCGGTTGAATTTGGGCAATCTTTGATGAGATGCCCCGTTTTTCCACATCGAAAACAAGTCCCTCTGTCCCTCCGCGGCTTTGGACAACTGGTGGAGAGGTGTCCAACGTCGTTGCAATTGTAACATTTGATTGTGGGAGATTTGTAGCGGGTGTGTGGGGTGGATGGATGCGCTAATGACTTTGAGTTGTTTGGTGTGAACTGGAGCTCAGGTTTCATCTTTTCGTATTTTCTGAGTGCAATTTTTAACTCAGATAAGGTGTTGGCTGTAAGTAGAAGTTGTTTATTAACCATCGAATCGGGTATACCTTTGATGATGTAATTGATGACGTCGAGTTCATTGATGTCGGCTGCGCTAGCGATTTCCTGCATGCTTAATACGTATTGCTGGTGGTTCTCCTCTCTATGCTTCTTTCTATTGCGCAATGCATTGTGCACGTCGGAAGCTGAAGAATGCTGATGAAATTCTCTGAGTAGGGCTGTTTTCAATTCCTCCCATGATTGGCATGGCGTTGATCGTAGAAATAGTTTCGCCGTTCCTCGGAGAAGCCGCTGAGCGTAAATGTGACATTTCGATTCTTCAAATTTGTACATATATTTTGAGTCATCGAATGCCTTTATCCATCTGGTAATGGGAAAGTTGTCATCACCCGAAAACGTTGGTAGTGATTCTTCAATATCCCTGAAGGTTACGACTTCACTTCTTGATATTGTTTCCAGTGGGCCATCCAATTCAATAAGTCGCTGCTGCAGATGACGAATCTCTTCTTTTCGTTTCACCATTTCGCGTAAGGTCTCCAATTGCTGCGTCACCAGTCTGTTCTCGTCTTCGAGCTCGGATGAACTTTCGTCGATAATAATTCCATCAAGAATAGTGGCTGGGAAATAATCTTCTACTTGCTCGTCGGAAAATTGTTCGATTGCATTTTCCAATCTAATTTTTAGCGCTGGTTTAAGACCACTTGTGGGCAAATTCATTTCCGCTAATTTGTCCTTTAATTGAGGTACAGTTGCTATTTGCAAAAATCTCGTGGCACGCGCTGCCATACTGCACAGAATCAATCACTTATGTCTGTAGGACAGGAACTTCAATGAAATTTGTGTGGTTTACACTTAATCACACAATTTCTAATACACAACATAAAGTTTAAAAAGACAGTGAAAACTTAAACTGACACGACACTTTTAGGTACAGTAATTCCACTTCTGATTAGTTGTAAGGGTTATCTGGAACAGGCAAAAATAAAGAAGACGATGTTCCTTCTTCGAGGGCTTTATTACAACTGTCTTTTTTGGTTTCTTACAAAGTGTTATTGGCTGTACTTTCATTATTCTGAACATCGGTGAAATGGTCCGATTAGCGTTTAACATACATGCATGATAACAGATTCTTTTAATAATATGAAGCAACAAACTAAACGAATGTGTAAGTGTATGGATCAAGGGATGAATAATTGATACAACATTTGAAATACTTTAAATTTCTTACAATTGCAATATTTCGTCAACCTAATCTAACAGTGCCAAATCGGGATGAGCTGAGCGGTGTAATTGCCATGCGTTGTGTATCGAGACATCTACTAACCAAGTGAAAATACTATTCCACCATTTCTTTCCTTTTATTCCAATTCGATATAAGCTCACATTCTGATCCATACGGTCTACAACACACATGTATTTGTTATATTCTCCTATAACGTATGGAACACTTATATTTTTCTTTTTTTCACTGGATTAGCGCTGAATATTTGAAATTGGATTTATTCCAAAAGAAGAAGATGCAATGCTAACTACAGCATTATCATACCACTTGGTTAGTACAATGTTTGTTTCCTTCATTTTGAGAGACTTTGTGAAACCTCGATGCTATATGACAATTTTTGGGTATTCGGTTATCCCTAATTGAGACTGCAAATAAGTAACGGAAAGCCAGTGAATAAATTGTCACGAAAAAAAGGAAAAAGGCAATTTCGAATTTCAGGTGAAAAGTCGTCCGTCAAAATTACCGAGTGATGCTGCGCATTTGCCGAATCTTTCCTCATAAGCTTTTACTGCCTTTGGGTTGTTGCCTTGATATAATTCAAAGCCTGAAGGTGTACACAAGGACCAAACTTTGTAACCAAAGCGCAATGGATTTCCCTTTATAAATTGCTTACAACCATGACGCCCAAAATATGAAATCATGTTCTTATCAAAAGAAAGGTTTTGTTCTGGATGAAAGTGATTCAGCATGCATTTTATTGATAACGATTTGGACAGATTGGTGATGCAAAAAATCCAACCTGTGTTCGTCTGGAAAGATCAGCTCAAAATATCGCCACCGTAGCTGAGAATGTTACATAAAATCCAACGTACTCGTATGTCCACCTCGAGAAGTTCACAGGAATTGAGCTTATCCGCAACAACTTTGAACCGCTTTTTGTATAAGGATCTTGGCTTACATTCTTATAAGGTCCAGTTGACACAGTTATAAGGTCCAGTCACAGCCAGAAGATGACTCCCAACTCCGTTTTTTTGCTACTGATTCCAAATGATACTCCTTGTTGGATGACTCTATATGTAACCCAGCGTGACCATATGGTCACACCTATAGTTACAGTTAATAGAATCAACTAATATGTTCCAAATCGCAGAAACTAAATTCAGCATATAAAACTACAGCTTGTTAACTAATAAAATGTAAGCAATAAAAATTTTACGAAAAATATTTAACTATAATAAATATACAATTACTTTTTGTAGTAATCAATTTTCTAATTTTTTTCAATTTATTTTTTTTTAATTACTTTGCAACGTACCACTTTCACAAATAGAGAATGACAGTAGCATAGGTCGGAACAAAACCAAGGGTAAACATTCATTGAACCGAAAATAGAGAAAATTTTAACAAATCCGTTGTCCGGAGACCTGTTAAAAAATACAAAACCATGCCTACCTCGTGTGTGACCATATGGTCACGTTGGGCTTATTTGGGTTAAGATCGGAAATGAATTCATTCCACCATATTGCCCGCTGCTATCACGAATTTTCGAAACACATGCGAACGTTGAGAGTTGTCATTCGGCCAAATCAGTCGAATATTTGTGCAAGTACGTCACAAAAGGCAGCGACATGGCTGTGTTTGGTATTGCGTCGGAAAATGCGAATGACGAAATCAGCAACTTCCAAATGGGCAGATACGTCAGTACTAATGAAGCACTGTGGTGATTATTGTCATTTCAAATTCATGAAAGATATCCCACAGTTGTACATTTAGCAGTGCATTTGGAAAATTAACAAAGAGTTTACTTCACTGGGGCTAATGCGGCACAACGAGCTGAGAGACCACCATCGACAACATTGACTAGCTTCTTTGCAATGTGTGAAGCAGATCCATTCGCAGCGACGCTGATGTACGTTGAAATGCCCAAGTATTACACTTGGAATCAATCAACAAAGAAATTACAACGTCGCAAACAAGGAACCCCAGTTCCAGATTGACCACAGGTGTTTTCCACTGGTGCGCTAGGTCGCATGTATACTGTTCATCCTAGAAATTATGAATGTTTTTATTTGCGACTGCTCTTGGTAAATGTACGTGACCCAAAATCATTTGAAAACTGTGAATGGCCACCAATGCCAAACATATCGAGAAGCATGTCAACTATTGGGTTTGCTGGAGAACGATTCTCATTGGGATTTAACACTTGCGGATTCAGTTGTTTCATCAAATGCGTACCAAATACGAACGCTGTTCGCAATTATCATCACCACCAATTCAGTTATGGAACAAATACAAAGATGACATATGTGAAGATATCTTGCATCGCTTGCGCATTCGAACGAATAATCCCGACATGCAAATAACCGATGAAATCTACAATGAAGGATTGACTCTGATTGAGGATCAATGCTTGACCTTTGCAAACAAGCTACTGATTGAAGTAGGAATGATTGCGCCAAATCGATCGATGCACGATGCATTCAATCAAGAATTCAATGCAGGAATTCGTTCGAAATAATGTGCCGTTGCTGAATGAACAGCAAAAACAAGTATACGAAACATTAATGCAAGCGGTGGACAATAATACTGGTGGTCATTGTTATTTCATCGATTTTGGCCACTATTCGATCAAGATGTGACATAGCTTTGGCGTTAGCATCATCTGGAATTGCTGCGACTCTTCTAGATGGCGGTCGTACTGCACATTCTGCGCTTAAGTTGCCACTCAATTTAAACACAATTGATACTCCAACATGCAATATTTCCCGATCCAGTGCAATGGGAAAATTGTTGATGCAATGCAAGCTCATTGTTTGGGATGAGTGCACAATGGCACATAAGAAATCACTTGAAGCACTTAACTTCACTCTGAAGGATCTTCGGCGAAATAACAACACCTTTGGAATAACGTAAAAACATTATCGCTAACCACTAATATGAGAGTTCAACTTCAAAATGATCAAAGTGCTGCACAATTTTCCAAACAATTGTTAGCTGTTGGAAATGGAAAAGTCCCAGTTGATGCAACAACTGGATTAATTACTCTTACCTCTTACGCTCTTATTGAAAATGCTTTCCCAAACATTAGTGAGAATTATCAGAATTATGCTTGGTTAAGTCAACGAGCAATTCTCGCCGCAAATAATAATGATGTACACGCACTGAATTTCACCATTCAATCAAAAATCGCTGGCGATTTGGTGACATACAAATCCGTTAGTTCCATAACAAATATCGATGATGCAGTAAATTATCCAACGGAGTTTTTGAACTCTCTGGAGTTACCAGGATTTCCACCACATAACTTGCAACTCAAAGTTGGCTCAGTTATTATGATATTGAGTAATTTCAATCCACCGTGACTTTGCAACGGTGAAAAGACTTGCGGTGAAAAGACTGCCGAATTTGATTGAGGCAACCATTATTAACGGAAAGTACACAGGTGAAAATGTATGTATTCCTCGAATACCAATGATTCCGACGGATCTTCCGTTTGACTTCAAACGATTGCAATTTCCGGTTCGCCTTGCGTTCGCAATGACAATTAACAAGTCGCAAGGCCAATCGCTTAGTATTTGCGGGATAAATTTAGAAAATCATTGTTTTTCACATGGGCAGCTATAAGTTGCGTGTTCACGAGTTGGGAAACCATCCGCTTTGTTTGTGTTAACGTCAGACCAAAAAACCAAAAAATGTGGTTTACCAAAGAGCACTTCAATGAAACGGATAATTTGCGGACACGTATAACGCTTCGATTCAGTATTTACTTTGGATTCACTTTCATTTTTTACTTAGAGAAGTTAAACTAAATTACATTTAATTTTTGTAATCGAAATGAATTCATTACTGTTGTGAAATGAAATAAAATTTGTCCTTTTCAAACATAAAAAAAAATTATTTTTCTTCATCTTTTAATCCTCAAACGAAATGTTACAAAAAACGAAGCCATCTGGTGGCGAAACGGAGTTCGCCGTGTTTGCTAGTTTTTGTATATTTCTTGATTCGTTATTCTACTCAAGTGCTCTCCCATAACTAAATCAAATAAGGCTACTTCCTTAACAAACTGTAAAATGTTACCATTTTAAAACAAACAACACAACACTTCAGAAGTTGCTCGGAAAGTTAATGCTTGAGAAGAAGAAATTTATCTAAACTAGTTAGTGTTTGCAAAACAGCTCTCTAATATTTTGTTTCAGTTTCGATCGAGGTGAGTCTATTGTTGTCCCCGATATCAAAACTTTTTCGAAAAACATCCTGTATCTGTGCTGGACAAGGCTTGGGAATTTTTGTTCATCGCAACTAAAATACAAACAAAATTATAGAGAATAGAGTTTGCTGGGCAATATGTACGTAAATCCCCCAGTAATAAAATATGTGTAATTGAATTTTCTAATACATTACATTCTTCAAGAAGAAAAAACCAAAAAATATTTTTTTTGTTTTGGGTGTACGCTCAATTTTATGAGGTAGTGTACATATACCTATTGTACTCATTTTCCTTTCAAACAAATGTGTGTGATGAGTAAATCTCTCTCATACGTGCAGAAATAAAATCTGCACATTTGAGCAAGAGCAGGTTAGCTATATAATATATTATAATTGAAAAGAAAGCTATACCGGTTTTTGACGACATTGTGCATTTTATTACACATATTCTAGTATATTTCGGTTTGTGGCACCCAAAGCCTTAAAATGGCACCTTTTGGTAACACTGGTGGCACTTTGAAAAATATTTTTCGGCAACGCTGATAGGAACTGAGGATTGAGTTTATTGTTTTGAGAATTTTTCCTAAGGATATATTTTAGTGCTTGTGCAAGAAATTATCTTGCACAGTCTTGCGTGTGAATGGCATATTGTGTGAACGGGTGAAATTATGTAGTTTGTATTATATGAAAATAATTGCATTTAGAAAGCGTTTAGAAAGGCAAAGGTAGCTTGGACGAACTAACATTTTATGAAAGTCGGTATAGTATTGCATATTGTTTTTTTAGGCTCACAATACGCCCCCAAGCGCTTAGCGCCCTGTGCATTTGCACATCCTGCACATATGGTAGGGCCGGCCCTGCCAATGACATACGACCTAAGAATTACAGACATTATTTAATTACATTATTACATTATTAAATTATTTAACTTGCATTCAACTCAGTAGTGAAGTTACTCGTTCAAATAAAACTGATGTAAGAAAATCTTCTAAAATAGATTTCACTGCTTTAAGAAACCATTTAATCTTGTTCTAATCCGTCGTTAGCATTTGATATGTTCCTAAGTAAGTTACAATATTATGTTTCTATCTCTTGTCAAAAGAATATCAGGGTTGAAATTAAAAATCCATTGTTTTGGATGTCTTTTCCATTATTAAGAAAAATCAAGAAGAAAAATCAACTGTGCTTACTCGTAAAAAAAACACCCTAACAATGCAAGATTAAGAGTTTTCTATAATAAAATTTGTCATGTGTTAAAGACGGAAATACCTTACTGTAGAAATAGTTACTACAGTAAAAAGCTAGCTGAAAGTATTGGTAATTCCAAAAAAGAATGGCAGGTTGTTAATGATATTCTAAACAAAAATACGAATATATATATATATACTAGCAAACCCGGCGAACTCCGTTTCGCCACCAGATGGCTTCGTTTTTTGTAACATTTCGTTTGAGGATTAAAAGATGAAGAAAAATATTTTTTTTTTATATTTGAAAAGGAAAAATTTTATTTCATTTCACAACAGTAATGAATTCATTTCGATTACAAAAATTAAATGTAATTTAGTTTAACTTCTCTAAGTAAAAAATGAAAGTGAACCCAAAGTAAATACTGAATCGAAGCGTTATACGTGTCCGCAAATTATCCGTTTCATTGAAGTGCTCTTTGGTAAACCACATTTTTTGTTTTTTGGTCTGTCGTTAACACAAACAAAGCGGATGGTTTCCCAACTCGTGAACACGCAACTTATAGCTGCCCATGTGAAAAACAATGATTTTCTTAATTTATCCCGCAAACACTAAGCGATTGGCCTTGCGACTTGTTAATTGCCATTGCAAACGCAAGGCGAACCGGAAATTGCAATCGTTTGAAGTCAAACGGAAGATCAGTCGGAATCATTGGTATTCGAGGAATACATACATTTTCACCTGTGTACTTTCCGTTAATAATGGTTGCCTCAATCAAATTCGGCAGTCTTTTCACCGCAAGTCTTTTCACCGTTGCAAAGTCGCGGTGGATTGAAATTACTCAATATCATAATAACTGAGCCAACTTTGAGTTGCAAGTTATGTGGTGGAAATCCTGGTAACTCCAGAGAGTTCAAAAACTCCGTTGGATAATTTACTGCATCATCGATATTTGTTATGGAACCAACGGATTTGTATGTCACCAAATCGCCAGCGATTTTTGATTGAATGGTGAAATTCAGTGCGTGTACATCATTATTATTTGCGGCGAGAATTGCTCGTTGACTTAACCAAGCATAATTCTGATAATTCTCACTAATGTTTGGGAAAGCATTTTCAATAAGAGCGTAAGAGGTAAGAGTAATTAATCCAGTTGTTGCATCAACTGGGACTTTTCCATTTCCAACAGCTAACAATTGTTTGGAAAATTGTGCATCACTTTGATCATTTTGAAGTTGAACTCTCATATTAGTGGTTAGCGATAATGTTTTTACGTTATTCCAAAGGTGTTGTTATTTCGCCGAAGATCCTTCAGAGTGAAGTTAAGTGCTTCAAGTGATTTCTTATGTGCCATTGTGCACTCATCCCAAACAATGAGCTTGCATTGCATCAACAATTTTCCCATTGCACTGGATCGGGAAATATTGCATGTTGGAGTATCAATTGTGTTTAAATTGAATGGCAACTGAAGCGCAGAATGTGCAGTACGACCGCCATCTAGAAGAGTCGCAGCAATTCCAGATGATGCTAACGCCAAAGCTATGTCACATCTTGATCAAATAGTGGCCAAAATCGATGAAATGACAATGACCACCAGTATTATTGTCCACCGCTTGCATTAATGTTTCGTATACTTGTTTTTGCTGTTCATTCAGCAACGGCACATTATTTCGAACGAATTCCTGCAATGCATCAACATTGTATTGCAGCTCTCGATTTAATTCGTGATTGAATGCATCGTGCATCGATCGATTTGGCGCAATCATTCCTACTTCAATCAGTAGCTTGTTTGCAAAGGTCAAGCATTGATCCTCAATCAGAGTCAATCCTTCATTGTAGATTTCATCGGTTATTTGCATGTCGGGATTATTCGTTCGAATGCGCAAGCGATGCAAGATATCTTCACATATGTCATCTTTGTATTTGTTCCATAACTGAATTGGTGGTGATGATAATTGCGAACAGCGTTCGTATTTGGTACGCATTTGATGAAACAACTGAATCCGCAAGTGTTAAATCCCAATGAGAATCGTTCTCCAGCAAACCCAATAGTTGACATGCTTCTCGATATGTTTGGCATTGGTGGCCATTCACAGTTTTCAAATGATTTTGGGTCACGTACATTTACCAAGAGCAGTCGCAAATAAAAACATTCATAATTTCTAGGATGAACAGTATACATGCGACCTAGCGCACCAGTGGAAAACACCTGTGGTCAATCTGGAACTGGGGTTCCTTGTTTGCGACGTTGTAATTTCTTTGTTGATTGATTCCAAGTGTAATACTTGGGCATTTCAACGTACATCAGCGTCGCTGCGAATGGATCTGCTTCACACATTGCAAAGAAGCTAGTCAATGTTGTCGATGGTGGTCTCTCAGCTCGTTGTGCCGCATTAGCCCCAGTGAAGTAAACTCTTTGTTCATTTTCCAAATGCACTGCTAAATGTACAACTGTGGGATATCTTTCATGAATTTGAAATGACAATAATCACCACAGTGCTTCATTAGTACTGACGTATCTGCCCATTTGGAAGTTGCTGATTTCGTCATTCGCATTCTCCGACGCAATACCAAACACAGCCATGTTGCTGCCTTTTGTGACGTACTTGCACAAATATTCGACTGATTTGGCCAAATGACAACTCTCAACGTTCGCATGTGTTTCGAAAATTCGTGATAGCAGCGGGCAATATGGTGGAATGAATTCATTTCCGATCTCAATCTCTTGATTTTGAACTTTAACTTTGATAGTTCAACCATTATCTTCTTTTGAACGCCGACGATAAACTGGATATCCATCGTTCCCTGTGACTGTTTCAGCAACTAACGGTTGCGGATATCGTTTTGTGCACTTTCCATCAGCCATGCAAGGCGATAATGGATTTAATACACCGCACGGGTCCATGCACCATCTGTGTCGTCACAATGTCGTGTAGATGGGGATCAGTGACTGGATCAGGAATTTCAGCTGATATGATGTCATCCACTTCATTTGAATGTAATTTGTTCAGCAACCGAATTAGGATATGAGCATGCGGTAGTCCAAGCTTCTGCAATTCCACCGAGTACATATAACAACGTGTGTCACCAAAAACTCGATACTTGCGGTTTTTGGCCCGGGTACAACTCACGTTCAATTTCCGTCCACTTCGAATTGCATGTAAATGTAATAAATAAATCCGGAGTTCCATGATTTCGCACGTACGTCATAGCTTCTTGAGCGTATTCGTGCATGTAGCGTGGGCTTCCGATATAAGCTGATGCGAGAATCGTCAGGCGTCCAATATTCTGAACATTACCATCTGAATGAATAGCATCACGCAAGTGTATATAGTCCTCAGATCGTAGCTTTGCCTGATTGAATCGGATGAACGCTAAACGTTCGGTCTCGACTTTGACATACATGTCGACAGCGAATTGCTGGAATAGCCGACGGCACTTCAGTGTACATGTACGCATAGTAATTCATTGCGCTTAGATTTTTGTTCATTGATACGCCTGAAAATGCAAAATTAAATGGATTGTTAATGGAAACCAATAGTAGCAATAATTAGTGTGTGAATATTGTACCTGTAATTGGATCTTCAACGTGATGTCGTATCCGTCTTCCCCTTGCCAATAAATGATTGGATATTGTAACGCATCGTACAAACGATGTGTCTCGTTTACACGATGCATGATATTGCTTCTTCGCTGAACGATAACGAACGGTGGGTGCATTGAATCTTCGCACATGTTCACCTGTTGGGGTACGATCCGCTCTTATGACAAATTTGAGCGTATCCGATAGCATTTTTCCTGAATTTTGTTTGCTATAAACCTAGCGGAGCCCGAGACCTTTCCAACGAATGCAAAACCGTGGCAATCGGCTCGTGCGTTCTGGAGTTATAGCGTCCGGAAGGAAATCCCGACTTATTTTTAGTAGATATTGTACTTGAAAATAACAATTCTACGATTTCTGACCCTTTGGAAGTTGCCAACTTATTTAACAGCTTTTTTGCCAATGTAGGCGCCTCTCTCAGTGTTTCAAATAAAGGCAGTTCAACTTTTTATAGTACTGATAACACACTGGAAAACAGTTTTCAACCCGAAATCTTCTACTTTAACGAATTTACGCCGCTTGAAATTCACAAAATAATATCTTCACTTAAAACATCCAACTCAACAGGATTGGATAAAATATCAAGCTTTTTAGTAAAAAACATATCTTTTCAGATCTCTGATGTCATTTGTTATATTTTAAATTCTTGTGTGTACAATGGTGTTTTCCCCGATTCCTTAAAAACTGCTCTCGTAATACCTCTTCACAAAAAAGGCAACACTATGGTGTTAAACAATTATCGCCCTATTTCGCTGTTATCAGTTTTGTCTAAAGTTTTTGAAAGAGGCATAAAATCAAGAATGGTTTCTTTCTTAGAATGGACACAGTTCTTCAGCAAATTCCAGTTTGGCTTCAGAAGCGGTAGATCTACTGAAAGTGCGTTATTAAAATTAACTGGGGAAATATATAACAGCTTGAATGAATCTCAAATTCCTTCCTGCCTATTCATTGACATAATAGGCTTTTGGTACTGTTAACCATACCATTCTCTTAAACAAACTGTTTATTGCTCGATTCAGGGGTTTTATCTATGATTGGTTTACTTCCTACCTTGAGAACCGGAATCAAATAGTGAAAATTAAAAATGGTTTCAGTTCTGCAAAATACGTCAATATTGGAGTCCCGCAAGGCTCTATTTTGAGTCCTACATTGTTCCTCATATATATAAATTAATTATTTATTAAACCCTTTAAAGGCAGAATCACAGCATTTGCTGATGATACTGCACTTTCATATTCAAGCGATAGCTATTTAAATTGTTATTTGGACGTTAATAACGACTTGGATTTACTACGACGATGGTTTACAAAATATACATTGGTAATTAGCAGTAAAACGAAGTTTATGATATTTAATATCAAGGGTTTAATAAATGAAGATTTTCCCCTCTTTTATCATTCTCCGAGCTGACTACGATTTTGCTCAGCTGACTTGATTGGTCCTGATAATGTTACCTTCAATGAAAATGTAAACTGTAGTGAAGATTGCTTTCGCATTGAAAATGTTGGCAGTTTCCAGTATTTAGGTATTATACTGGATAATAAGCTTAATTGGAAGGATCACACCTTATATCTTAAACATTATCTTAATAGGGTAGTCAGGCAAATATATCATCTAAGTCTATATTGCAATATTCAAATTCTAGAAATAGTTTATAATGGTTTATTTAAATCTAAGTTGCAGTATGGTATTTCTTGTTGGGGTGGTGCTTATTTTAATAAAGTATAACCTTTGTTAATTAAACAAAAGCATGTGCTTAGAATAATGAAAAATGTAAATCGGAGAACACCTAGTTTTACATTGTTCAAATGTTTAGAAATTCTTCCATTAAGGCATTTATACTGTTATAAAGTTCTAAAAATATTTTTCGAAAATTCAGGTTTCTATGAAAGTTATAATCTACGCGTTAACAGTAGAAACTTCGTAACTATTCCAACTATTTATAAAGCACACTATTGTCGGTTCTATTATGTTCCAGTTTCCAGATTATTTAATTCTTTGCTAGAGAACCTTAGATGTGAGAGGACAAAAACTGTATTTTTAAATAGTGTTAAAAAATGGCTTTTCTCCTTCAACCATTATGAAATAGATTTGCTTCTTATTCCAATGTTATAAATTCATTTTGATTTATTTTTATCTATATTTTATTTTTTATATTTGAATTATCCCACTACTTTTCCCCATCAACTATTTTATTTTATTATTGTTATAAATTTTGAACTATTTGCATGTACTTTCGCCACTTGCCATATGGTAACAGATTGTACTAAGCTATTTCTTAGACAAATGCATTTGTGTATTGTATTTGAAATAATCATTTACGTGTATTTATACTTTTGTCAAGAAATAAAGAAAGAAAAAATATATACATAGATAAAATATCTAGTATATTTTTAAACTTAATATGAAAAAAGATAAATGAATAACCTCCCAAAATATTAATTAGATTAAAAAGAAAATTTTCATTGTTAAAGTGTTCAATTAATTAATTTGTAATGACGCATTCATTTTTTTTTCGACAAAATTAATCATTCGATTGGTAATAATATATAATTACATGAGTCTGTCATTAACGTAAGTTGCTATGCTTGAATAAGAACATTTAATAGGGTTGTCCTCAACTCAATTATATTAACCTCTGACTTATAAATCAGTCAAAAAGTTTCAATTTAATTCTGTTGAAAGTATAAAATAAAAATGAAGTTAAGCCAATGCATTTTGTTTAATTTCGAATAATGTCGCTTAAAGATTTCTTGTTAAAGTTTGTTCTCTTAATACTTTATTATACTAATGTCACGGTTGGGCACGCAGTGTTTTCGCTTAATCAAACAAATAATATCATACGCTGTACAAAAAATATTCGCCACTACACGAAAATATTAAATTGCTTTAATGCTCTTCAATCTGTCGGTTTTTTTACATTCGTGACAATTGCTTTGCAAAGAGTTTATTTAGAAGCAGAATTTGGTATAGAATTGCATATACCAACTTATTTTTGGACTAGTGCAACTTGCTTGATGTATCAAGTTTTGTGTCATATGCAACTGAAAAAGTGTAAAAATCTTAGATTAATGTTTCAACGTTTTCAAAATCTTTTCTGTAATGCAAAGGCTTTACAATGTAAACAAGATATGATAAGTCAAAGGCATTTGTATTTGATTATCTATTTGATTATTGATAAGATTATTAATTTTGGATTAATTATATCGAACTGGAGTATAGACCTCAAAGAAGAAGGAAGTTTGTTTTTCTACTATGCATATATTGCATTAATGCTTAACGTTATGATCCGATCTTTCGAGTTTGGGCATATAATAAGTTCAATCCTATTCGATATGATAGGTGAACGCGTAATTGATGTACTCGAACATCAAGTAAGCACATGGCACAGAGGCAGAATTCCCATAGATCTGAATAAATACGAAACAATTTTAAAATGCAGATTTTACTTATTCGAATTATACAAAGTGAAAATGGAATTTAATAATATGTTCTCCAGATGCATATTTTTGTATTATTCTGTAACATTTCTTGATGCCCTTGTTGCTTTCTATATTCAGTTTGATAAAACATATCATAACTCATCTCATCCCAGTGGGTACCTGTTCTTTGTAATGTTCCTAACAAAAGCACATCTATTTGCATATACTATAGAAACATCAACAAAGAGTTATCATCGAGCTGTTGATAGTGCTTACACTATTTCGACGAAACACAAAAGCCCTTTCATGGTTTGATGCTGTTGTAGAATGATTTAATCACATCTTAAATAAAAATTTTATTTTTTACTTTAGATTGAGGAATATATACTACAGATGTTTGACAAGTCTCAGAGTTACAAGGATTATTTTGGTGTGTTTGAAGTTAACCGGTCGCACACGTTTTCAATGTTTGCTGTTATTATTTCTTATATTATTATACTACTCCAGTTTAATATATCAAAAAAGGCTTAATATTTAAGTGTTATGTAAGATCACAAAACGGATTTTGTTTCCTTAAATACAATATTCAATTACAAAATGTACTTTTAAAATTTTATATTTTATTTTCAATTAAATGAAGTAGATTCAGTAGTAAACCGGATGAACATATTCGAAATTTGATTTTATTTATAATCCAACGAAAATTGTATCTCAAGCTAAAGTGATGATATTAATATTTCAAATAAATTCAAATATAACAGGGTTGATCTCTCTTTAAGGATGGCTGCAAAGGAGTTGATTAGCTGATTGCCCAACGCCGGCATCCAAAATACTTCGGAGCCGAGGTCTAAAATTTCTCCACGATTAGGTCGAAACCCTGGAATAGAGACGGCGAAGAATAAGTCATTTTTCTTAGAGCCACCGGTGGCGCTTACAACCTTTAAGAGGCTTCTGACATCAAATGCTTTACGTCAGGAAGGGAATATAAGCCTTTTAAGCAGAACAAAAGAAAATCAATCGACCGAACTGGTTGTATGTCTTTTTGTTGGACTTGTTACAGAACTTAACTCATGACTAATAGACTTACATAACACTTAATATGACAGAGTTGTGAAAGATGAGAGCGTCAAGGAGGAGTCATGCGAGAGCACGCTTCGCTGAAAACTGATGGCAAAACAGAATCCAAAGAATAACCGCACTTCAAGAATAAGCTATACTCCGAATGGAAAGAAAAGGATCTTGACGCTACGGAAGAAATTACGATATTTCTTTAAGAAATTCAAGCGAAAAACACTGAATGGAACAGCTTTAGCCGATACATCTATTGTTAGACAAGCGCAATTATTCACAACTAAAACTTGCCTACTACAGCTCGATCTTCTCCGATTTCTACGCAGAATGGGTTCGTTTTAAGGACACAGTTACATCTGTTATTGATGCATATCCGTCCCATGAATATGCAATTCACTGCAGCTAATTTCAAGATTTCCTGGGACGATCAAGTTAAGTACTACGCCAACAAAAGAATTGATTGAATTGAATTTGATACGTCGCTTAAAAATATTTTTGTATGATCTAGCAACAGTTTTGAACAACGTTAGTCAATTCCTAGCGTCTTTTGGAGGACAATGGAATGGAGTCTTGCCTTGTCTATAAAAGAATGAGAGATAAAACTGGGATCGTCCAAGGAACCAAAGGTCAACGATTTCATTCAGGCCCCCATCCCCTCTCTTCAAGCTTTCGAAAGAAGTGTGCCTCAACATCAAAACCACAGAAAGCCAAATCAGAGGTAAATCACATCATGTTTTAGTCAGTTCTTACTTTTCCAAAAAAAACATGTGATATCTGCGGTGGACATCATCATACTTCTATTTACACTTCTACAAATAATAATAATAATCAATCAGCATTCATTTCACAAACAACCTCTTCTGCCAAAATGAAGATTTATCAATCTAATTGCAATTAAGCCAACATCTTCAAAACATTCATTCACTCATCAGTCAAAATGAATGGTAACTTTGAAATTGCTTACTTGCCTAAAAGATTTAAATTGCAGCCTAGACGCGTATAAATTAAAGAAATGTTCTTTCACCTGTGGTGACACGAAGTGCCGCTTTATTCATTTTTCTTCTTAAACCTAACTTAACAATTTTGATAAAGTGAAAACAAATGCTGACTTAGTTAAAAAAAAGTTCGTTGCACTGCGTATGGCGGAAATGCTGAATGTGCAGCTTGCATTGAGTAGGCCGTGTTGTTTTGCAAATGTCACTTGGGCTACTGAACTGGATCGATTGTGATATGATATCCTGATCGTATTATTTCGGTATCGACTTGCTGCATGTTATCCTTCTTTATCCAGAGAAGGCGTTACCATTTCTGAATTAGTATTTTTGATTCTAATCACCCTCGGCTTTAATTTTGCGTATAATAGTACCAAAATGGTTAACAGGATTATTCGGATCACACCCATTGACATTGTTTTGTTTTCAACCATTAGCTTAAACTCTTCAATTTGTTCATTGTTGAATATGCAGCTTATGGAGGTGTGATAAAGAAACACGGTAACATTCAGAATTTTTTTTTAATATAAATAATTTAATTTTTTATTATGTTTGACCGTTAGCTTACAAATTATTTCATTTCTCATTTCCTCAGTTATATTATGAAAAAAATCGAAATGCTTTTTTCTGTTACTAAGTGAATTGACTTATTGTATTTGTGAGTCGAGAGTAGTAATACGTCGATCATGTCGAAAATGTTATTTTTTGTGCATCTAGCTATTTCTACAAGAGTAGAATGAAATCTTTCTACCTGTCCGTTGCTTTTGAAGCGCTTGGACCGAAAATGTAGAAATGTTAAGTTAAATTAATAGAGCCTGAGTTGAGATAGAGGTGAACGCGCCTTTATTATCGATCACTACCAGTCTTGCGAAATGATTTCTATAAGGGGCTGTCTTGCTACTTCGTATATCATCGAATTTTGTAGACTGGTATGTGCTTTATAATAGCAAACTTTGAAAATTTATCGACACAGGTAATAAAAGTGTTCTTCCCCGTGTTGTAAATGTCTAAATGAAGTATTTCTCCTACACATATGGGGTGTTGATCTACGTTCGTATTTTTTCGCCTTGCATATTCTACACGTGGCTGCGAACATAATTTTTTTATATTTGGAAAGTAGTAATCAGCGATTATTGGTTTGGAATTTTCTAAGTACCCTCTGTGTGCTTTGTTGTCTTCATTAGCTATTATTTCGTCTTGGTAATTTGCGTTAAAAACATCGTGTACGAGTTTATACGTTTATCTCATTTTAAAATGTGGAAAGGAGTTCATTAAATCATTAATTAATGTTTTAAGGTTACAGTAGATGCCGTTGTATGAGTTTTAGTTCAGGACTTCATTCATCATCATCATCATCATCATCATCATTTTCAGTAACCTGCATGTTCCACTAAAGGGGTCGCGGGGACAATGCATGCACCAGAGATCTCCATGCCACTCGATCCTCCGCCATCGACCCTAACTCATCAGGAGCTATGCCCAAGCGGAACCAGGCGAGTTTTTGTACCAACCATCTCGTCCTGGGTCTGCCAAGCGATCGTCTACCTGATGGAATCGCATTCAAGGCGCGTCTCGGAAGTCGTGATGATGGGGATATTAGTGCCACGTGGCCCAACCATCAAAGTACAGCCCTTTCCGTACGAAGAAACAGCTGCCCAACATTGAGTTTCTCGCACACTGCCGTGTTTATCACCCTATCCCGGCGAGTAATTCCCACAACAGCACGAAGAAATCTCATCTCGCCAGCTTGTATTCGCGATCTTATTCTTTCGGTCATTACGCAAATTCCATGGGTATAACTAATACTGCATTAAAAACCGCTAACTTGGCTTTGACACCAAGCTCGGCCTTCCAAAATTGACCCAGCTTGACCAATCCTACAGGCTCCTAAGCTCAGCATTATTCCTCCTCCTGAACTTCTCCACCTTTTTCAATGGGACTCCACTAACATGTAGAATGCATTGAAAAAGGGTTCTGGAAATAACCATAACCACGGATTTGTCCACGTTAACCTTCATCCCAACATCAGCATATACGGCCATAAACCTATCTAGCGCGCGCTGGAGTTATATCTGGGAGGATGTGAGGATGACTAAGTCATCTGTAAAAAGAAGATGACTTACTCTCAACTCTCCCAATGTGAAACATTCCTCGCCTCGACTGCGCTGTAACATCCAGTCCATATATATAATGAAAAGGAGGGGTGACAAGACGCACCCTTGGAGGAGTCCAACGTCCACGGTGAAAGGTGTTGATTTACTACCGTTAACCCGAACACAGCTGCTACAGTTTGTGTATGGAGACTGAATGGCCCTCAACAAAGACCCATCAATCAATCCCATGGCCTGCAGAACACTCCAGAGGTTTACCTCGAGGAACTCGGTCGTGTGCATTTTCCAAATCTATAAAACAACTGTAGATCGGCTTGGCGTACTTCCAAGCCTTCTCAAGTACCATTCTTAGAGTGAAAAGCTGGTCGGTTGTATTTCTGCCGGGACGAAAATGGCACTGTTCATCTCCCATACTGGATTCGACCATAGCTCTAGAACGCTCCTACAACACCTTAACGTAGACTTTAACCGGGAGACTTAAAAGAGATATGCCTCTGTAGTTGGAGCACTCTTTTTTTTTTCCTCTTTGAAAAGAGGGACCATCACCCCAGTCTGCCAATCGCCAGGTGTCTCACCGCTTTCCCAAGCCACCTTAATGACACGAGAGAGCCATAAAACTCCCTCTTTACCCATAGCCTTAAGCATTTCTGGCCGGATTTCATCCACACTGGCGGATTTGCCAATTTTTAGCGATTCAATCGCCAAAATGACTTCCTCCACCGTGTTCGGGATTGAGCAGCTCCGAAAAGTGCTCGCTCCATCTGCGCAACATGTCCACCTCATTGGAAAGCAACACGCCATCTTTTGATTTGACTCCTTCAATGGTGTTGTATTTCCTCCCTCTGAGCCGGCGAATGGTTTGCCAGAACACCTTTTTCGCAGATCTATGGTCGCTTTCCAACTTCTCACCGAACTCCTTCCAAGTCTGCTCTTTAGCTGCTCGCACAGCCAATTTGCAAGTTCTTCGCACCTCAGTGTACCGGTCACGAGAATCAGAGTTCCCCAAGAGAATCCAGTCTCTGTAGGTCTTCTTCTTCTCTCTGATGGCTTCTTGAACTCCGGGTGTTTTAAACTACGCAGTTCTTTTCTCACCACCAGCCGCCACACCAAGCCGCTTCACCCTACAAACATCACGCACAGAAGCAATGACAGCTGTTGAAAACAGTCGCCCTTCGTCCTCTACATGCGATGGAACAGTTGGAATTTGCTCAAACCCTTCGGATATGCGCCTGCACCTCACTGTTCTGTAGTTTCTCCCACCGTATGCGTGTAACCACTCTTGGTTTCCGCCTTGGCAGAAGAGGTACTTTATCAGAAAGATACAGCGTACACAACACCAGGTGATGATCAGTTGACAGTTCAGCCCCTCTCAAAACACAAACATCACAAACCATACGCTTCACACACGATGGTACCACAAAGAAATTTATCAACGATTTCTCTTGAAGACTCTGACGGTACCATGTGTATTTATGGATGTCATTGTGTGGAAAGAAGGTGTTCATAATGGACATTCCATTTGCATAGCAAAAATCCAACATCTTCTCTCCGTTGATGTTTTGATGAGGATCACCATTCCTCCCAATCACACTCCCCCATGTCGTTACATCCACACCCACGCGAGCATTGAGTCAGCCAGCAGAATAAAGGAATCTATCTCAGCGACCCTGTTAAGGGCAGCATCAACTTCATCCAGGAAAGCCGCGTACTTTGACTTAGATTCGGTGCATACACCTGTACCAGAGCCAAAGTTGGTCTTTTAAGCTTGAGCTTAAAGATCCTGACTTACGCTCCTAACGGTATCCACCGCAATACCCTGTTTGCCAGCCCGGGACTTGTGAGTATCCCCACTCCCGCCTGTGCAGACATTTCCACCCGTCCGAAAGATCCAGTCGAAGAAATTCCTTCGATATCTAACCGATACCTGACAGCCTCCCCTACTAGCCCGATTTCCTTTCCTGTGAGCGATGAGTCATTCCATGTGCCTATCCTAAGCCGATGCCGTTGTCCGTTGCCTTTTAATTCTCGCACGCACTGGTTAGTGCATGGTGTAACGCCCCCCCCCCCACCGCCGTAGTGGCTCACAAGACCACTGTGGGGTTGCTCGTAACTGCTTTGGGCTGAGCCCGACCGGCTGGCGAGTGGGACAGGTCGGACGCTCGCATACTACCACCATTCAGGCCTTGCTTTGAATGGGGCCTGGCACACCAGGATAGGCGGTATGCGAGGCTGTCTTAGTTCTTCTAGTCATGTGAGGCTTGTTCTTCATTAGCCAGGCTTGTGGCATACAATATGCACACCACAAACCTGTTGCCACCAACACCCACCACAAGGAGGTCAGCTGCCGGGGGGCGAGGACTTCACTCATTATTTTTATTAGCTCTGGCATAGATGCAAATGTTACTGTATGTCGTATTTGCTTTTGGAAAACGACTTTAATTTTCTTACACCTGTTTGTGCACCTGGATCAATAAATATGAGGATGGTATTGCTTTTGTTAAAGATTCTTCACTGTTTCATTTGAGTTTAACAATGCATTTTTGTGCTGGGGATATAACGCATCTGCGACTTTATTTTCCTTTCCAGGTTTGTAATGAAATTTGGGAGTGTATTCTTCAATAAATGCTCTTGCCAACATCTCCCTTTCATTCGTAGTGTAGTTCTTTTCTGGGCCTGCCTAATGCTTGGGATGAAGCATCAGTGATCAAATCAAAAGGCTTTCCGAAGTCAGGATACAGCAATAGGACATTTTCCGATGCCAAGATATTCTTTATTCTATTGAAAGCTCCTTCTAGCTTCTGCATCTAGTTGAATTTTAGAATTTTTTGACTGATTTGCACTTATGTTTCCATTTTCTCCTCTCAGGTACTTTGTTAGAGGTTTTGTAATTTGGGCAGTCTTTTACAAAACGACGGTAGTATTCAGAAAGTCCAAGGAAAAATCTTAACGCTCTGAGGGATTTGGGCATTTCCTAACTAACAATATCTGTATGCGCATGGACTGTATGAACCGATAATTAATTAATTTATTGTAAGATCGAAATAAAACGCGTGCTTCCAATTTTCGCAACGAACCAACATTAAAAATGGCGTGCCGTTTATTATATTATTTTTAGACAAAGACAAACATATAATGAGGTGAATGCATTCAGCGCGAACATCCTCCCGCCGTTGAAGGACACCTTCAACCTAACAATAAGGGGCATAACTTGCCGACTGGACGTTTAAATTCACCCTTCGTAGTTACGACGGAAGCGACTCGAACAAGTCCGTCTTGTCCTGGGTAGACTTTGTTGATTCTTTCGATAAGCCATTGCGTTGGTGGTTGATTTTCGTCCCTTATGATGACCACATCACCTGGCTGGATGTTTCTCGACTTCTCTAACCACTTTGGACGCTTGCGCAGCTGACTTATGTAGTCCTGTGACCATTTTTTCCAGAAACCGTGAACGAGTGACTGCAGATAATGCCACCGGTTAGATAGAGATACATTCTGATTAATATTGATTGGGTCCGGCACAGTTGTCAGAGGTCTCGAAATCAAAAAACGTGCTGGAGTCAAAGGATCCGTATCGCCTTCAAAACGAGCGCACAATGGCCGCGAATTCGCACACGCCTCGATTTGGCATAGAATCGTTGAGAATTCTTCGTAAGTTGCCGACGTGTTTCCCATTATTCTTCGCAGGTGAAATTTTAAGGTTTTGACACCGGCCTCCCATAGCCCACCGAAGTGCGGACCATGAGGAGGTGAGAAGGTCCACTCTATACCAAGGTTCGTGAGCTCGTTTGACACATCGGTTTGGAAACGCGTTGAACGGAGAAGAGTAGCCCATTCGCGAAGTTTTTGGTTGGCACCCGTGAAATTAGTGCCATTATCACTAAAAATTGTATGGCATTTCCCTCGTCGGGCCACAAATCTTCGCAAGGCTGCTATAAACGCCGCTGATGAAAGCTCCGTGACCACTTCCAAATGTATGGCCTTCGTTGCCATACATATAAATAGAGCAACGTACACCTTGTATTGCTTGGCGCCACGTCCTCTCCACGCCCGTGCCGTATTACCAAAAGTTACGCCAGGCTCTACCCGCGGAACGGGTAAATTACCCATTTTTTGCTGATAGGGAATTCCGCGTTGACGCACGCATGTTGAACACTGATAAATGCATCGCTTGATTACATTTACGCTTGATGAATACCAAAGATAAAATAATTAAGATGCACAAGATATGTCATCTGACGCATTCCGGCATGCCAATGTTGTATATGGCAGTCCTTGACAATCAACCTCGTAAAATGATCATCCTTGGGGAGTACGATGGGATGCTTCTGATCGAACGGTATCGAAGCATTCTCCAACCTACCTCCTACGCGAAGAACTCCTGATTCGTCAATGAAGAGATCCATAAATCGATATTTACTCTTTCTTGATACCGTGTGGCCGTTGCTTAAGGATTTTATTTCTTCATGAAAATACTGACCCTGCGAAATTCGAACCAGCGCGATATTGGCCAAATAAAGATTGAGGTGATAGAAAGTAAAAGCGCGATACATTAAGCCGTTTTCGATTCCGAAATAGCAGGATGCAACGAGCGATGACGCGTAGCAGTCGGTTAAGATTCGATAACCGAGTGGCTATGTCGAAATTTGGAGTGTTATTTATAGTGTTTGTTAAGCAGGCAACTTTGTCATCGACTCCATTTTCGCAATATTCTGGCAGGCTTGAAAACACAATCACATCATCTTGTAAGAACCGGGGACCATTCCACCATAATTCCAACTTAAGCAGACAATGTGGCATTAAACCGCACGTCGCACAGTCTGTGGGATTTGTTGTTCGTACGTGATGCCATATGGATTCCGGAAACAGGGTAACGATTTTATTTACGCGATTATCGACGAACACATTTCGCGGTCGCGGATGTCCGTGGATCCAATGCAGAACTGTCGTTGAGTCAGTATAGGCAAAACACATTGTGTCAGCAATCATTAAGGCATCTTTTACCTTGCTAAGCAGTTTTGCGAGCAATAAAGAGCCACAAAGCTCGAGACGAGGAATTGTAAGTTCAGGTTTCGATGGCGCGATTCGTGTTTTTGCGCAAATAAGTGCGATTCGAACACCGCCGACTCCTAAAACCCTGGAATATACTGCAGCAGAATATGCTGACCCTGATGCGTCAGAAAAACCGTGCAATTCCAGCACATCTCCATATCCGTCCCATGAATATGCAATTCACTGCAGCTAATTTCAAGATTTCCTGGGACGATCAAGTTAAGTACTACGCCAACAAAAGAATTGATTGAATTGAATTTGATACGTCGCTTAAAAATATTTTTGTATGATCTAGCAACAGTTTTGAACAACGTTAGTCAATTCCTAGCGTCTTTTGGAGGACAATGGAATGGAGTCTTGCCTTGTCTATAAAAGAATGAGAGATAAAACTGGGATCGTCCAAGGAACCAAAGGTCAACGATTTCATTCAGGCCCCCATCCCCTCTCTTCAAGCTTTCGAAAGAAGTGTGCCTCAACATCAAAACCACAGAAAGCCAAATCAGAGGTAAATCACATCATCTTTTAGTCAGTTCTTACTTTTCCAAAAAAACATGTGATATCTGCGGTGGACATCATCATACTTCTATTTACACTTCTACAAATAATAATAATAATCAATCAGCATTCACTTCACAAACAACCTCTTCTGCCAAAATGAAGATTTATCAATCTAATTGCAATTAAGCCAACATCTTCAAAACTTTCATTCACTCATCAGTCAAAATGAATGGTAACTTTGAAATTGCTTACTTGCCTAAAAGATTTAAATTGCAGCCTAGACGCGTATAAATTAAAGAAATGTTCTTTCACCTGTGTTGACACGAAGTGCCGCTTTATTCATTTTTCTTCTTAAACCTAACTTAACAATTTTGATAAAGTGAAAACAAATGCTGACTTAGTTAAAAAAAAGTTCGTTGCACTGCGTATGGCGGAAATGCTGAATGTGCAGCTTGCATTGAGTAGGCCGTGTTGTTTTGCAAATGTCACTTGGGCTACTGAACTGGATCGATTGTGATATGATATCCTGATCGTATTATTTCGGTATCGACTTGCTGCATGTTATCCTTCTTTATCCAGAGAAGGCGTTACCATTTCTGAATTAGTATTTTTGATTCTAATCACCCTCGGCTTTAATTTTGCGTATAATAGTACCAAAATGGTTAACAGGATTATTCGGATCACACCCATTGACATTGTTTTGTTTTCAACCATTAGCTTAAACTCTTCAATTTGTTCATTGTTGAATATGCAGCTTATGGAGGTGTGATAAAGAAACACGGTAACATTCAGAATTTTTTTTTAATATAAATAATTTAATTTTTTATTATGTTTGACCGTTAGCTTACAAATTATTTCATTTCTCATTTCCTCAGTTATATTATGAAAAAAATCGAAATGCTTTTTTCTGTTACTAAGTGAATTGACTTATTGTATTTGTGAGTCGAGAGTAGTAATACGTCGATCATGTCGAAAATGTTATTTTTTGTGCATCTAGCTATTTCTACAAGAGTAGAATGAAATCTTTCTACCTGTCCGTTGCTTTTGAAGCGCTTGGACCGAAAATGTAGAAATGTTAAGTTAAATTAATAGAGCCTGAGTTGAGATAGAGGTGAACGCGCCTTTATTATCGATCACTACCAGTCTTGCGAAATGATTTCTATAAGGGGCTGTCTTGCTACTTCGTATATCATCGAATTTTGTAGACTGGTATGTGCTTTATAATAGCAAACTTTGAAAATTTATCGACACAGGTAATAAAAGTGTTCTTCCCCGTGTTGTAAATGTCTAAATGAAGTATTTCTCCTACACATATGGGGTGTTGATCTACGTTCGTATTTTTTCGCCTTGCATATTCTACACGTGGCTGCGAACATAATTTTTTTATATTTGGAAAGTAGTAATCAGCGATTATTGGTTTGGAATTTTCTAAGTACCCTCTGTGTGCTTTGTTGTCTTCATTAGCTATTATTTCGTCTTGGTAATTTGCGTTAAAAACATCGTGTACGAGTTTATACGTTTATCTCATTTTAAAATGTGGAAAGGAGTTCATTAAATCATTAATTAATGTTTTAAGGTTACAGTAGATGCCGTTGTATGAGTTTTAGTTCAGGACTTCATTCATCATCATCATCATCATCATCATCATTTTCAGTAACCTGCATGTTCCACTAAAGGGGTCGCGGGGACAATGCATGCACCAGAGATCTCCATGCCACTCGATCCTCCGCCATCGACCCTAACTCATCAGGAGCTATGCCCAAGCGGAACCAGGCGAGTTTTTGTACCAACCATCTCGTCCTGGGTCTGCCAAGCGATCGTCTACCTGATGGAATCGCATTCAAGGCGCGTCTCGGAAGTCGTGATGATGGGGATATTAGTGCCACGTGGCCCAACCATCAAAGTACAGCCCTTTCCGTACGAAGAAACAGCTGCCCAACATTGAGTTTCTCGCACACTGCCGTGTTTATCACCCTATCCCGGCGAGTAATTCCCACAACAGCACGAAGAAATCTCATCTCGCCAGCTTGTATTCGCGATCTTATTCTTTCGGTCATTACGCAAATTCCATGGGTATAACTAATACTGCATTAAAAACCGCTAACTTGGCTTTGACACCAAGCTCGGCCTTCCAAAATTGACCCAGCTTGACCAATCCTACAGGCTCCTAAGCTCAGCATTATTCCTCCTCCTGAACTTCTCCACCTTTTTCAATGGGACTCCACTAACATGTAGAATGCATTGAAAAAGGGTTCTGGAAATAACCATAACCACGGATTTGTCCACGTTAACCTTCATCCCAACATCAGCATATACGGCCATAAACCTATCTAGCGCGCGCTGGAGTTATATCTGGGAGGATGTGAGGATGACTAAGTCATCTGTAAAAAGAAGATGACTTACTCTCAACTCTCCCAATGTGAAACATTCCTCGCCTCGACTGCGCTGTAACATCCAGTCCATATATATAATGAAAAGGAGGGGTGACAAGACGCACCCTTGGAGGAGTCCAACGTCCACGGTGAAAGGTGTTGATTTACTACCGTTAACCCGAACACAGCTGCTACAGTTTGTGTATGGAGACTGAATGGCCCTCAACAAAGACCCATCAATCAATCCCATGGCCTGCAGAACACTCCAGAGGTTTACCTCGAGGAACTCGGTCGTGTGCATTTTCCAAATCTATAAAACAACTGTAGATCGGCTTGGCGTACTTCCAAGCCTTCTCAAGTACCATTCTTAGAGTGAAAAGCTGGTCGGTTGTATTTCTGCCGGGACGAAAATGGCACTGTTCATCTCCCATACTGGATTCGACCATAGCTCTAGAACGCTCCTACAACACCTTAACGTAGACTTTAACCGGGAGACTTAAAAGAGATATGCCTCTGTAGTTGGAGCACTCTTTCTTGTCCCCCTTTTTGAAGAGAGGGACAATCACCCCAGTTGGCCAATCACCTGGTGTTTCACCGCGTTCCCAAGCCACCTTAATGACACGAGAGAGCCATAAAACTCCCTCTTTACCCATAGCCTTAAGCATTTCTGGCCGGATTTCATCCACACCGGCGGATTTGCCAATTTTTAGCGATTCAATCGCCAAAATGACTTCCTCCACCGTGTTCGGGATTGAGCAGCTCCGAAAAGTGCTCGCTCCATCTGCGCAACATGTCCACCTCATTGGAAAGCAACACGCCATCTTTTGATTTGACTCCTTCAATGGTGTTGTATTTCCTCCCTCTGAGCCGGCGAATGGTTTGCCAGAACACCTTTTTCGCAGATCTATGGTCGCTTTCCAACTTCTCACCGAACTCCTTCCAAGTCTGCTCTTTAGCTGCTCGCACAGCCAATTTGCAAGTTCTTCGCGCCTCAGTGTACCGGTCACGAGAATCAGAGTTCCCCAAGAGAATCCAGTCTCTGTAGGTCTTCTTCTTCTCTCTGATGGCTTCTTGAACTCCGGGTGTTTTAAGCCACGCAGTTCTTTTCTCACCACCAGCCGCCACACCAAGCCGCTTCACCCCACAAACATCACGTGCAGAAGCAATGACAGCTGTTGAAAACAGTCGCCCTTCGTCCTCTACATGCGATGGAACAGTTGGAATTTGCTCAAACCCTTCGGAAATGCGCCGTGCAAAATGTTGCTGCACCTCACTGTTCTGTAATTTCTCCCACCGTATGCGTGTAACCACTCTTGGTTTCCGCCTTGGCAGAAGAGGTACTTTATCAGAAAGATACAGCGTACACAACACCAGGTGATGATCAGTTGACAGTTCAGCCCCTCTCAACACACGAACGTCACAAACCATCCGTTTCACATACGATGGTACCACAAAGAAATCTATCAACGATTTCTCTTGAAGACTCTGACGGTACCATGTGTATTTATGGATGTCATTGTGTGGAAAGAAGGTGTTCATAATGGACATTCCATTTGCATAGCAAAAATCCAACATCTTCTCTCCGTTGATGTTTTGATGAGGATCACCATTCCTCCCAATCACACTCCCCCATGTCGTTACATCCACACCCACGCGAGCATTGAGTCAGCCAGCAGAATAAAGGAATCTATCTCAGCGACCCTGTTAAGGGCAGCATCAACTTCATCCAGGAAAGCCGCGTACTTTGACTTAGATTCGGTGCATACACCTGTACCAGAGCCAAAGTTGGTCTTTTAAGCTTGAGCTTAAAGATCCTGACTTACGCTCCTAACGGTATCCACCGCAATACCCTGTTTGCCAGCCCGGGACTTGTGAGTATCCCCACTCCCGCCTGTGCAGACATTTCCACCCGTCCGAAAGATCCAGTCGAAGAAATTCCTTCGATATCTAACCGATACCTGACAGCCTCCCCTACTAGCCCGATTTCCTTTCCTGTGAGCGATGAGTCATTCCATGTGCCTATCCTAAGCCGATGCCGTTGTCCGTTGCCTTTTAATTCTCGCACGCACTGGTTAGTGCATGGTGTAACGCCCCCCCCCCACCGCCGTAGTGGCTCACAAGACCACTGTGGGGTTGCTCGTAACTGCTTTGGGCTGAGCCCGACCGGCTGGCGAGTGGGACAGGTCGGACGCTCGCATACTACCACCATTCAGGCCTTGCTTTGAATGGGGCCTGGCACACCAGGATAGGCGGTATGCGAGGCTGTCTTAGTTCTTCTAGTCATGTGAGGCTTGTTCTTCATTAGCCAGGCTTGTGGCATACAATATGCACACCACAAACCTGTTGCCACCAACACCCACCACAAGGAGGTCAGCTGCCGGGGGGCGAGGACTTCACTCATTATTTTTATTAGCTCTGGCATAGATGCAAATGTTACTGTATGTCGTATTTGCTTTTGGAAAACGACTTTAATTTTCTTACACCTGTTTGTGCACCTGGATCAATAAATATGAGGATGGTATTGCTTTTGTTAAAGATTCTTCACTGTTTCATTTGAGTTTAACAATGCATTTTTGTGCTGGGGATATAACGCATCTGCGACTTTATTTTCCTTTCCAGGTTTGTAATGAAATTTGGGAGTGTATTCTTCAATAAATGCTCTTGCCAACATCTCCCTTTCATTCGTAGTGTAGTTCTTTTCTGGGCCTGCCTAATGCTTGGGATGAAGCATCAGTGATCAAATCAAAAGGCTTTCCGAAGTCAGGATACAGCAATAGGACATTTTCCGATGCCAAGATATTCTTTATTCTATTGAAAGCTCCTTCTAGCTTCTGCATCTAGTTGAATTTTAGAATTTTTTGACTGATTTGCACTTATGTTTCCATTTTCTCCTCTCAGGTACTTTGTTAGAGGTTTTGTAATTTGGGCAGTCTTTTACAAAACGACGGTAGTATTCAGAAAGTCCAAGGAAAAATCTTAACGCTCTGAGGGATTTGGGCATTTCCTAACTAACAATATCTGTATGCGCATGGACTGTATGAACCGATAATTAATTAATTTATTGTAAGATCGAAATAAAACGCGTGCTTCCAATTTTCGCAACGAACCAACATTAAAAATGGCGTGCCGTTTATTATATTATTTTTAGACAAAGACAAACATATAATGAGGTGAATGCATTCAGCGCGAACATCCTCCCGCCGTTGAAGGACACCTTCAACCTAACAATAAGGGGCATAACTTGCCGACTGGACGTTTAAATTCACCCTTCGTAGTTACGACGGAAGCGACTCGAACAAGTCCGTCTTGTCCTGGGTAGACTTTGTTGATTCTTTCGATAAGCCATTGCGTTGGTGGTTGATTTTCGTCCCTTATGATGACCACATCACCTGGCTGGATGTTTCTCGACTTCTCTAACCACTTTGGACGCTTGCGCAGCTGACTTATGTAGTCCTGTGACCATTTTTTCCAGAAACCGTGAACGAGTGACTGCAGATAATGCCACCGGTTAGATAGAGATACATTCTGATTAATATTGATTGGGTCCGGCACAGTTGTCAGAGGTCTCGAAATCAAAAAACGTGCTGGAGTCAAAGGATCCGTATCGCCTTCAAAACGAGCGCACAATGGCCGCGAATTCGCACACGCCTCGATTTGGCATAGAATCGTTGAGAATTCTTCGTAAGTTGCCGACGTGTTTCCCATTATTCTTCGCAGGTGAAATTTTAAGGTTTTGACACCGGCCTCCCATAGCCCACCGAAGTGCGGACCATGAGGAGGTGAGAAGGTCCACTCTATACCAAGGTTCGTGAGCTCGTTTGACACATCGGTTTGGAAACGCGTTGAACGGAGAAGAGTAGCCCATTCGCGAAGTTTTTGGTTGGCACCCGTGAAATTAGTGCCATTATCACTAAAAATTGTATGGCATTTCCCTCGTCGGGCCACAAATCTTCGCAAGGCTGCTATAAACGCCGCTGATGAAAGCTCCGT
Organism: Myathropa florea; assembly: GCA_930367185.1. Lineage (NCBI taxonomy): Eukaryota > Metazoa > Arthropoda > Insecta > Diptera > Syrphidae > Myathropa > Myathropa florea. The sequence goes on along the minus strand of OV884002.1, from coordinate 94,343,230 downwards.
GACCACTTCCAAATGTATGGCCTTCGTTGCCATACATATAAATAGAGCAACGTACACCTTGTATTGCTTGGCGCCACGTCCTCTCCACGCCCGTGCCGTATTACCAAAAGTTACGCCAGGCTCTACCCGCGGAACGGGTAAATTACCCATTTTTTGCTGATAGGGAATTCCGCGTTGACGCACGCATGTTGAACACTGATAAATGCATCGCTTGATTACATTTACGCTTGATGAATACCAAAGATAAAATAATTAAGATGCACAAGATATGTCATCTGACGCATTCCGGCATGCCAATGTTGTATATGGCAGTCCTTGACAATCAACCTCGTAAAATGATCATCCTTGGGGAGTACGATGGGATGCTTCTGATCGAACGGTATCGAAGCATTCTCCAACCTACCTCCTACGCGAAGAACTCCTGATTCGTCAATGAAGAGATCCATAAATCGATATTTACTCTTTCTTGATACCGTGTGGCCGTTGCTTAAGGATTTTATTTCTTCATGAAAATACTGACCCTGCGAAATTCGAACCAGCGCGATATTGGCCAAATAAAGATTGAGGTGATAGAAAGTAAAAGCGCGATACATTAAGCCGTTTTCGATTCCGAAATAGCAGGATGCAACGAGCGATGACGCGTAGCAGTCGGTTAAGATTCGATAACCGAGTGGCTATGTCGAAATTTGGAGTGTTATTTATAGTGTTTGTTAAGCAGGCAACTTTGTCATCGACTCCATTTTCGCAATATTCTGGCAGGCTTGAAAACACAATCACATCATCTTGTAAGAACCGGGGACCATTCCACCATAATTCCAACTTAAGCAGACAATGTGGCATTAAACCGCACGTCGCACAGTCTGTGGGATTTGTTGTTCGTACGTGATGCCATATGGATTCCGGAAACAGGGTAACGATTTTATTTACGCGATTATCGACGAACACATTTCGCGGTCGCGGATGTCCGTGGATCCAATGCAGAACTGTCGTTGAGTCAGTATAGGCAAAACACATTGTGTCAGCAATCATTAAGGCATCTTTTACCTTGCTAAGCAGTTTTGCGAGCAATAAAGAGCCACAAAGCTCGAGACGAGGAATTGTAAGTTCAGGTTTCGATGGCGCGATTCGTGTTTTTGCGCAAATAAGTGCGATTCGAACACCGCCGACTCCTAAAACCCTGGAATATACTGCAGCAGAATATGCTGACCCTGATGCGTCAGAAAAACCGTGCAATTCCAGCACATCTCCATATCCGTCCCATGAATATGCAATTCACTGCAGCTAATTTCAAGATTTCCTGGGACGATCAAGTTAAGTACTACGCCAACAAAAGAATTGATTGAATTGAATTTGATACGTCGCTTAAAAATATTTTTGTATGATCTAGCAACAGTTTTGAACAACGTTAGTCAATTCCTAGCGTCTTTTGGAGGACAATGGAATGGAGTCTTGCCTTGTCTATAAAAGAATGAGAGATAAAACTGGGATCGTCCAAGGAACCAAAGGTCAACGATTTCATTCAGGCCCCCATCCCCTCTCTTCAAGCTTTCAGGCTTTTAAATCATTGCAGCTGGATACACCCTCGGATGTGTACGTTGACGATGATGATGTTAAGTTTATCATTAAAAATCTAAGGATTAGAAAGTCGGACGGCTTAGATTTAGTTAAAAATATTTACCTCAAAGAGTTACCAAAGCTTGGGATCAAGATAATGAGACATCTTATAAATGCGTGTCTTAAGATGCAGTATTTTCCAGTTAAATGGAAACTAGCCAAGATCATACCCATACCTAAGACTGGTAAGTGCCCAGATAATTTAGATAGCTACCGCCCCATCAGTTTACTGAGTAACTTGAGCAAAATCTATGAAAGAATTCTTAAGGAGAAGATTATGAAATTTGTTGATGAAAAACACATTCTTCCCAATGAACAGTTTGGGTTTAGACCTAATCATAGTACTTCTCATCAAGTACATAGAATTTGCAATTACGTGAGAAGAAATCGTACAAGTGGAAGATCTTGCGGCATGGTTTTACTTGACTTTGAAAAGGCATTTGATAGTGTGTGGCATTATGGACTGATCTATAAAATGATTGACTTAAATTTTCCTCTTTACCTGTGCAATATAGTCTTAAGTTTTCTTTCCGATCGATGTTTTCAAGTGAATGTAAATAATGGTGTCTCTAACATTGTGTTTTACAAGGCAGGAGTGCCACAAGGTTCTGTCCTGGGGCCTATACTGTATATATTATATACATCAGACTTCCCAAGAATACCTGAATGTGAAACAGCAATTTATGCTGATGACACAGCCATTTTTTCTTCGCATGAGTTTGCTCTTATCATTGAGAGCAATCTTAAAAATGCGATGGAATTTGTACTTAGTTACTGCAATAAGTGGAAAATTAAGCTAAACGAAGACAAATTACAAGCCATCTTTTTCAGCCGAAAAAGAAAATCCTGTTTTTTGCCTTCCTCTAGTTTACAGGTAAATGGAATTGGGATAGAGTGGCGAAACTCCGTAAAGTATTTAGGTGTACATCTAGACACCAAATTAAGATTTCACGAACACATCGCGAAAACTGTTAGTAAAGTTAAAATCGCAACGACAGTTCTCTACCCGTTCATCAATAGAAAATCTTTACTTTCAAGATCTAACAAAAGCATAATTTTTAAGGTTATATTCCAAGCTATACTTTTGTATGGATGTCCGGTGTGGGGAAACTCAGCAAAGTGTCACATTAGAAAGTTACAAGTAGCTCAAAATAAAGTCCTTAAAATGATGTTAAATCTACCTTATGATTTTCCTACTTCAAGACTGCATGAAAGAGCGGGTGTTGACCAAATAGCTACAAGAATAATAAAATTAACAAACAAGTTTATAAATTCATGCGTTTTGGCCGATAATCCCTTAGTTAATGATTTATATAACAACAATTGAAAAAAAAAATACTTTACATATGTGCTTTGTTTATTCATTTATTTATTTATTTAACATGTGCATTTGCATTAGCATTTATTTATTTACTTATATGTCTGCTTATTCAGTTGGTTTTTTGTTTGTTTATTTATCAATTTGTTTTTCTAATTATTTATTTACTTTCATATATATATTTATTATTTATTAAACTATTTATTTATTTATTTATAATTGTTAACTTATTTATATACTTATTTTAATGTGCGTTCTATTCATTTATTTATTTATTTGTTTATTATTTATTTATTTATTTATTTACTATATATTTTTATAATTTATTATATATATATTTTATTTATTTATTTACTATATATTATTATAATTTATTTATTTATTATTATTATTATTTTTTTTCTTCCATTATATTGAAGGTTTTTTACGTATTTTCCTTCAAATTTAACAGTTTCCATCCCACGTAATTTGCTTAAAAAGAAAGATAATGTTTTTCAGAAGAAAGATACACAATGTATCACATCTCTATAATATATATTGTGCGATATACTTAATCAAATGTACTTTTATACGAAATAAACTATCTATCTATCTATCTATCTATCAACGATTTCTGTTGAAGACTCCGACGGTACCATGTGTATTTATGGATGTCTTTGTGTGGAAAGAAGGTATTCATAATGGACATGCCATTTGCGCAGCAAAAATCCAACATTTTCTCTCCGTTCATGTTTTGATGAGGATCACCGTTCCTCCCAATCACACTCCCCCATGTCGTTACATCCGCACCCACGTGAGCATTGAAGTCACCCATCAGAATAAAGGAATCCATCTCAGCCACCCTGTCAAGGGCAGAATCAACTTCATCCAGGAAAGGCGCATACTCTGACCTTAGATTCGGTGCATACACCTGCACTAGAGCCAAAGTTGATCTTTCAAGCTTGAGCTTTAAGATCCCGACTCTCCCTCCTAACGGTATCCACTCCAATACCCTGTCTGCCAGCCTGGGACTTGTGAGTATCCCCACTCCCGCCTGTGCAGACATTTGAGGTGCCACTCCCGACAGGAAGAGTTTCCACCCGTCCGAAAGATCCACAGTTCTAGATCCTCTTTGCTTGGTCGAAGAAATGCTTACGATATCTAACCGATATCTGGCAGCTTCCCCAACAAGCTCGAGATCCTTTCCTGTGAGCGATGAGACGTTCCATGTGCCTATCCTAAGCCGATGCCGTTGTCCGTTGCCTTTTAACCCTCGCACGCACTGGTTAGTGCATGGCGTGATCCCCCTCCCACCCCCGTAGTGGCTCACGAGGCCACTGCCGGGTTGCTCGTAATTGCTTCGGGCTGAGCCCGACCGGCTGCCGAGCGGGACAGGCCGGCCACCAGACGCTCGCATACTGCCACCATTCAGGCCTGGCTCTGAATGGGGCCCTGGCACACCAGGGTAGGCGGTATCCGAGGCTGTCTTCGTTCTTTTCGTCATCTAAGGGGGTTGCGCTTCGTTAGCCAGGCTTGCGGCGTACAATATCCACACCACAAACCTGTTGCCCGCCCCCCACCACGAGGAGGTCAGCTGCCGGGGGCTGCACGCTGACTGTATGTTGTTAAATGATTCAAAAATAATCTTTATTTGATTTATTATGGTTTATTTGAGTGTCGAAAAAAAATATATATTATCATTGTTTTTCTGTTGCAAAAAATACGTGGTTTGAACGATGTCATACTTCTCCTGAGGTATACTTGTTTATCACTTATTGCTTCTCAGTGAATATGACATTTGAATAAACAATTAGACAAAGCTTTGTTATTGAAAACAAAGAAATTTCATGTGAGATAGTTTCAGATCGATTTTCGTTCTGTAGGGAAGTTTACATGGCAGCTTTTGATGAAAACATTGCGGAAGAGAGGCAAATAGTAGCTTCTGGTAAAATCGTTGAAATAGACGAATGTAAAATCGGTCGTCATTAATATCAATGAGGCTGTGTTGCTGAGGGTTCTTGGATCTTAGGCATTATCCTTCGAGGAAAACTTTCTTTATATAGACCAGAAAACAAAAGAGACAAATGTACTTTTATTTATAATAATAATAATAATAATAATGGCGGCGCTACAGTCCGAGATGGACCTGGGCCTAGCTTCTCAGCAACCACTCGTGTTGTGCGTGCTATTGTTCTGTAACGAGTGGAGGGGACCTACAGTTTAATGCCGACTCCGAACGGCGAGATTGAGAAGCTTTTTCTAGACAGATATACTCTTTGAGCATTGTCAGTGACTCGAAAGAGGTGGAGCGGTGAAAAAATTGTTGATGTTTTTTTTCGAGATTCGAACCGACGACCTCGAGCGTAGGAGTCGACGCACTTACCCACTACGCCACGGCGCCCACTACTTTTATTTAGTTGATCCAAAACCATGCTAAACCTGGAACTGCAATTCACACAGACCTTTGGAAGTGATATGTTGATGTAACCTCTTTTGGATACCAGCATTTCACGGTAAATCATTCCAAGGTATTTGCTCTGAAACTGGTGTTCATACCCAAAATATTGGGTCGTCGTGGTGGTGGATGCGGCGTCAATTATCTCTTGGTGGTGTGCATACCGACTATATGAACCACAATTTGTGTGAGTTTCTGTGGCGACGTCGTTTAAAAAAGCTGAGTAGAGATTAATTTAACCAACTCTTAATAGAGATTAAGCGTTGTTATCCTGGACCGTAATTTTTTAGTAGAAGCAAATTATGTAATTACATGTAAAAATATATATAAATGTGAAATGAATGCATGGTAAACTTACAAATCTCTTTTCAATTGTAGCTTTCATTTAAAATATAGCTTGCGGTTAAGAAGATATTGCAATTAGTTTTATACCGAATTTCCAAACTTTAAATATCCATTTCGTCCTTTTCAGTTGTTTGCGGTAAAAACAAACGCATTTTTACTTCTTATATGCTAGACTATGCATATACAAAATCGGAGATGAGTACTTTTCGGAACTTTATCGAAGAAAACAATTTAAATTCCATTACAGAGTCAATAACATGGTTATATTTTTTCAACGTCTTGTTTTATAAGATTTTCTTAATTTCTTTACTTTCAGAGGTACCAGAGTATGTATAACATATTACTGCAATAAAATACATAATACAAACCACTTTCTTACATGTGACATCTTTGCTGCAACAATATGTTTTCCGTTACTATTATATTAATAACGGGTGCAAGTAAATATAACATCTCTTGTTGAGTACGAAGTTTTCTCAAAACTATGATCACTGAGCAGTGTACGTCAAACGTTGGTGGACCAAAAGATCGAAATCAAGAAAGCTCTAGTAGAAAAACAGTACTGCTTGGAATAGGAACTTCTGGTGGTGAAGTAAACTGAAGTTGGATGAGAGAGTTCATCATCTTAACGAGAGAGTTCTGAGCCAAGACACAACGATGGTAGGTCTGAAAACATCGGTCAAAGAGAAGGTTCGTCGGATGAAGAAGGTTTCCCCTAAGGTTTACTTAATTTCCACGGAAAATTCATAAAAAACAGAAAATAATAATTAATTTGACCACCTTTGGCAAGGATCAGATCAAATATTCTTTTCTTCGTGGATAAAATTAAGTTTGTTATAGTCTCTGCCTCAATTTTAAGCCATTCCTTCCTGAGAGCTTGCTTAAGTTACGGACGGATATGGCTTTGTGTCCACCAGGACGGACATGTCTTTGTGTCCACCAGGATTTTCCAAAGGTTTGCGACGGCCAGTTCCTTAAAGTAACAGAATTCGGCCTTAACAAGGTGGTTGTTTCCCTGTGGTGGAGCGTATTCGGGCATTGTCCTGTTGGTAAGTAATATTGTTACCGCGGTTATCAGTTAAAAGCGAAATCAAACTTCGTTGAAGTACATGGATATAGCCGTGACTGTTATCACCGAACCGCCACCTAAATTGCGCTTTTGGAAATTTGTGGTTCCATCCATAAGTCACGTCAATACGAATGCAATCCATCGGAGCCATCTAAATTCCATTTTTTTTTTCATCATAAAACATTATCGCCAAAAATACGAATTCCGGTGAATAGCTGACTGTGTGTCTGGAGAGAGAGAGAGTGTGAGTATAAAGTCAAATTTGTTTTAACTTCGAACATAGTAAAAACTATCTGTGTACAAATATAATTAAAAAGGAAAAAAACTGTCTTAATCGCTTTATTTCAAAACTACAAGTCACTACGGTGAGTCAGTTATCCCGCTCCATAATTTACATCAAATAAAATTAAAAGGCGAGAAAATCTGCACCAAGCAAAAAGTTGAAAACAACAGCACTACGCAACAGGTTGCGGCACCCAAAATAAGACTTGTGAAAGCCTCCCCAGTTTTTCCTCCACAAAAAATGTCCATAACTGACCTGCAGGTACTTATGGTCAAATCTATGGCACCGCTTTTACATGAAAAACTAAAAGACTTACCTACAAAATCAGACTTGGAGGGGATCAGCGCCGAAGTTAACAACCTAAGGCAAGAAAATGTCTCATTGCGAACACAGCTGAAGAAAATGGAGTCCCGGTGTATGTTTCTAGAAAAACAATTTGAACGGATTTCAAAAAAAATCAAATGAAAAAAACATGGTCATGCATTTCCCTACAGAAAACTGTGTTTCTGCCATAGATAAAGCCAAATCACTATACTTCTCATACTTCTCCTGAGGTATACTTGTTTATCACTTATTGCTTCTCAGTGAATATGACATTTGAATAAACAATTAGACAAAGCTTTGTTATTGAAAACAAAGAAATTTCATGTGAGATAGTTTCAGATCGATTTTCGTTCTGTAGGGAAGTTTACATGGCAGCTTTTGATGAAAACATTGCGGAAGAGAGGCAAATAGTAGCTTCTGGTAAAATCGTTGAAATAGACCAATGTAAAATCGGTCGTCATTAATATCAATGAGGCTGTGTTGCTGAGGGTTCTTGGATCTTAGGCATTATCCTTCGAGGAAAACTTTCTTTATATAGACCAGAAAACAAAAGAGACAAATGTACTTTTATTTATAATAATAATAATAATAATAATGGCGGCGCTACAGTCCGAGATGGACCTGGGCCTAGCTTCTCAGCAACCACTCGTGTTGTGCGTGCTATTGTTCTGTAACGAGTGGAGGGGACCTACAGTTTAATGCCGACTCCGAACGGCGAGATTGAGAAGCTTTTTCTAGACAGATATACTCTTTGAGCATTGTCAGTGACTCGAAAGAGGTGGAGCGGTGAAAAAATTGTTGATGTTTTTTTTCGAGATTCGAACCGACGACCTCGAGCGTAGGAGTCGACGCACTTACCCACTACGCCACGGCGCCCACTACTTTTATTTAGTTGATCCAAAACCATGCTAAACCTGGAACTGCAATTCACACAGACCTTTGGAAGTGATATGTTGATGTAACCTCTTTTGGATACCAGCATTTCACGGTAAATCATTCCAAGGTATTTGCTCTGAAACTGGTGTTCATACCCAAAATATTGGGTCGTCGTGGTGGTGGATGCGGCGTCAATTATCTCTTGGTGGTGTGCATACCGACTATATGAACCACAATTTGTGTGAGTTTCTGTGGCGACGTCGTTTAAAAAAGCTGAGTAGAGATTAATTTAACCAACTCTTAATAGAGATTAAGCGTTGTTATCCTGGACCGTAATTTTTTAGTAGAAGCAAATTATGTAATTACATGTAAAAATATATATAAATGTGAAATGAATGCATGGTAAACTTACAAATCTCTTTTCAATTGTAGCTTTCATTTAAAATATAGCTTGCGGTTAAGAAGATATTGCAATTAGTTTTATACCGAATTTCCAAACTTTAAATATCCATTTCGTCCTTTTCAGTTGTTTGCGGTAAAAACAAACGCATTTTTACTTCTTATATGCTAGACTATGCATATACAAAATCGGAGATGAGTACTTTTCGGAACTTTATCGAAGAAAACAATTTAAATTCCATTACAGAGTCAATAACATGGTTATATTTTTTCAACGTCTTGTTTTATAAGATTTTCTTAATTTCTTTACTTTCAGAGGTACCAGAGTATGTATAACATATTACTGCAATAAAATACATAATACAAACCACTTTCTTACATGTGACATCTTTGCTGCAACAATATGTTTTCCGTTACTATTATATTAATAACGGGTGCAAGTAAATATAACATCTCTTGTTGAGTACGAAGTTTTCTCAAAACTATGATCACTGAGCAGTGTACGTCAAACGTTGGTGGACCAAAAGATCGAAATCAAGAAAGCTCTAGTAGAAAAACAGTACTGCTTGGAATAGGAACTTCTGGTGGTGAAGTAAACTGAAGTTGGATGAGAGAGTTCATCATCTTAACGAGAGAGTTCTGAGCCAAGACACAACGATGGTAGGTCTGAAAACATCGGTCAAAGAGAAGGTTCGTCGGATGAAGAAGGTTTCCCCTAAGGTTTACTTAATTTCCACGGAAAATTCATAAAAAACAGAAAATAATAATTAATTTGACCACCTTTGGCAAGGATCAGATCAAATATTCTTTTCTTCGTGGATAAAATTAAGTTTGTTATAGTCTCTGCCTCAATTTTAAGCCATTCCTTCCTGAGAGCTTGCTTAAGTTACGGACGGATATGGCTTTGTGTCCACCAGGACGGACATGTCTTTGTGTCCACCAGGATTTTCCAAAGGTTTGCGACGGCCAGTTCCTTAAAGTAACAGAATTCGGCCTTAACAAGGTGGTTGTTTCCCTGTGGTGGAGCGTATTCGGGCATTGTCCTGTTGGTAAGTAATATTGTTACCGCGGTTATCAGTTAAAAGCGAAATCAAACTTCGTTGAAGTACATGGATATAGCCGTGACTGTTATCACCGAACCGCCACCTAAATTGCGCTTTTGGAAATTTGTGGTTCCATCCATAAGTCACGTCAATACGAATGCAATCCATCGGAGCCATCTAAATTCCATTTTTTTTTTCATCATAAAACATTATCGCCAAAAATACGAATTCCGGTGAATAGCTGACTGTGTGTCTGGAGAGAGAGAGAGAGTGTGAGTATAAAGTCAAATTTGTTTTAACTTCGAACATAGTAAAAACTATCTGTGTACAAATATAATTAAAAAGGAAAAAAACTGTCTTAATCGCTTTATTTCAAAACTACAAGTCACTACGGTGAGTCAGTTATCCCGCTCCATAATTTACATCAAATAAAATTAAAAGGCGAGAAAATCTGCACCAAGCAAAAAGTTGAAAACAACAGCACTACGCAACAGGTTGCGGCACCCAAAATAAGACTTGTGGAAGCCTCCCCAGTTTTTCCTCCACAAAAAATGTCCATAACTGACCTGCAGGTACTTATGGTCAAATCTATGGCACCGCTTTTACATGAAAAACTAAAAGACTTACCTACAAAATCAGACTTGGAGGGGATCAGCGCCGAAGTTAACAACCTAAGGCAAGAAAATGTCTCATTGCGAACACAGCTGAAGAAAATGGAGTCCCGGTGTATGTTTCTAGAAAAACAATTTGAACGGATTTCAAAAAAAATCAAATGAAAAAAACATGGTCATGCATTTCCCTACAGAAAACTGTGTTTCTGCCATAGATAAAGCCAAATCACTATGCTTAGATTTACTTCAGACTCAAAACGAAGGCGCCGTATCATCAGTAAACGTAACAAGGTCTTGAAATCCCAAAATAGAAAATGTTATAGTGGAAATGAGTAACAAGAACGACGTGTATCTTATTCTCAAGTCTTCAAGCAAACTAAGAGGCACTAGAATACTTTACACAGAGACTACCCGATCGTTTTGCGTGAAAGAAGAAGACGCTTGTTAAATTTAAAAAAAAAAAACGTATCCAGAATAAAAATCTGAGAACAAAAATTGAACTTCACGGTGACTGTTGGAAACGCCTTAACTGTTTATTTTTATTTTTTTTTAACATTCATTTATTTTTGTAAATTTGTATGTACATACATAGCCAAACAAATGCACACATACCTTACGGCTAGGTTTACTATGTAAGTTTGCATTGGGTATGTATCATGCACACATACATGCAGGCACGTTCATTGGCAATCGTTATATGAGGTGATCCCGAAAAACAAACTTCTGGGAAAAGAAAACCGTCTTCTTGTAGCAACCGCCAAGCTGGATGTGTCGGCCTAGTCGTACCGAGTATTTTGCTTGATTAGTCGAAAAATAGAAATAATAATTTATAACGAATGCAAACGTTTATTTATTTATTTTCGGCATTTGTAATCAGTGACAATAAAAAAATTGGATCACATACATTTTCTATCGACGATCAAAACAAAGTTACATGTGACAGCGAAGTGGCTGTTTACAAACGACTGGGAAATCCGACCGGGCAGGCAAGATTTTCTGCGTGTGGAACACGCGAATCATTTCTCTGGCATCATGTTTTCGCTCAGTAATGTTCTACCGGGAATTGAGTAATGCTCTTTTAAATTCGTATTTTTCATGAATTGCGGACAAAAACAATTTTTGTTTAGGTGCAGCAGCAACGTTTGCATGTAGTACTATATGCATGCAGTGAAAAAAACATTAAAATTGCATTTAAATCGTCCATGTAATCAATTTTCCGAAAATGCCACGTAGCATGCGTGAGGTGTTACTCGATCAGCGATCACCAGAAAATGAGGAAAACATGCTGAAAACGGAACGAAAAGGGATGAAAATATAGAAGAAGGCCGATTTTCGGCGCATCCAACCCATCTCCCTCTGGCTTGTGAAAGTCGTATATTGTATCCCTCTCAATCCTGCCTTCTTCCGCTCATGTAATCAGGCACGAAGAGGGAATATTATTCCTGCAACATATGATAGATGAGAGATGTGATCCCGATGGCCCCAGTACCAGCAGCAGCTCCCAAACTGTGAAAAGTTGCATCCAGGGAAATAGTATTTAATTGTAATTCCGCCAGTCAGTTAAATAAAGAAAAATGTCCTAGATTAAGTATTTTTTATTATAACATATTATCTTATAACGTACCAGGTCTTAGCAACAAAATAAAGTTTAGTGACTTTTTTTTAGTACATCCAAAAATTTTATATTTTTATGCTTTTTGAAACCTTTGTTGAAGAAAAAAAATATAGGAAAATTCGAACATATCTTTCGCAATTACATGCTCAAATGTATTACAGCAACAAGAACTTCAGTTTACTGTAGAGCGAGTGGGGGTTGCCTTTACGGTATAAAGAGTGATTTGAACGAGAGGTTAAAATGACATTTTAGGAGAGAACTCGATCGAGATATCCTAGAAGTTGGGCAGAATGATCATTCACTTTTCATCATTCCAGTATATATCAACTGCAACAGATGGTCTGATAATTTTGCAAAGCTGTACTACTTCATTCTCGAATTTGGAAAAGAAAACATAATGGTAATAGGAGACTATAATGCAAGGGTAGGAAGTGCGTAGCTACTGAAAGTAGAACCAGAGTTTTTAACGGAATCTTTGTAAGAATGCAGGATCGCACAGGATAAGATAATTGGTTATAATGGCAAAAAATTTATACAGATGTGTGAATCGACTGGGCTTTCAGTAGTTAACGGTCATTCGAAAAGCGACAATCAAGGTCTTTTAACCTTTCTAAGAGGTACGTCACGCTCTACAGTTGATTACTGTTTTATTCGTAGTAGATGGTTTGACGGTATCTCCGATCTATGCGTAGATGAACTGATCTACTCGGATTACTTTCCCTTGCATATCAAATTAAATCTCGGAGCGCGGCCACAAGAACAAACCCGTTAGAGCTTCTTGTTGCCTAAATTAAGGCGGATAATAATAATAATAATGGCGGTGCTACAGTCCTGGGTGGACCTGGGCCTAGCTTCTCAGCAACCACTCGTGTTGCGCGTGCTATTGTTCTCTCAAGAGTGGAGGGGACCTACAGTTTAATGCCGACTCCGAACGGCGAGATTGAGAAACTTTTTCTAGACAGTTATACTCTTTGAGCATTGTCAGGGACTCGAAAGAGGTGGAGCCGTGAAAAAATGTGTTTTTTTCGAGATTCGAACAGACGACCTCGAGCGTAGGAGTCGACGCACCTACCCACTACGCCATGGCGCCCACTAGTGGGAGTGTTAAGATGCATTAATAATTTCACTCACCACTGTAACTTTATTTTCTACCACATCCATTAATATCACATCCAACTTCATTGTAACTACATTTATATACCTATGTACATTTGTCATTCTGAATCTCTTCAATAAACTCTCTTCTTGACAAACAACTGACGGATAAAGATGTGTGTTTTCCTATCCTTGGCTTAACAGGCTCTTTAGAGGCGATAGAAATGATCGTGGTGGCGGTGTAGCAGCTTATGTAAGAGGTAGCTTAAGATGTAGAAAGGCCATTTCCTCTTCTTCTATTGACTATGTTTTCGTTAATATAGTAAGTGATGACAATTCTTTGCTGGTGGGCACTGTTTACAGATCTTATAATGATGTAGACTTATCACCCTTCTACACTTTAATGGAGTCCATATCAGTAGGTTCCAAAAATATAATTATATGTGGTGACTTAAACAGCAATCTCAATCAATGAGAGTCATCTTACTGAAGAGATGAAATCTTTTGATTTAGATCCTTTAAATATTACCACTCCCACTCATTACGTTAGTACTACAAGCACTTTACTTGATGTTAGCGGTAGTGATAGCGCTCTTTTTTATGATCAACTTTCTGCATCAGATTTCTCTAAGCCTGATTTAATTTTTCTTATATATGACTTTCGGGTACATAACCATGCACAAGGTACCACATTTCAATATGGATCTTTTGCCAATATAGACAGAGTTAATCTAGAACAGAGTATAATTGCTATACAATAGGAACAAATTTATTTAATGCCATCTCCAGATAACCAAGTACCATTTCTCAATTCAAATATTAACTCTCTCTTCAACCTGTATATTACGATAAAAACAAAAACGATCAAAAACTCATCACAGTCTTGGTTTTCAGTTGAAATTCGTGATCAAGCGTATAATCGGTAATCGGTGGAAACCTTTTATACAAATCCCTCCGCAACAGGGTTGTTCGAGAAAAAAGGACGGCAAAGGCACAATTTTTTTCTAGCAGATTAAAATCTAGCCTGGGTAGTCGAAAACTGTGGAGTAACCTACGACATCTTGGTATAGGTAAACAAAACGCTGTTGTCCAAATAACACTGACGGCAATGTGCTAAACCGCAAGTTTGTATCTGTTGGACCAACTAGAACAGCAAATCTCAACCTAAATTTAGATAATCGGCAAACGCCTGCTGTGCAAACACCATTTAGCTTCGCATGTGGAGACAGTGTAGATGTAGTCAACAGCTGTTTATCTATAAGGTCCAGTGCAATTGGAGTCGATGAAATTCATCCAGTTTTTATTAAAGCCATTCTACCATTGATCCTGCCGTATGTGACTCATGTCATAAACACTGTCCTTACAACAGGAATGTTTCCACATCAGTAGAAAATGGCTAAAGTAATACCATTGCTGAAAAACTCAATTATGGATGAATTTCGACCAATTTCCATTTTGCTGTTCCTTTCCAAAGTATGTGAGCGAATAATGCAAATGCAACTTGACGAGTATCTTTTTCACAATAAAATCAGTGCAATCAGGCTTTGAACAACTCCCCCGTTGATTTTGTGGATACATCAAACAATTTGGGTGTTATATTTAACAGATTTTTAACATGGAACGACCATATTAACACCATCGTTGGAAAGGCTTATGGCGTTTTGCGAACCCTGTGGACTGCACAACCAATTACATCTCTGGATACACGAATCATATTGGTAAAATCATTATTAATTCCAATTCTTGTGCATGGGTGTGAGTTATATGGAAATTGCGATTCAGTATGCACACGAAAATTACAAGTTGCTTTCAACAGTGCCATTCGATACATATATGGGCTACGAAGATATGATCATGTGTCACATCTCTCAGTAAAAGTTTTAGGTATGCCTTTTGAAAACTATGTTAAATATCGAACTCTGGTCTTTCTCTTCAATATTCTTAGAACACGACAGCCTTCCTACCTCTACAATAACTCACAATTCCCAGCGTCACATAAATCCGCCTATCTTATTATACCGAGATATACATACATAATTTCTTAATATCTGAAAGACAGTTCTTTATCAATGCCATCCGTCTTTGGAATTCACTACCTAACCCTATAAGAGCACTAAGCGATATACATAAGTTTAAAAAAGAATTACAGCATTTATTTATTTCTGATTAATACAAGCGAACTCAATCTAACTTAATAAACTAAACTTAAGAACTAAAACATAACTTAGGGGGAAGAATAGCGAGTCTTAAGACCATTTCGGAGAGATGATTTTGTGAGGTGGAAGTCGGATGAGCGATTAGCGATGTTAGCAAGACGCAACATTCTGGAGATAGGGGAGTTTAAGCCATAATTAGTACGGTGTGATCGAACGCGGAATAGAAAACTAGATCTTAGGTAGTGGGAATTGGTGCTAAAGGAGACGAGTTCAAGTAGCTGGGGGTAATCTGTGTGACCAGTAAGTAGTTGGTGGAGGAAGAGTAAGTCTGCAATTTCGCGACGCTTTTCAAGAGATTCGGGACGTATAAGTTTTAGGCGTTCCGTTGAGATCGGGAAGGGCAAAATGTAAGAATCTGCGTTGGACGGCTTCTATACGTTGGATGTGAACAAGATAGTAGGGGGACCAGACCGGACTGGCATATTCAAGAATAGGTCTAACGAAGGTGACATACAGAGATTTTGTGACATAGGGGTTTGAAAATTCTTTTGACCAACGTTTAACAAAGCCTAGTGCAGAGTTGGCTCTATTAATTACGTTAACGATATGGGAACGGAAGTTAAGCTCCCGATCGCAGGTTACACCGAGGTCACGCAGAGAACAGACGGAAGGAATTAATTCATTGCATAGGAAGTAATTTCTAGCCGGTTGCAGTCGTTTTCGGGAGATTGATAGATTGACATTTGCTGACATTCAACTGGAGAACGTTTTTCTTACACCAAACAGAGAATCTATTGAGATCACGTTGAAGGGGTTTAGAGTCGGAGGGAGAAGAGATGTAATTAAAGATTTTCATATCATCGGCGTAAACAGAAAGTTGAGAGTTCTTGATGATGTAGACAATAATCATTCGTAGTAAGGACAAAAATTAAAGGACCCAGGTGGCTACCCTGCGGAACACCTGATGTAGCGTTAAAAGACTTGGAGACAACAGATCTAAATAAAACTTCATATTTTCTTCGTTCCAAATGCGAATTTACCCATTTGACGAGACTTGGTGCGAAACCTAAAGCGTTTAATTTGAACAAAATAATATCGTGTGATATTTTATCAAATGCTTTGCTGAAGTCGGTAGCTATCACGTCGACTTCTTTCCCATTTTCAAATGCGTGTATTGCTTCAGAGACAAATTGCGTGAGATTCGTCGTGGTCGATCTGCCCTTGAGAAAACCGTGTTGTGAAGAAGAAAACAAAGATTTGCAATGGAAATGCATTAAATGATAAACGATGCTTTCAAAAAGGGACGTCAGAGGTTGGGCCAAGAGTTTTGCGCATTTTTTGAGAACTATTGCGGGTAACCCATCACGACCAGGAGTATAATCGTTCTTTAGGTTATTTCATTTCTCTTCAACGATGGGGACGGTGATGTTGATGGAAACTAGTGAAGTTTGGGCGCATATGTTCATGTAGGAGAAATAATCAACATCAACGTCAGTGGAATAGTCGGAGTACGACTGACTCAAAAAGAGAGTCTATGGCATCAATAGCAAGCTGATAACTTCGGATTGGCTGAGAAGGGCGAATGTAGCAGCAAAACAGATAAAGATTACGTTTGAGAATGGACATTTTAGCACAAATAAATTCGAAATTAGCAGTGCCAGAGGTTTTAAAAACTGAATTGACGAAAATCTTTTTTAATTCTGTGGGGTCGGTAGGAAGACCTTCTTGATGAAGATAACATTTGTTTTGGTTATTCCGTCAACGCAGATGGAGTCGTCCTTATCATGTAAATACGCCAGATAGAGACGAACGTTGCCGTAAATGTTGCGATCACAAAGGCGTGACAGAACATAGCGGCCATCTTCACCGATGTCACTGAGTTGCTTGGTTAATTTCGCAACAGGAGGGAACAGTGGGTCAAGGAATGATTTAGGTTCAGTAGGTATGTTAGGGGGGTTGGAAGGTGGTGCAGAGGTGGGATGTGCAGACCGATGTGAAGTGGAGGGAGTAAATGGCGCAGAGTCAGAATTAAGATTTGATGTTGATGATGGATTGAGAATGTGGGATCTGCGAAAGTTTGGCTATTTGGCACCAGATGTAAGATCAAATTTGGGAAACGGATCTGAGTTAGTAGGTTGAGTTGTCAAATTGAACGAATCTCGCTTAGGAGGCATGCGAATTTTATTTTTTTTTTTTATTTATTTATTTAGTTAAGCTGATATTTTAAGATACAATCTTATAAAATAATACCAGCTACATAGGTGTGTACAATACTGAGCATAGGTGTTCATCTATTTAATAAGCGTAAATACAAGTTTTATGTGTATATCAAAAAAAAAGAAAGAGAAAAAAAAAACTAAATCAAAATCAAACTACAATTTACAATTTTAATTTACATTTATATTCTTCTTTGGAGTCGAGACAATGTGAATTGATGAGCTGATGTGATAAATATATTATCATTAAAGTGTGGAAAAATAAGTGGCAAGTTCTTTCTTGAAAGTACGAAAATGACCAAGTATTTTTTGTTTGACCAAGAATTTGCTTAGAGAAGTCCGGAAAAAATGCCAACTTTAAAGCTCCAATTGGGATCCTGGTTAGAGGGGTAAGCGTGGTGGGTGTTACTAAGAGAGGGGGGGAATATTATTGACACCAGTCAGGTTAACAGGGTGACTAAAATTAGTAGAAGCTGACAGTTTTTTTATACTTAAGCTATCTATTTTATAATTGCCGCCAAACGGGTTCGTAAGCAGCCACTCGTATTTACTGGGGATGTGAAACAGGAAGCGTCGATTTTTCAAGTTCTTGCATTTAGAGATGTCAAAAAAGAATCTTTCTTTCATGAACTCCTTCAGCTGTGTAGCAGTCATCTTTCGTGGGGCTCTGCTGATGATAAATGCGGTGAGCTCTATCTCACTGGGATGGTTTTGCTCCTGAAGCTTTTTTAATCTATGGTTCCACTCTGTCTTGGACCATGATGTACCGAAGAAGTGGAGTTTGGATGGTGGAGGTTCAGACTCAAAAGGCGTTTGAGAGGTGGAGTCGGTTGGGCTGTCGCTGGAAATGGCCGTTACGTTATCGGTTGCAGGGCTAACACTAAGAAGTTCATCCATTAGTGATATGTTGTTTGTAGTATCGTGCGCAGTAGGAGAATTTATGTTCCTCGCTGCGAGATGTTGCATTTCTTCCCTGAGTTCAGTGATGGCTTTCTCCATATCCATATAAATGGAGGATAGACGGTCACAGGCCGAATCTATCGCCGATAATGCAATGCTGGGGGATACGCATCTTCTGTCATGTCAAAACAACTGATTTTGTTTAACGTATTTATCTTATATTTTTTTTCTCTTTTCCATAGCCTTCGTAATCATATCCTACTTTCTTTTTATTGTATTTATTTTTTATTGTTTTCAAATTTTTGTTTGTTTTATTCATTTATACTCATTTTGCAATAACTAAACTAAACTGTAACTAAGTATATATTGTAACCAGCTATTACAAAGTTATAAGATTCATTCTTACTGTTGTAACTATCCTAAACTAAATTAATTAAACTAAACTATTCCTCGATGACTTGTCAACTTTTTCACCAGGAGGAATTGATTTTGGTGGAAAAAAAATTTTAGAGACGTTTTGTTCACTATTGCTCAACTTGCTGAAAACTTGAGAGTTGATCAACTTCGGAATTGGTCTCAATTCGAGATTTAACCGGAGGGTTGAAAATTGATTTTGATCACTGTTATAACTCCTGAAGTTCTCCAACTTTCAGTTTTAAAATTTCACTTGGGATATTTTTGATAATTGGCATATGAAATGTCACAAAATTGAAAGTTGAAATCATTAAATTTGGGTAAATGAAAGCAAATCCAGAAGTTGAAAAGAAAAATACTTAAGTTGTGTTCAACTTTTAGTGCATAAAATCGCCCTTAATGTACGCGGATGACATCGCACTGCAAATTAGAAATCAAATAGTAAAGAGATATCCAACTTCGCCCAGAATTATCCCTTGTCCGTGGTACAATTTGTGACGTTTATCCCCGGAGTTTTAAGCGAAACTGTGCTTTTGCTTGGGATTTACGCATACTATCACAAAATTTATGGATTCCACCACGAAGGTCGTGGATTTAAGAGAAAAAATTCATGGATACACCACGAAAAGAGCGGAAATTCATGGATACACTACGAAAAGAGCGGAAAATTCGTGGATTTGCCCACGATTGAAATCATTCAGGGATAAGTTTCGCAATGTTTGCCAAATGCAAATAATGTGACGATTACTATTGTTTAAAAAAATGTATAAAATGCTGATATGAATCAAGTTTTATGAGAAATTGTAAATATAATGCAAAAAAATAAAATGCTTTAATTATACCACGTGAGAATTATTACTTTCAAAGAAATCTGAAAATCAGAAAGCATTTGCTTGAATTGTTTTCTGTGAAAAAATGCAATTAAAAAAAAGTTGTTAATATTCCTATTAAACTTGTATTAACCAAATGAATACGTGACTTTTTTACGCAATTACAGGCACAGAAATCTAAAACTTCAAATATCAATAAAATATATGCACATTTTTTACACTCTTTACCCCATTTATAAAACCTGTGCTGTTCTACTGTCAGCGGTTAAGTTCAATATACAGTGTTGGCCAAAACTATAGCACGAAAAATTCTCACACAGGAAAGAACTAAAGAACTTTTGAAAAACTTGTGACAGCTTATATTTTCTTATTTATAAAAAATTACTCTTTCATGTACAGTTATTCATTTAATGTTAAACCTTACATAATTTTTTATATAACAAAATAATTAAAAATTCATTGAAAAATAAGTGGACAAAACTAAAGCACATGCACTCTATTTTTGCCTTCAGTCAGCAAATTTTACCGTTTACTTGTAATATGCGCCAAAATTTACAGTTATTCTTTTCAAAAACATTCTGAACAGTCGAAAAAAAATCATTTGTGAGTTATCGGCGGCGTTTTGGATCGGAAGCTTAAATTGTGTTTAAAAGGTGTGAAAAAAAGGTGCTTGAATGGCTCGCAATAAGTATTCCGATGAAATAAAAGAACAAATAGTTTCTGACTTTAAAAGCGGTAAATCGGTAACATTTATTGCGAATAAATCTGATGTAAACCATTCGGTGATTTCACGTATAATAACTCGATTTCTTGCTCGGGGAAACGTCCAAACAGTACATAGTGGCGGTAGACCCCGAAAAACCACAAGTCGGGAGGATAAAAGAATTATAAGGCTTATTAAAAAGGACCCTTTTATAACCTCCGAATGTGTACAAAAAGAACTGGGCCTTGAGATCTCAAGTAGGACGATCCGGCGAAGAGCGTTTGAAAGCGGGCTAAAATCATATCGTCCTATAAAAAAGCCATTTATTTCTAAAAAAAAATCGACGTGCGCGAGTGGAGTTTGCAAAGGCACACCTTAACTGGACCGCATCAAAATGGAAAACTGTACTTTTTTCTGACGAATCAAAATTTAATCCAAAGGGATCTGATGGATTTCATACAGTACGAAGGCCGAAAGGTGAACGTCTAAATCCACGATTTACCAAGGGTACAGTAAAACACGGTGGTGGTAGTATCATGGTGTGGGGATGTTTTTCCGGTCATGGAGTCGGGCCAATTCATAAGATTAGTGGTATAATGGATCGTTTCGTGTACCGGGATATCCTTCAAAACGTGATGCTTCCATATGCTGAGGAGAATATGCCTTTGGGATGGATCTTCCAACATGACAACGATCCTAAACATTCCGCTAAACTTGTGAAGGATTGGCTTAACGAAGCCGAAATAACTTCAATGAAGTGGCCAACACTGTATGTGTATATGCACTACACATCTATTATACCACTCTTCATTTACCTATTTTATAATTTTTCAATAATATATTCAAATAATAACGGATATTTAGTTTGTAATAAATAAAAACATTGCAATGGCTCATGTGAATGCACTCTCTGCACTTATTTTCGTGTTGAAAACATGCATTTGAAATAACGTTCAAGCAACGAACAGTTTTTAAATATGTAAGTGGTGTAGTTCACCTCATTTGTTTGAATGAGTATGGTTATCAGCTGATTTGAGCAGCTCACATGGATTCACAAACACACAACACATGAAAAATCGCATAAAAAACGCTGTCAAATGAAATCCAGGGGCAAGAAAGGTAGAAGTTGGATATCTCTTTATTATATGATTTCATCTGCAAATAATGGTATTTCGAAATGCAACTGGACGCTGCAAGACAGAAAAAGTAGTGGAATTGGCAAGATGAAGAAATTGATAGAGTAAAGGAATACACAAACCTTGGAGTTATAGTAACACCACAACTCACCTTTACGAAGCATCTTGTGGAAAAATTGAGGGCAATTTTGTTCACTAAAAGTTGAACACAACTTTAGGATTTTTCTCTTCAACTTCTGGATTTGCTTTCATTCACTCAAATTTTATGATTTCAACTTTCAATTTTCAACCCGTGAGTTTGTTCTACCTCTTTTCTTTTTATTATCGTAGTTGCCTGTCGTTTTGCATACAATCACCAGGTGGAAGTGGTGCAGATAATTTTAGAAATCACAAGGGATGGTTTTCCCTCTCTACATCATATTTGAAAATAAACGATATCGTAGTTCGTTGGCAGGTAGATGCTCTTTGACAACGTTCGCTCTCAATTAGTGCGTACATACTCATATAAATGCACATATATGTACATATCTACCGGAATTCAGTTTACCCGTACATAAATTAAAATGACATTTCATATGCCAATTATCAAAAATATCCCAAGTGAAATTTTAAAACTGAAAGTCGAAGAACTTCAGGAGTTATAACAGTGATCAAAATCAATTTTCAACTCTCCGGTTAAATCTCGAGTAGAGACCAATTCCGAAGTTGATCAACTCTCAAGTTTTCAGCAAGTTGAGCAATAGTGAACAAAATGGCCCTAAGAGAAGTAAAAAAGGCCATAAACTGCCGTTGGAAAGGAGTACTTAGCAAAAAAGATATCGCATTAAGTACGAAGTATAAAGTTTTCGAAGCGGTAGTCAGATCTATTATGTGTTACGCAGCGCAAGTTTAGGGTTACAGTCTGTATGAAGAAGTAGATAAATTACTGAGATATTTCATAAAGAAAATATCTAGACTACCAGAGAACACGCCGAAATGCATACTTTACCTAGAAACCGGTTTATCACCTTTGTATTTATTCAACGTGAAAAACTTTATGTACGTCCTAAAAGCAATTTCACTCCCCAATTATCGATTAAATATATTTCAATATATATCTTACCCAGAAGTTACGGTTTGCTCGAAAATGGGATAACCTATGTTACGAACATGAGGTCACACCCCCTGTAGATAATGTCGTCTCACTAAAGCAATCATTACAGGAACTTCTAATAAAAAAAAAATAGCGCAAAAGGCACGACAAAGTCTGAATAGATGCACTTATCGAACTCTTACCTATGACTTAGGAGACGAAAACTGTTTTAAAGACCAACTCAGTGCAAATACAATCTCCCTAATCTTTAAGGCTCGGGGAGAGCTGCTGTACTTAAATTCCAAGCCTCATAGAGTAGAAGGGAATGATGAGTGTGCTTTGTGGAATCTTAGGACAAATGAAGACATCCACCACTTCTTGGGTGTACTCGTATGTCCCATTCTAACAGAATTACGGAGAGCAAATTGGGGAAAGAACACGCTGTCGTATACTGAAGACCTTGCCGCACTTAATGGAAACGACTGGAGGGTATTGTATCTCTATCTGATATTAGCGTTAAAGTATAGACAACACATTTTGAATGAAGCTTTTTTTAATTTAAATGGTATTAATTAATATAGGGATAAATACGTTTAAAGAAATCAAATCTCTTTTCTGGCTGACGGCAAATGCCAATGTTAACACTAATTTGTAAACTTTCTAGGAAAAAATTAATGGGATAATAAAGATTACTTACTACCACTACTACTACTGTGGTTTTTGACACTCTAGTCTGAACTAGCGTTGCTAATTTCGGGCAAATTTGAGGTGAATTGCTCGCAGCTTTAGTAATTATCTTCTCTTCTTGGGCACTGAGTTTTCTTGTGACTGTGTGACTCTTCTAAAAAATGTGCGATAACCTGCCGAATTCGATAGATCCTAATGCTATCATTTTACGTTTTTCGGCAGCCGATAGTGACTTATGCCGGGCGGTACGGGTGGCAAACCACGTTTTTAAACTTACTCGCTACGAGAGCATATACGCAAATGGGTTATAAATATGAAAAGCGACAAATACCGGCGTAAATACGATACACGAAAAAACTAACGGAATTATTTTTTTAAAAATCCTTCGGGGATTTTTCGTAAAGTCGAACGATCTATGACCGGAAGAATTTCACCCGTAAGTTTTCAATTCTCTTTGAGTGTTTCATTCAATTTTATTTAAATTTTACGATTGAAAAGTGGATTTAAACGTAATACACAGTACGTACTGGAAATAGTTAATTAATTTGTTTATTGTCTCATTGGTTAATTGTTTTATTTTTAAATTATCGTTAATAAATAATTTCTGAGACAATGACGAGTTTGCAGGTTATATAAAATTATTTTAATTTATTTAAAAAAAATCCCTCTTATTATTTTGATGCCACTCTATACTGTCATAAGCAATATTATCGTACTTCGAATTCACCACTATTCGTTTTTTTGTAAAAAATCTACACCACTTAGTAGAATGGGCTTCCATTGTCAATCGAAATATTTTTGAACGCTAATACGGTAATTCCTTTGTACATCAAATGAAAATGGAAACTCATAAGTATTAGACTTAAATGTTCAAACATTCCTCCTTAATAGTGGGACTTATTTTTAATTGTATCATCAAATCGATCACAAATTTGCGATTCTTAAATTGACAATCGCATTACGCAGAGTATGGAACTCGAATACAATTATCAACTATCGGAAATCCACCTCTGCGATTTTATTACGGGGACCTTCTATTACCTGCATTGATGCACGCTACTTGCAAAGCAATATTTTTTTGAAACTTAAAATTTTCCACACTTTGCGCACTAAGTCGAACCACGTCTTTACTGAACCAATACGCCAAGGCGGCTACTTTTAAAACGTATGGTAGTAATTAAGTGAATGTTTTAAATTTCTATTTGTTCGTATTTAGAAATAAGTTGAATTGGCTTAATCGCCTGTCAACAAAGAGGATGTAATATTGTATCCTTACTGGGTGGGACAAAATCTTAAAGATTATTTTTTTCTTAATTTTTTTTACTTATTACTATGTTAGCTTTAAGTGTATCTATATTTGGATTTTGTTATAGTATATATATAAGTTGTGCTGAGTTCTTTGATTTGTGGCTCACCAATTGGGTAATTCTACCCTCAGTTCCCCGAATGCTGAATTGCACTTAACAAAAGTTGAAGAGTACTTTCGTGATACCATATTCTTAAATTATCCATATATTTACATTTATTTACCCATATGGTGCGTATATACTCAATATGTACAAACAATGCCTTCTAAAATTAATAACAATTTTCTTATTACAAAATAAAAAAACAGTAATCAACTGTTGGATGATTTCATCAAATATTTATTCATATTACAGTAAATTAACCCAAGCTTATGTTAGTTTAAAAGATCTTTATTTCATCTGATTTAGTCGCTATGAGATTCTTTTAAGAACCATCGCGGTCCACCGCCGCGCCGCCCTCATGTAACCACACACGACTTCTAAGAAAGCATCATACACATCATATAGAAATGTATATTTCTTACATTTGTCGCCTACGTACAAATTCAATTCAAGAAAACCATTATAACTGGTATATGAGTGTACTCGGACTAAAGTAACCACAAGATGAGATACGTAAATTTAATTACTGCATGCAACATTTAACTTCACGTTGCCCTACATTGCTATATTATCCTGAAGAAAACGTATCCATCCTGCTTGTAGTTCGCTTTTTGATTCTCCTGCTATATAAATAGTTTAAGTTCCTTTGTTCGGTCACTTTAATACGTGTAGTCGTTCGTTGTGGACGTTGTAAACAATCCTGTGCTGACTGTTTGAGTTTCTGATTAATATTTTTAATAAAAATGAAGCTGGCATATTGTATTTTAGTTTTCACTTTTTTCAATGTGGTGTTTTGCTTACAGGTAAATGGAAACTATCCATTCCACAAGCATTTATATTTAAATTGCTTGTTTTTTTTTTTTATAGAAACAAGATAATTTGGTGGACGATGACAGTTACTTTGATGTTCAAAAGCGTAAGTTTTCGTCGCTCATTTGGACTATGTGAGCGTGTTTCATTTACATTATATAATAATTTGCAATTGTATAACGTTACAAAATTTCTATAAATTTTCAAGTTTTCACAAACAACGTCCGTTTTTTTTTTGAAAATGGCTTAAATGCCTAATTATTTTATAGATATGACATTGATGGATTTTAGTTCTTTGATTCAACAATGTAGTCTTTCTTTACCACTCCGTAGTTACTTTTTATGTTCAATATCAATATAATGTTAGTTGACTTTGGTATTAAAGGCATACATTTTTTTAATGGGTGGTATTAGTAAAAGGTGGTGGTGTTAATCGTTTGTATTTTACATTATCATTTTAGTTCAATCTAGTTACACTGGAACAGAAAGGAACTATCTAAGGTATCGTATAAATTTGACTAAAATTATCCGCCAAACAGTTGCTTATACTTATCATCATCTTTTTTAGAATACTTGCTCTTACAGAGCGTAATATTGTCCAGTGTTTGTATTGCAACTTTATTTCTCTAAACAAGTACACAACTGCAAGGAGTTACTTTACAAAAGATCAGCTACTACAGTGCTCATATTATTCACTTGAGAGATGTCTCATATATTTCGAAAACTATTTAAATGAAAGTGATGGTGAAAAGACAAACAAGAACAAGAGGGAATTCGATGAAATTGATAAAACCAGTCCCCAATTCAGTACATTGAATCAGATCCATTAAAAAAAAATGTAAACTACTTAAAGTAATCGATAAATAAAAAATCAATTTTAAATCTACATTAACTACTCCATTATTATATGTTGCAATATAAACAAGGATGTTGAGTTCTAAGTCCAATAAAGTATTTGTAATAAAATTCAATAAAGTTTACACTTAAGCTTTCGTCTAAGTTAATGTTGTTTTTTTTTAATAAGAACGAATCAAAAAAACGTATTTATACAAATTGTTATATAAAATGTGTAAGCCGATGTGGTGATTTTCTATAGTCGGAATACCGAAATTTCGCATCTGTCTGGCAAGGAACATACACTACCCTAGAGCACCCAGACTCTAAAACTAACCCATTGTACCACCAGGTAGCTAATTTTAATGAAATTTCATGGTCTTCCCAAGGAAGACCAGCAGGCGCTTCTTTGATGAGGAGCCTACATCATCAGCTCTCACCTCATCAGCAGCGAATGACTACAGTCTGCAGTTTTTTCTGTTAAAACATAACAAGAAAGCCACGGATTTCTTACAGACGTTGGGGAGGATGCGCTTGGTCTGTCTACATCCTGGAGATTCATGCCACCTGCGGTTCGCGAACCATGCAGACACAAGCGTCTACTCTCACCTCCCCGTGGTGAAATCCGCGAGCCGAGTACCCTCGACAGAAGATGGGGTAACCAACTCCCGTGGGACGTCTGGGCGGCTGCAAACGAGAGAGGTAAAAAACGTAAAAAACTAACGAGTTGAAAGGCAACAATATGCCTCGGATACAGACGGATTTACTGTTGACGACCCCAGCAAACGGAATAAGGACTATGACTTTCGGTTCTGCACGTGGAATGTGAGGTCCCTGAACAGACCACGTACAGCCGATGAACTCGCGGAGGCCCTAGACTGCTATAAAGCAGACGTTACCGCAATCCAGGAAGTGCGATGGGATGGGCCGGGCAAAAAGAAGATGAAGAACTGCGATATCTACTACGTCGATTGTTACAGAGGGCAAAGGCAGCAATTATTGCGATGTGGATTTGTTGTTCGAGGTAGACTTAGGCAAAAAGTCTTAAGCTTTAAGTACATAAGCGAGCGCCTCATAACAATCCGCATCAAGGCTAAATTCGGCAACATAACCCTAATCTGCGCCCACGACCCAACGGAGGACGAAGATGACGATAGCAAGGATGACTTCTATGATCTCCTAGAAAGAACGTGCGATCAATGCCCCAGCTTCTACACCAAGATCGTTCTAGAAGATTTTAACGCTAAGCTGGATAAAGAGGACATCTTAGCTAGAGTCATCGGTAAAAACAGCCTGCACGACACCACGTCCGAAAACGGACTCATGCTGGTGGACTTTGTTACGGGGCGAAACCTCTCTGTAGCTAGCACGCGTTCCCACACCTCAACATCCATAAAGGGACCTGGCGGTACCCTGATCATTCAACCGTCAACCAGATTGATCACGTTGCGATCGACGTCAGACACTCCTCCAGAATTCTTGATGTCCGAACGTTCCGAGGCGCCAACATCGACTCGGACCATTTCCAGCCAAGGTAAGGACACGGATATCGAGAGAACAACGGAGTCGAGGAAGACAGCCACGGTTTGACGTCGACAATCGACAACAGACTACCAGGAACTTTGGCGATCGAGTCTCCCTGAAACTTTCCGAAAGTTCGACGCCGCCTGCACTAACAATGACGAAGAATGGAAACGTTGTCAAAGAGCCATCAGAGAAGCCGCTACTGATGTGCTGGGTTTTAAAACACCACCTAGGAAAAACCGCTGCACATGCAGCAAAGCAAGAAGCCTGCTGGGCAATGCTGCATCGAACCACGAGAGCTGTTCGTGAGCTCTACGAACAGAGAAGAAGGGAAGAGAACCGGCTTCTCAGGAAGAAAAAGAAAGAACACGAGAAGCGCGCGATCGAGGAGATGGAGAG
Source organism: Myathropa florea (assembly GCA_930367185.1). Taxonomy (NCBI): domain Eukaryota; kingdom Metazoa; phylum Arthropoda; class Insecta; order Diptera; family Syrphidae; genus Myathropa; species Myathropa florea. The sequence goes on along the minus strand of OV884002.1, from coordinate 94,315,114 downwards.
GTAAAACTTTTATCGAATGGGTATAAAGACAGAAGCTTGTCGGGACGAAAATGGACAGCTTATAGTAGATTCGCAGTCGATACTGAGAATTTGGAAAAATTATTTCTGCAGACTGTTGAACGGCGATGAGGATACAAATACTGCTGACAGTCAGAATGTTCCACAACGGACGATGATAGAAAAGAATGCCGTCCCCCCGACCTAGACGAAGTCAAGATAGCGATATCGAGATTGAAGTCTAATAAAGCTGCTGGTGCAAATAGTCTGCCTGCTGAAATGTTTAAGGCAGCTGGAGGTGATCTGGTAGGGAGCATGCACCAGCTCATCTGTAAGATATGGTCGGAGGAAAGCATTCCCGAAAAGTGGAATCTCAGTATCGTTTGCCCGATCCACAAGAAAGGAGACCCCTTTGATTGCGCCAACTATCGAGGGATAAGTCTCCTTAACATCGCCTATAAGATCTTCTCTGCAGTTTTGTGTCAACGCCTGAAACCATAAACAAACTGATAGGTCCTTATCAGTGTGACTAAGCAGAATGACGATGGAGAACTCTCGCTGCTCCATCAAGGTAGGTAACGAACTCACCGAGACCTTCAATGTCAAAAAAGGTTTTAAACAAGGCGACGAGCTGTCATGTGATTTCTTTAACATCGTTCTTGAGAAGATCGTGGAAAACTCACTGGCCAACACAAGAGGCATTGAAAGGGAAGAGGCTAAAATGGGTCTGGCGGTAAACGAGGACAAAACAAAGTATATGCTGTCATCGAGAAAGGACGCACAACATTGGCGACTTGGCCACAACGTCACCATAGGCAGCTATAACTCTGAAGTAGTGAAGGACTTCGTCTACCTCGGCTCCGCGGTAAACAGTACAAACAACATCAGTACCGAGATCAAACGCAGATTAACTCTTGCCAACCGCTGTTTTTATGGGCTCAAAAGGCAATTGAGTAGTAGAGCCCTCTCTCCTAAGACCAAGCTGACTCTATACAAGACGGATGAACAGTCTCTTGGCATGTTGAGCGTCTGGACAACTTAGCTCCGGCCTGAAGAGTCTTCGACTCTGAGCCTGTGGGACAACGCAACATAGGACGTCCACGTACAAGGTGGCGCACACAAGTCGAGGATTACCTCGGCCTGCTTGGTGTGCAAAACTGGAGACAGCTGGCGAAAGATCGTGCTGGCTGGAGAGGCATGTTGAGTGAGGCCCAGGTCCGCCTCGGACTGTAGCGCCCTAAGAAGACGAAGAAGAATAATATGTGAGATATATATTTATTGTAATATATATAATTGGCTAAAAATGTAGTTATAATGGATGCGGAGCTGTCGCTTATTCCGAGTGACAACTCGGAGAACGGCAGCGACGAGAACTTAAAGGAAAAAAAGGCAAAAAATCGTAAAATCACAGACGAGGCGAGCAATGCTTCTGGACAATGCAGGGGAAAATTATGAAGAAGAAGCCTCATACAGTGGCTTTACGTGGAACTGGCTTCATCCGAGGCGGTAGATCTGGCCGAAGATGAAAAGGAGTTGGCCATAAAACTAAAAGAGAAGGACGAGCTGGGAGAATCCATAAAAGCCCTCCAGCTGAAACTACAAAACAGAAAAAAAGAAGAAACCAAAGTAAGTGGTCAGGAAACTGAACAGAACAGGAAGTTGCCACAAACGCAACAACAACAACAAAAACAACTGCAACCCAAGCAGCAGCAAATCATGCAGCAGCAGCAGCAGGATCAACAATAACAACAGCAGCAGCAACAAAAGAAGGAGAAGACGATTAGAATGCTTCCCATCAATATAACCGGAATGGACGCCGAGGACACGATCCAGGTATGTAAGTTGGCCGTAAACGAAAACTTTTACATTAAAAATAAAGGCTTTCGCAAGCAGGCCATTCACTGCTTATCAGTGGATGGCTTCAAGCTTGTGAAAGAGAAGATGGCGTCAGCTGGGGCTGACTTTTATTCATACACACCCAGGGAAGAAAACGCTCAGACCGTTCTCCTCAAGGGTTTAAGAGTCCGCTGAGCCGGAAGACGTTGTTAGGACGACTGAATTGTTTACGAGCAACCACAAATGCGAATAAAACTACTTTACTCCTTGGAGTATCCGACAGTAATGATTTTATTATTCTTCTTTAATCTAATGGAAGCTTACAACAAGGGTTGCTTAATGTCACACTTTTTGGTTTTTATACACTATACTGTATAAAAGCGTATAAAAATGTATAAAAATGTATAAAAGTGTATAAAGGTGTATAAAATTGTATAAAACTGTATAAAATTGTATAAAAGTGTATAAAATTGTATAAAAGTGTAAAAAAAATATGAAAGTGTATAAAAGTGTATAGAAGTATAAAAAAAAGTATCTTAAAGTGTATACTATTTTACAAGTGGACTTATTACACTTCTATGCATTTCTTCGACTTTTATAAATTTTTTTCACTTTTATACCTATTCTATATCTTCGGTTTTCGCCAAACCTTATGGCCTTCATCGGAACCATGAATGCGAAATTTACTGTCGTCCAAGAATATTACGCTATTCCAGAAAACTTTTGTGAGTCATTTTTGGCGAATTCAACACGTTTTTTGGCCAAATACGCAGTAAGATCCAAAGAACATGGCTGGTACGGTGAAGCATGGTGGAGGATCAGTAATGGTTTGAGGGTGTATGGCGGCATCTGGTGTTGGCATTTTAGTATTTATTGACCCGACAATGAATCGATACGATTACCTCAGTATACTGAAAAACAATCTCCACCATAGCTTGCAGAAATTAGGCTTGAAGGGTTAATTTATATTCCAACAAGACAATGGCCCAAAGCACACTTCCCTGGTTGTGAAGGAATGGTTGCTGTACACCACCTCAATCACCGGATTTAAATATTATCGAGCATTTGTGGGATCATCTCGATCATCAAATCCTAAACCATGACAGGACCAAATTCGAGCTTAATTCTATTATACAGGGCGAATGGGAAAAAAATAAGTCTGGAAGTAACTCAAAAGCTTGTTACCTCCATGGGATCGAGAATAAAGGCAGTTATTACTGCTTAAGGATATCCAACTACGAATAAATTTGAGTAATTTGTGATAAATCTCTCTTTTTTAATAGTGTATACTTACTTTTGCAACATGAACTTTTAACAGTATCTTACTCTGTTTCTTAATATTTTTGTTACTGTTATAATAATATAATAATAATGGCGGCGCTACAGTCCGAGGTGGACCTGGGCCTAGCTTCTCAGCAACCACTCGTGTTGTGCGTGCTATTGTTCTCTCACGAGCTGAGGGGACCTACAGTTTTTTTTAATGCCGACTCCGAACGGCGAGATTGAGAAGCTTTTTTCTAGACAGTTATACTCTTTGAGCATTGTCAGTGACTCGAAAAGGGGGGAGCCGTGAAAAAATTGTTGATGTTTTTTTTTCGAGATTCGAACTGACAACCTCGAGCGTAGGAGTCGACGCACCTACCCACTACGCCACGGCGCCTGTTACTGTTAGTACCATTTTTTTATTGTTTTTTTTTTTTTTTAAAAGAGCATAAGAATGGCAAAATAAATATGTATAACATGTTACCTAAAGTCTATGCAGTTTCGCTTTCTAGTTAATGATTCGGTGAAGATTCGTTATTTTTTACGGTGTATACTTACTTTTGTGACTGAGTGTACGCGTAAAAAAGATGATGGAGATGACGTTGCGGAATTTATTATGTAGATGTTATGATGTGGATGTTCGGTGTATGATGATGATGATGTTGATAGCTAGCGCATGTGGGTGTTCGGTGTCGATGATGATGGCGATACATAGCATGCGGATGTTGGTACATAACACCTCTCCCCTTAAAGGAAAGATTAGGGTCCTCTAATCTGAAGTTGAAAATCCTGCTCTTAAGGATATGGGTCTTCTTCCTCTGGGAACTACATGACTTCGCATACGAGCAGCAATTTCTGGAATGGAGTAGTTATCGGCTTCGGAATGTTTTGAAGTAAGGCATTGATTGTACATTTTCACTGGACATCTAGGTTGTTCTTCTTCTCGGCGTTTATTGTTGCATAATAGTTTTATGAGCGTGTATAGTCCAATGCAAGAAAATAGCTTGTGTAAGATAGATAAACCAAGATAGATAGGACCAGAAACTGTACTGCAATAGAAAACCAGTTAGTATGTGATATTGAATGCAAGTTTTTTTAATAAGTTATCGATATGTTGTTTAATATCAATTCGATGAGATGCCTGTTTTAGGTCGCCTAGTCGAACGGTGGTTATTTGAATTGGGGACAGGAGAATATGGCTGATATTTCTAAATGAGTTTCTTGTAGTGCAGCAATCGTCATCCAGTATGTTGACTTCGGGTATAATGTTTCGATATTCGGTAATAATTTGCCCGTTAGCAATGAGTTGATTAAGCTTAGAATATGGTCCGCACCCATCATGTAGAGTTAGGATTCCAGTTTGGTTTATAGTTTCATCAAAGATTTCGGTATCTTTACAGTCAAAAGTTAATACGAATATCCACTGATTGAGTTTTAATGGATGCCATATGGTAATGCTTCCTTTTACTATGAACGTTTTGCAAGAAGGCGGAATTGTTTTGATGCTTGAGGTGAGTAATGTAGTCTCACATTGTGGCTTCTCGTGTATGGAGTATATTATTTGAATTTTGCATAACTTTTCAAACTCAGATAAAATTTGACAATTAATAAAATCCTTTACATACACCAACTATGTGGCGGGGTATTACGTACCCAACAGATGTTTGAACACGTGTATCTCGACCGGAGAATAGCGCTACACTACGAAAACTCCACTATCCCCTCCTGCTTCTTTTCAACTCCAGCTACACGAAGCGACAGTGAGTTTGTGTGATCAATTAAAGAAATATAGTTATTTAAATAACAGTATGTTATTTATGTCATACCCCGCCACACTCTCGCCGGGTTAATTGAACATATTGCATTTTATTATGAGAAATAGCTAAGTAAGGATAAGAAGGATCGATAAAGGCATATGTGGTAGGATCTTTAGGAATGAGTAAAGGGAAAAGTTAATATAAGTTGAACTTATTGATTTTTGTTAGTGGTATTTGAATTAGAAACACAAGTTTATCATTTTGATGAAAAACCGATAATTTAGGAATGTCCAAATATTTATATGCATTATCGTAATCAAGAGATACAGGAAAAGTTTTTCCGTCAGAATCTTATATTTTTATTCATATCATACACAAATTTCTTTAGAGTTATTACACTTGGATGGACGATATCATTTTTTTCAAATAATATTGCATCTATTAATTGTTCGTTTAACTCGTTAACAAGATATTCCAATTTATTTAAATGACTACTATAGAGTTTTCTAAGATATCTTCTCATCCATTTAAGTTTTCTATGAAATGGTTATACTTATTTATATTATCGTTTAATACGTTTTCATGAACTTTTAGTATACTAATTGATTCATTGAAATTAGCTACAGTGCTTTTGATAATTTGAATTTGTCCTCTCATAAGTGTATGTAATTAAGAATCATCTTCTTCAACTTGTGTGATAGCTTCACTATAATATTTAGCATCATCCGCATCGGGTGTGCCAATTAACCAATTCAATGCGTAGCTTCCGCCATTAAAAATACCTCTTTTGTTTCTATGACGATTAATCAAATGTGTGAGTGTTTGTTCTTTTTCTAATAACTTGTTTAATTGAATTTCCATAAAATCCAGAGTTTGGGAGCAGTGAACAACGTATGTTTTTTCAGGATTTAGTTTGCACAATGATTGTGATTTTTTGTAAGTGTCTTGTATAAACGTACAGTTTTGCCTATAGAATGTATGTAATGATTTGTCAAGAATCAGAATAAAATTTTACGTATCCTAAGTGTTCGTAAAACAATCCACTGGCATTTGAAATCTGATCGATTTTGAAGTTTTCAGAATTTGCCAAAAATATGGCTAATCTGTAACGAGATGTGAAAGTTTTATGCGATTTACTTGAACTCTTATAGGTTTGTTTTTAATGTAACGTTTTGATTGTCATGAATTTCTATAATCTTATAGGGACCTTTATAATTAGGAGAAAGTTTTCTCGAAGTTCCAACATTAGAAGCGTTGTTTTTTAGATAAATTAAATCATTTATTTTATAAGTAGGATTGACTACATTTCGATCGTAGTTTCCTTTAGATTTTTGCTTTGAAGCCATCAAATTTTCTTTAGCGATTTGATGAGTACGATTCAACCTATATTTTAATTGATCATAATATGCATCATACGAATATTTGAATTCGGGAGTTGCTGTTAAAGAAGTAGGTATTATAGGTTTATAACCAAATATGAGCTCGTATGGGGTAAATTTGGTAGAAGAATGAACATGTGTGTTGTAGGAAAACATAGCTAATAAAATGTATTTATACCAATTAGTTTGGTTTTAATTAATGTAGTGTTTTAAATAGTCCTTTAGTGTTGAATGTTACCTTTCTAGAGCACCGTTGGACTGAGAGTGATAAGCAGTTGTAATGTTATGTTTTATTTGGAATAACTTTGTAACAACTTTAATTATTTCTGACATAAATCGGTTCCTTGATCAGTAAAAATAGATTTAGGGATTCCGAACATTTTTATAAAGCTTACTAGATTGTCCGGTAATGTTTTTGCTTCATGATTGATGAGGGGTTTAGCGTATTAAAATTTTGTCAAATCATCTTGCATAGTTAAGATGTATCGATTTCCATTTTCTGATAATGGTAACGGTCCTACAATGTCGAGAGCAAGACGCTCGAAGGGTGTACTACTAGTACTTGTAATTTCCATGGGGGCTTTATTTGTTCTTCTCATAGTTTTATTTACTTAACATGATTGACATTGTTTTATATAAGTTTTTGTGTTATTTCGCATTTTATGCCATTTATAGGACTGTGATATTCTCTTGAACATTCTATAATATCCACAGTGACCAGACATAGGTAAGTCACGGTTTTCCTTGAGAACGATTGGGATCTGTTCAGGAGTTGGTGTTTTTATAATATTTCTGTACACATTGATACTGATTTTTGCGTTTCTAAATACAAAAAGAATAATGTCTTTACATTTTTGATAAGTAAATGGGCTGAAATCATCACCAGGGTTAGCAATCGATATAGAAGTTATCTTTTTCCAATTCAATGCGCAAATTTTGCATTGTATGGAAAAAATCAGAATAAGAAGGTTTGTCATAAAAATGTTGCTTGATGAAGCAATGAAAGAAGATTTGATTAGTTTTACTTTTGGTTTTGTAATTAGAATATAATTCGTGTTGAACGTTTTTGATCAATAGAATTTGATAAAATATTGTCAGTGTGATTGTTTTCATTCGAGAGGTCGATAGCGGTTCTTCGATTTCCTTGAAAGCATTAATGTGAGGGGACAGCGAATTATAATAAAATTTCACGTAGTCATCAAATGTTTCTGTAGTTTCTAGATAGGAAATGATAGTTGTATTTTCTTGTGGAATACGTGATAAGCAATCAGCATTATAATGTATGCGACCTGGCTTAAAGATTACTTCATAGTTATACTGTTCCAATTTAAGTCTCCAGCGTACTAATTTTGAACCTGGATCCTTGATTCTAAAGAGCCATATAAGAGGTCTATGTTCTGTGACTATCTTAAAATGTCGTCCGTATAAGTACGGTATGAAATGATTTGTAGCCCAAACTATGGCTAGTAACTCACGTTCGGTGGTGCTATAGATTGATTCGGCTCGATTGAGCGTTCTGCTCTTAGGATTGCTTCTATTGCGTGATTGGATGCGTCAGCAGTTACGATGAACTCTTTGGAAAAATCTGGGTACTTTAGTAAGGGTTCTGAAGTAAGTTTTTGTTTAAGAGTATTGAATGCACTTTCCTGTTCCTGAGACCATTCAAATACAGAGACTTTCTTCAAAAGTTTTGTTAACGGACGAGTAATTAGAGAAAAATATTCGATAAATCGTCCATAGTAACTAGCTAGTCCAAGAAATATTTTTGTATCCTTGGCATTTCTGGGAGTTGGGTATGATAAAACATCTTTCACTTTGTCGGGATTAGGTTCAACTCCTACTTTTGTTGTAACGTGACCCAAATATGTTACATCAGTATCCATGAATCCACATTTTTCAGTTTGTAATCTTAAGTTATTAGCTCTTAATCTTTTAAATATATTTCTTAATTTGACTTCGTGATTTTGGGTACTTGACGCGTATATAACGATATCGTCAAGATATACAAAACATTTTAATCCTTGATATCCTGTTAAGACTGAATCCATCAACCTTTGGAAGGTTATTGGGGCATTTTTCAATCCAAAGGGCATTCGAATGAATTCGAAGTGGCCTAGAGGAGTTGAAAATGTATCGTTTGAATCAACTTTGATTTGATGAAAGCTTGAGGCAAGATCTAGAGTTGTGAAGTAAATAGAATAACCCAATTGGTCAAGAATCTCTGAAATATTTGGAAGAGGGTAAGCGTCTCCTACAGTGACTTCATTAAGCCTCCCGTAGTCAATGACTATGCGCCACTTTTGGCTACCGGATACATCACGCTTTTTTGGGACTACACAGAGCGGTGCAGACCATGGTGACTTTGAAGGTTTAATAATATTTTGGCTTGTGCGCTTTTGGATATCGATATGTCTTCACAGCTATTGGAGGTGAGTTTCCAGTGTTAATATCATGAGTAAGTGTATCAGTGCTTGTAAGTGGATCTCCTTTCAAGAGAAATATATCGTTAAATTCCTTACATATATTAAGCAAAGAAGCTTTTTCTTCTTCGTTGAGGCGAAAAGTTGTAAGACTTTGGATCAGAGTTTCTATGCAATTAGTAGTATTAATAGACAGAGTTAGATTAGCACTTGATATTGTTTTTGTAGTTTTCATTGTGACTTAGGTGATATCGTTTGGAATAGGCTCGAGATTTAATTGAATTTCTGGAAGTACGAGTATGTAATTCTCTTCCTTAGTATTAAAAATAGTGGCATACGCTATTGAATTTGAGTTTACTTTCGTGAGAGCTCTGCTTAGAAATATTCCTATTTTAATAAAGGTATTAGGTAAAATTATTTCTGCAATAGATGCATTAAGAACTGTGATTTCGATAAGTGTTTCAGTTCTTGGTTTTAGAATTTGAATATTATTGTTTTGAGGTTCAGGCTCATAATAAACAGGGAGATTTTGCTCGTTTAAAAAAATTGTATAAGATTTGTAATCGATTGAAGTCTTATGTCTTCTAAGGAAGTATTTTCCCAAGTTGCCATCAAATGGTATATTTGAAGTTTATTTTAAAACGTGGAATTGATGCTTGAATATATTCGGAGAGACTTCTAGGCTAAGATGAAAATAACCAATGGTTTGAATGGGATGATTGGGTCTAATACCATTCAGAATAATTTTTTCGTTTTGATATACTGGCGTATTACCTTTTAAGGAGTTTGATTTAATGATTGAGACGTTGGCACCTGTATCGATAAGAAGACCTAATTTATGAGTTTTCGATTGTGTACACGAAATAGAAATGTATGAGGAAGACTTTTTGGTTAAGAGTATGTTTTGAATTGGAATATTATTTTCACTCTTCATTTTGCGTTCTCCAGCAGGGTGCTCTCTGTTGAAGAGCCCACTTCGTTTTTTGAACTTTGTTTTTTATTATTATTGTATTGACGTTTCCTGCATTGATCAATCAAGTGAGCTTTTGCTTTGCAGTATTTACAGAACTTACTGTCTGGCTGAAAATTTAAGATTTTTCTTATATCAATTTTGGATTCATTTTTGATTAAACGTAAATTATTGGTTGGATTGCGAAAATGATCGCGAGAGGGTTTCTCAGAATTAACGTAGCATCGAACAAACAATAAAACAGAAAACAATAACAAGTGTTGAAAGTATGAATAAATGGACAAAATAAACGAATGAAATTAATGTAATGAACAAATAAAATTGTGTTTATAATGCTTACTAGTTAGAATTACTCACAAGAAAAAGTAACACTCAATTGCAATATGCATAATTATGAAGGCAGAACTTTAATAAAATTAATAAAAGGAAATTTAAAGAAATTTTCACTTAAAAAAAAAAAACTGTACGGAGTGCAGTGGTAGGATGTGGTATGTGTGTGGAAAGTGGAGAAGCTGAAGAAGAGGGGGTGAATGGTTTGGTGGCAGGATTGAGAGTGTGTGAATGAATGAAGTTTGTAAATGGCTCTGGGCTTATAGAGGGTGGATTAGAAACGGGTTCGAGATTAAATGAAACGCGGTGGCGCGGAGGTTTTGGTGTTCCGAAAGAAGAGTTGTTAGTTGTATCAGAGGGGGGTTGTTGGGGAACCGAAACTGGTGTTAAAAGAACGGGAATGCTCCCATCTTAAAGCTCCAATTGGAATTGGAGCCAGATGTGACAGTTTTCTTTGCAGAAGTTTTGAGTTTTGGTTTGCTTTTTACTAATTTATTGGGAAATATTTTGTTAAAGTGTAAGACCTTACCGGACAGTGTGAGGAAAAGCCATTTGTATTTGAGGGGGATGTTGATTTCAAAGGAGTTGGGTTTGTCAGGAATTTTTCTACAATCACTTATGACGATATGGAGGTTTCGATTTAAGCATTATGCCAGCCAATTGTCATCAGCGTGTTCGGGTATACCATCGTTGGTCAGTCAGTGGTGGAGAAACTGTTGCTGAACTTTTGAAGCCTAAAAAGCTAAAAAATGTTGAATAGTCGGCAGCTGAACTGGTTGGGAAATATCTTACGGGGGTGATCTAACTTCTTTTGATGTCACTTAGTAACATCCGATTAGTGACAACATCATTACGAAGATCATTTGCTTTATTTGTAAGTTCAAGAAAACGGAGTTTTGGAGATGGATTTCTAGGTTGGGGCGGAGGGATTTCAGGCAATCACTAAAAACCGGTAGGTGAGAGTCGATAGAGGTTTTGAAGTTAGCGCACAGAATACAAACCACGAGTCGAGAATAGACTTAATGTCCGTTTTAAGGTTCATGAGGGGAGAAAAGTTAGGTACACTTTGTGGTTTATTAAGGGAAACGTCGATTGTTTCAAGGTGTTTATCCAAGGTGTTTATCCAATGTTTTGACCTTGGATTTTACCGCACTGATAGACACTTCCAAATTGTTGAAGAGTTCTTCGAGGCTTTTATTTAGGCCATCAAAACATTCAAGTTGGGCAAGAGGTTTTTGTGACATAATTTGTTGTTGGAAATAAGTGAGGCAATGTAATCGCTGACACACTTAATCGCGAGCATTATGTGCGAGAGGGAAATATTTTTCTTTAAATAAGAAATTAGTGCTATAGTCTTTGAGATATACACTAGCACGTTTGCTGAGACCGGCGCATAACGGGTGGAAGGAGTTACCGCAGATACTGGGCAATAAATCGGCATTGGTATCGTTGTATGTACAATTATTGAATCTGCACCGCAAAAATAAAATAAAATAAATAAAATATGGGGAAGTCGCGCACTAAACAGCGAAACAGCCGAAGCGTAATCCAAAAAAAAATCGGGAGAACAGAGAAAAGCATGTCCTGACGGTTGGTGGGTTGAAAAACAACTGAGCCTAAGCAGGAGCAATCTGGGTAACCTAGTAAATGTCCTTACAGGGCACTGCGCTATGGGAAGACACGCCGCAAGACTACGGTTACCATATAACGACTATTGTGGCAGATGCATGGATGAAGAGGATGAGGAATCCTCCCCACACCTACTATGCAACTGTCCAGACTTAGCCTTTTTCTTATGGAGGAAACCCTGAGAGAATGTAATCTAAGCTCACTGAGTGATATATCCGAAAAGGACGTCAAGAAGTTGTGGCTATTCTTTCAAAAATCGAAATGGTTTCAGAAATGAGCGGAAGTAAGCCGGATGTGGCAACAGAATGGTCCCTATGGGTCTAAGTGAATCCACTGTGCATACGTAGGAAGCTACCATACCTACCTACCTACCTACCTACCTACCTAGAACACCTGAATGAAGAGAAACGTGATCTAGTAGGTAAACTTATCAATAAATACAAAATACTTCAATATCATTAATTAACAAACTCCCAAAGAATTATGCGCCGTGGCAGTGTGGGTTAGTGCGTCGACCTATACGTACTTGACTTTCACAGTCTAGGTTCAAATCCCAGCACAAGCAACAATTTTTCAAAAAAACAAAATTGTTTGTTTCTTCAAAATAAGCGTATTGTGGTTGAAATCTGTGCTAAAATTTATTGTAGATTAAAAAAATTTGCCGACAATGAAATATATCGAAAAAGTTAAATATCACGAAAGCATGTTATCCGCGAAAATAAGTACACTAACAACCGAAAACCAAGAGCGGAAAGGGGAACAATTGATGCAGCTGGAAGACCGAATTAAAAGAAAAAACTTGGTATTCAAAGGCATGGAAGCAGACGGATTGATTAATGATGCAGTGGAAACTATGTACATGCAAAGGTTAAATGAAAATAACAACCGCGATCGAAATAGTTTCTGCTAAAAAAGTTTCATAACACAATGGCAGAGAGTGATAGCAGAGATGAAATCAGAACGGATGGTGCACGAGGTGTTAAGACATACAAAAAACATAGAGGGTTCCACAATCTCAATCGAACAGGACCTGAACAGCGACAGACAGCAATGGAAGAAGGCTGTGCTAAAGCTGAAGGGAGACATCCTAGAGACCAACAAAGCAAAATAATAAGCCTTCGTAAGGATGGAACAAGAACGATGATCTAGTTTGTGACCATCAAAGAGCTGAAGAGGTGCTGAAAAATATATTTAAATAATGTTAATTTGGACTTTAGGAGTATGATGCCCATTTTAAATGCAAAAAAATTGTAAACTTGTAAGATCCAAAAAACAAAAAACTTATAAATAGGTAAGGCATTTTAATAAAAATTATAATAATAACAAAAACATTAGCATACTGTCACATAACATACATGGATTGCAAAATAAAATTTTATATAATGAATTTTTTGAATATGTTAATTCCTATGATATTTTGGTATTACTCGAAACGCACATATGTAAAGACAAAACTGATAACTTTAAAAAGTATTCCCAAGGTTTTAGTACATTCTGGAAACCAGGAATAAGAATTAGTAATTACGGAAGATCTTTGGGGGGAAGTTTGTATGGAGTTAAAAAGAAGCTAATCGCGTCAGGAATACAGCACGTATTTGACAACGCGGATCAAGATACCTTACGAGGTATTTACGATTATACCGTTGTAAAATAGAGATGCTAATTGGGACGAAGAGTTCAGTGTAGTAAAAAAGATCTTCACAGAGAAAACCGTACGCAACCCTGTGGTTATCGGGGACCTGAACATTATAATGGATTTCGAACAGGCGAACCATGCAGACACAAGCGTCTGCACCTAGCCTCTATTAACGTACTCCTACTCTCACCTCCCCGTGGTGAAATCCGGGAGCCGAGTACCCTCGACAGAAGATGGGGTAACCAACCCCCGTGGGACGTCTGGGCGGCTGCAAACGAGAGAAGGGGGAGTGTGATTCGCTGTGTTGAGACTCGTGGTGGTACGGCTCGCTGGAATGTCTCATGGCCATAGCACTGATCGCCGCATCTTCACTTGACATGGCGCGCTCCACGACACGTTGCAACGTTAGCTCGCTCTCTGCCAAAAAAACTTTTCTGCAAGCCTTCATCATACATGCCGCATACGAATCGGTCGCGTAACATGCGGTCCAGCGCTATACCAAAATTACAATCCATTGCCAAAGTGCGTAGCGCAGCCATATTGTTGCCGACGGACACATCCGGGTGTTGATTACGTTTATGGAAATGGTAAAACGCAGCGATTTCCGAGGAGCGTGGAGACAAATGGTCGGTTAATATCTTGTTGATTTCTGACAAATCCAATTCGCTTACCTGTTTGGGGGACGCCAATGATGTCAATAGATCGTAAAGCGGCGCACCGGCCAACGTGAGAAAAGCCGCTTTTTTACGCTCTTCCTCTTTGACATCATTGACCAGTAGGAATAATTTGAAACGCTCGATGTACGACGTCCATTTGTTTGGATGACCCAAATCAAGGGGTTCCAGGCTACCGACTCCAGCCATTATAAATCGAGGAACGTAACTAGCACTCACTGTCTTTTCCCTTGTAGCTGTTATGTTTGTACTTTCCGTTTTTGTTTTTACAAAGGCTGCGGCACTTCCACTAGAAACTTGATTGGTATTTTCTTCGTCTTCCATGCGCTCTTAGTACAAGATCAGCAAACGGTGAATTGACTTGTGCAACTGTTCCCATGTATCACCAGTCGAAAAACAACGGAACGCGTGCGGCGCGCACTACGTCTGTTTCTTTTCGTTGTCGCACAACAAGCTGTGCGGGGTTCTGTGTGTTGACGAATGTTCATACGTATGTATATATATAATATAGAATTTCACTCGTGCACTCGTATTTCTTTGAATCCCATCCTCGTCGCCAATTTTAAATACGCGCGAGCTTATGCAAAATTAATTTATTAACACCATTACATAGAATAATAATACATATGCAAGTACATGTGCGGAGCGCGATGTTTTCGGGTTGCCGTTCACGAATCGACTGACTGAAAGCAGACGGCGGGCTGCACAGCTACATAAACAACACCTAGAAATAACGTACGATCAATGCCCCAGCTACGACACCAAGATCATTCTAGAAGATTTTAACGCTAAGCTGGGTAAAGAGGACATCTTTGCTAGAGTCACCGGTAAACACAGCCTGCACGACACCACGTCCGAAAACGGACTCAGGCTGGTGGACTTTGTTACGGGGCGAAACCTCTCTGTAGATAGCACGCGGTTCCCACACCTCAACATAAAGGGACCTGGCGGTCCCCTCTTCATTCAACCGTCAACCAGATTGATCGCCAACGTCGGCTCGGGCCATTTACTTGTTGTAGCCAAGGTAAGGACACGGATATCGAGAGAACAACGGAGTCGAGGAAGACAACCACGGCTTGACGTCGAAAAGCTACAATCGCAACAGACTGCCGGGAACTTCTCATCTGTAAGATATGGTCGGAGAAAAGTACGCCCGATGAGTGGAATCTCAGTATCGTTCACCCGATTCACAAGAAAGGAGACCCCTTTGACTGCGCCAACTATCGAGGAATGAGTCTGCTTAAAATCGCCTATAAAATCTTTTCTGCCATTCTGTGTTAACGTCTGAAACCTTTCGTCACCAACCTGATAGATATAAAGTTCGGACAGAAACTTGCCGGGACGAAAACGGACAACTAATAGTAGATTTGCAGTCGATACTGAGAAATTGGAAAAATCATTTCTGCAGACTGTTGAACGGCGATGAGGACACAAATACCGCTGTCAGGCAGAATGTTCCACTCAACACAACGGACGATGATAGAATAGAATACCGTCCCTCCTGCCAAACTCGTCAGACTGAGCAGGATGACGATGGAGAACTCCTTGACCTTGATCATCCCAGTCCTGCTGTACGGCGCAGAGGCATGGACAATATCCCAAGCGGATGAACAGTCTCTTGGCTTTTTCGAGAAAAAAGTTCTGAGCGCGGTCTTTGGTTCTGTTTGCGTTGATGGCTTTTGGAGAAGGTTCAACCACAAACTATATGGGCTGTACGGCGACAGGAGTCTAGCCAGGCGTCTACTGGTCCAACGCCTTAGATGGGTAGGCCATGTAGAGCGTATGGACAACTTAGCTGCGGCCCGAAGAGTATTCGACTCTGCGCCTTTGGGACAACGAAACAGAGGACGTTCACGAACAAGGTGGCGCACACAAGTCGAGGAGGACCTCGGCCGGGTTGGTGTGCGAAACTGGAGACAGCTGGCGAAAGATCGTGCTGGCTGGAGAGCCATGTTGAGTGAGGACCAGGTCCACCTCAGACTGTAGCGCCCTAAGAAGATGAAGAAGAAGAACATTATAATCGATGAAATGCAATGGACAAACAAAAGGAGACGAGGCGGGAAATTTCACGTATGTCAGTAACGTTGAAATCGCTGTTAATGACATTTGTGCTGTACCACATGAGCTGCCTAGCCACATAGAAAGGTTCTCGGTATACGAAAAATCAAGGTCAGATCACTTATCAATAAGACAATCGTTAGTTTTTAAAATCGAGCACGGAACACGAAAGAAAATTACTTTGTTACCAAAACTGTGGCTGCCGCTAGTGTTGATACACATTTGTGCCCGTTTTATTGATTTTTCCATGACTTTCCACGAGATTTCCGGTGATAACTGTTCGCATTTCTGTCGAATATTCTCCTTAAGGGTGGTGATTGTCATGGGCTTGATAAAATAAACCCGCAACTTCAAGTCGCCAAAACGGGAGATTACGAGGCCTGAAAAAGCTTTTTTCACAATATCCACCGTGGCTTGTGCTGTTTGCGCGGTTTCACCGTCTTATTAAAACCACATGCTCACCAAGCACCGCTCAACCAATTCCGGCAGTAAAAAGTTGTTTATCATGGCCAATTGCGCGGCGTCGCCTAGTTGAAGTTTCTTCAATCTTAGCGACATCGGCTGCGACATCCGCTATATTCTCGGCCGAACGACCAGTCCGGTGGCGGCCACGCCCTGCATGGTCTCCTGTGGTTCAAGTCTGTTCGAATCGAGTAGCTAAGCGCGGGAATGTTTGTCCAGTTGGCGCGACGCGATTAGGAAATCGACGTCGAAATTCATGCTGCGCTAACACCACCGACCGGTTATTAGTAAAAAAAAAATCGACACACTTATTCCACGCTCTTGCGGACTATAGTGCATCATTGCTTGTCTGTTTGTATACGGCAGCTGTCTAGCTCACAAATATCAACTATGATTGAGGCATGATGTCATTTGTAAAAATTATAACATCTTCCGATAGTATGATTAATTTTGCACCACCTTATATTAATAATAATAATAATAATGGTGGCGCTATAGTTTGAGGTTGACTTGGGCCTAACTCCTTAGCAACACTATTGTGTCCAATTGTTCTCTCACGCGAGGAGAGGACCTACAGTGTAATGCCGACTTCGAACGTAGAGATTGAGAAGCTTTCTCTAGACAGTTATGTGCTTTGATCATTGTCGGTGGATCAAAAGAGGACGAGACATGAACAATTTTTTTTTGAGAAATTGTTGCCTGTTCCTGCTATTAGATATGGATTAAGAAGTCAAGTGTGTCGTGGCCGAGCAGTGAAGCATTTTTTTTGGAAATTGATGCTTTTTTTACTTCAATTTATTAAAGTATATCAAGGGTACATTAAGATAAATATCATTTATAGTACTACGATTTAGCCGATTAGAAGAATAATTAACAAAAGCTTAAATTCTTCTTCTTCTTAGGGCGCTACAGTCCGAGGTGGACCTGGGCCTCAATCAACATGGCTCTCCAGCCAGCACGATCTTTCACCAGCTGTCTCCAGTTTCGCACACCAAGCCGGCCGAGGTCACCCTCGACTTGTGTGCGCCACCTTGTTCGTGGACGTCCTCTGTTGCGTTGTCCCACAGGCGCAGAGTCGAATACTCTTCGGGCCGCAGCTAAGTTCTCTACATGGCCTACCCATCTAAGGCGTTGGACCAGTAGACGCCTGGCTAGACTCCTGTCGCCGTACAGCCCATATAGTTTGTGGTTGAACCTTCTCCAAAAGCCATCAACGCAAACAGAACCAAAGACCGCGCTCAGAACTTTTTTCTCGAAAAAGCCAAGAGACTGTTCATCCGCTTGGGATATTGTCCATGCGTCTGCACCATACAGCAGGACTGGGATGATCAAGGTCTACAAAGTCAACTTGGTCTTCCGAGAGAGGGCTCTACTACTCAATTGCCTTTTAAGCCCATAAAAACAACGGTTGGCAAGAGTTAATCTGCGTTTGATCTCGGTACTGATGTTGTTTGTACTGTTTACCGCGGAGCCGAGGTAGACGAAGTCCTTCACTACCTCAGAGTTATAGCTGCCTATGGTGACGTTGTGGCCAAGTCGCCGATGTTGTGCGTCCTTTCTCGATGACAGCATATACTTTGTTTTACCCTCGTTTACTGCCAGACCCATTTTACCCGCTTCCCTTTCATACGCATCATTGACGGCTCGCTGTGTTCGCCCAATCACGTCAATGTCATCCGCGTAAGCTAGCAGTTGAACGGACATGGAAGATCGTGCCTCTTGTGTTGGAGAGTGAGTTTTGTACGATCTTCTCAAGAATGATGTTAAAGAAATCACATAACAGCGCGTCACCTTGTCTAAAACCTTTTTTGACATTGAAGGTCTCGGTGAGTTCGTTACCGGCCTTGATGGAGCAGCGAGAGTTCTCCATCGTCATCCTGTTCAGTCTGACGAGTTTAGCAGGAATGTCAAAACTAGACATGGCGCTGTATAGCTCGTCTCTATACACGCTGTCATATGCGGCCTTGAAATCGACAAATAGATGGTGTGTGTCGATCTGAATTTCCTGGGTCTTCTCTAGGATCTGCCGCAGTGTGAAAATTTGATCGATGGTGGACTTCCCGGGCCTGAAACCACACCGGTGAGGATCTATCAGTTTGTTCACGAATGGTTTCAGGCGTTCACACAAAACGGCAGAGAAGATTTTGTAGGCGATGTTAAGGAGACTTATCCCCCGATAGTTGGCGCAATCAAAGGGGTCTCCTTTCTTGTGGATCGGGCAAACGATACTGAGATTCCACTCATCGGGCATGCTTTCCTCCGAGCATACCTTACAGATGAGCTGGTGTATGCTCCCTACCAGATCACCTCCAGCTGCTTTAACATTTCGGCGGGCAGACTATCTGCACCAGCAGCTTTATTAGACTTCAGTCTCGATATCGCTATCTTGACTTCGTCTAGGTCGGGGGGACGGTATTCTCTTCTATCATCGTCCGTTGTGTTGAGTGGAACATTCTGCCTGACAGCGGTATTTGTGTCCTCATCGCCGTGTAACAGTCTGCAGAAATGTTTTTTCCAAATTCTCAGTATCGACTGCGAATCTACTACTAGCTGTCCATTTTCGTCCCGGCAAGCTTCTGTGCGAACTTTATACCCTTTCGATAAAAGTTTTACCCTTTGGTAAAACTTTCGGACATCATTCCTGCCATAACACATCTCCATCTCTTCGATAACGCGCTTCTCGTCCTCTTTCTTTTTCTTCCTGAGAAGCCGGTTCTCTTCCCTTCGCTTCTGTTCGTAGAGCTCACGAACAGCTCTAGTGGTTCGATGCAGCGTTGCCCGGTAGGCTTCTTGCTTTGCTGCATGTGCCTGCCTGAATTCGTTGTCAAACCAAGGGTTTTCCTTGTTGGCGTTTTAAAACCCAACACATCAGTAGCGGCTTCTCTGATGGCTCTCTGACAACGTTGCCATTCTTCGTCTATTGTTAGTGCAGGCGGCGTCGAACTTTCGGAGAGTTTCAGGGAAACTCGATCGGCAAAGTTCCTGGCAGTCTGTTGCGATTGTAGCTTTTCGACGTCAAGCCGTGGTTGTCTTCCTCGACTCCGTTGTTCTCTCGATATCCGTGTCCTTACCTTGGCTACAACAAGGAAATGGTCCGAGTCGATGTTGGTGCCTCGGAACGTTCGGACATCAAGAATACTGGAGGAGTGTCTGACGTCGATCGCAACGTGATCAATCTGGTTGCCGGTTGAATGAAGAGGGGACCGCCAGGTCCCTTTATGGATGTTGAGGTGTGGGAACCGCGTGCTATCTACAGAGAGGTTTCGCCCCGTAACAAAGTTCACCAGCCTGACTCCGTTTTCGGACATTGTGTCGTGCAGGCTGTGTTTACCGATGACTCTAGCAAAGATGTCCTCTTTACCCAGCGTTAAAATCTTCTAGAACGATCTTGGTGTAGTAGCTGGGGCACTGATCATGCGTTCTTTCTAGGAGATCATAGAAGTCATCCTTGCTATCGTCATCTTTGTCCTCCGTTGGGGCTTGGGCGCAGATTAGGCCGATGTTGCCGAATTTAGCCTTGATGCGGATTGTTATGAGGTGCTCGCTTACGTACTCTTAAAGCTTAAGACTTTAGGCCTAAGTCTTCGCAGTTTTTCATCCTCTTTTTGCCCGGCCCATCCCATCGTAGTTCCTGGATTGCGGTAACGTCTGCTTTATAGCAGTCTAGGGCCTCTGCGAGTTCATTGGCTGTACTTGGTCTGTTCAGGGACCACACATTCCACGTGCAGAACCGAAAATCATTGTCCTTTTTTCGTTTGCTGGGGTCGTCAACAGTAAGTCCATATCCGAGGCAGCTTGTGTGTTCTGAACTCGTGAGTTTTTTACGTGGTGAGGAAGTTAACCCCACGCACAACCTCCAACTGGGAGGGCAGGTCCATTTGTTTAGCCCTCGGACAAAGGGGTCCGGAAGGATCCGGTGTCGGTAGCAGGCTGTGAGCGCCGCCGTTGGCCCTAAAAATAAAACTCATCCGCCTCCATCTCTATTCCATGGTCCCGACCTTACCATGGAAACCACGTAGCTTCTGCTGACTGGAGTTGCGGATGGCGTCGTTGGCCAATCAGCTGACCAGCTCCTCCGCCGCCATCCTAAAAAGAGTGACGAGCCCTGGTAGACTCACACTCCCCCCTCTCTCGTTTGCAGCCGCCCAGACGTCCCACGGGGGTTGGTTACCCCATCTTCTGTCGAGGGTACTCGGCTCCCGGATTTCACCACGGGGAGGTGAGAGTAGGAGTTCGTTAATAGAGGCTAGGTCTGCATGATTCGCGTATTAACGCTTCGAAATCCAAAAGCTTATATTAGATGTATATAATAATAAAGATACAAGAAGAAAGGTTTTTTTTTTATTTTTTTATTTTTTTTATTTCAAACAATAATAAACAAGGTTTACAAATGTTTATTAGCACTGCGTCTAGTTATATAACTAACGAGCAGTTTGTTTTTCATGATTAGTATGAGTAAGCAAGTAAATGGCTAACAATCTACTATTTTTCACATAATTATGGTTTCTTATTTGTTCTTAGTTCTAAAAGATAGTAACGGGAGCATAGATAGGATTTAGTCTATCCAAAAGGTTATATTCACTCCGAGCGCCTCTTTTCGCTCATTGTTGTCGCTCTGTTACTATCTTGTTGTTTACGTTTATCCTGCAAGATCTGAGGGTCTTGTACGTTGCAGTCGTCTCACGCCATGTGCGTTGAGAAGACTTGTTATTTCCTCATTAACATGCTCCTGAAGTCTTTTCTTGTGTGCTTTGGCCCTAGAGTTGATCTCTTCAAAAACAGTAGGTACCCTTAGGTCCCGATGGAGGTCGCTGCTTCTGATGTACCATGGAGCATTCACAATGCTTCTGAGGACTTTGTTCTGGAAGCGTTGGATAACTGCGATGTTGGTTTGGCTGGCACATCCCCAGAGTTCAGCTCCATAGTTCCAAACTGGTTTTAGGATCTGGTTATATAAAAGAATTTTATTATTAATCGATAGATAAGATTTCCTGCCTAAAAGCCAATCTATTTTTCGCCATTTAGTATCTAATTCTATTCTTTTTATTTTAATATGCTCTTTCCAACGAAGCTTGACATCTAGGGTCATACCTAGATACTTGGCTGTATTAGCATATGGTATAGTCGTGCCTGAGATTACAGTGGGGGAATGCGTGATAGTTTTGTTTGTGAAGTCAATATGTACGGATTTGCTCGAGTTTAGTTTTATTCTCCATCTTTGAGTCCAGCTGACTAATTCATCTGTAGCAGCCTGTAGTTTTTGTTTTGACTCTAGCGTTGTGCTTTCCACCGCTAGGATTGCCGTGTCATCGGCAAAGGTTGATGTTTTAGTCAATGATGTTGTTGGTAAGTCTTTGGTGTAGAGGAGGTATAGCAGTGGCCCGAGGACACTTCCTTGAGGAACTCCGGCTTGGATCTGCACTAGGTTAGAGTAACAGTTTTCCTGTTTTATGCGAGAGTAACGCGATGTTAAGTAAGACTCCAATAGGTGGAAGTACTGTTCTGGGAAGTACGCCTTTAATTTTTTTCATGCCATACTCTATCAAAAGCTTGTGCTACGTCTAAGAAGATTGCAGAACACACTTTTTTTTCTTCTAATGCTCTTTCGATTTCTGCTGTTATACTGTGTACTTGTTGTATTGTGGAGTGTTTACTTCGAAATCCAAACTGGTGACTTGGGATTAGGTTCCTGGTTTCTATGATTGGTTTGAGACGCTTAAAAATTAATTTTTCAAACAATTTTGAAGTCATGGGAAGTAGAGATATTGGCCTATATGAGGATACCTTGTGAGGGTCCTTACCATGTTTAACGATCATTGTCACATCTGCTACCTTTCAAACGCTTGGCACATACTCGAGGCTAATTGTTTTATTCAGTAACCTTAAGAGTTTGACTAAATCTTTGTTTGGAAGTTGCTTCAGTACTTCCGCAGTAATCAAGTCAAAACCTGGAGTTTTTTTTGTTTTTTAGGCACCTTATGTCATACTTTAGCTCGCGCATCGTGATCAGAGGAATCACAGAACTGTCACTTTCATTCGAATTTAGTAACTCATCACACACAGCATCATTAGGCTTGAAGGTATTCGCTAGGTGATCAGCAAAAGCAGCAGCTTTTTCCTCATTGCTTTTACCTCATTGTCCGTTACCGCATCTAATTGATGGAATATGATTTGTTGGTGGCTTAAGATATTTTGTACTTTTCCAAAGTGAGTACTCAGAGCTCTTATCAGCAGATAGTTCTGAGAGATATTTTTTCATTGTCCCATTTCGAATTAGCTTTATCTCGAGCTTAAGATCTTGTGTGGCCTTGTTTAGTTTCGCTTTATCGGACGGAGACCGAGTTTGTGGCCATTTACGTCGGAGCTTTCTCTTATTTCTTATGAGATCCTTTATTTCTTTTGGATAATTGCTACCCATTGTTTTTCGTTTTAATGGAGGAGTACAGCTCCAGGCCGCATTTTGGATTATTTGGATAAACTTATATGATACGTTTTCTAGCTGGGCACCAATATTTATTTTCTCTTGTAGGATCTGTTTATAACTAAACCAATCTGTAAATTTGTTTGAAAGGTAAGGATTTTCCTCTTTTACTATAACAGATTCACTCAATGTCAGATAAATTGGCGAGTGGTCCGAGTTGAGATCCAAGCCTTCTTGTACTTGGATAAAGTTCCTTGACAATTTGTTTACCACAAAAAAGTCTACCAGATAAGGAGTTTTGGTAACGTCTGTCGGTCAGTATGTAGGATTACCAGTAGATACAAACTCACACCCTGTTTTTCGTGCTGCTTTGTACAGCTCACTACCTTTTGTCGTATACTTCTCGACTACGGCTGGGGCAAGGATTCTGGAGGCCCCAACCATCATACAACGCTACCTCCTATTCTGCTGATTCGAACAGGATCAAGAGGAAGAAGGTCTCAAACGTTCCTGATCCCTCTGCTGATGGCTCTCCCCGCGCACAACGTCCGGATAAACCTAGTGCTGCAACCCTCAAAGGACGCAGTTCTGGCGGACGGAGGTTGAATGACGCGGGAAGATCCACCAACAGAAGTATCCCAACCAGCAAAGGCTGGAGCTCCAGTGGATCGAAATTGGCCGATGCATGCGAAACCGCAAAGAGGAAGAAGAAAAAAAACCGAGAGCAAGGAGCGAGAATTGCGGCCCTACAAAAGAACTGCTATCTCCTCCTTGGCGCTCCGAATTGGAAAAGCTGGCAATGATGACAGTATGACCGACGCTGAGTGCAAACACTGCGAAGATCAACTGTGGGAGCTAGCTACGGCAGAGAATGCTTGCTTTCAAGTGGAGGGCTGTGGTTTGGAAAACGGAACCTTTGTGTTGAAGTGCTCCACCCAACAAACCTTTGAATGGCTGAGCAAATCTGTGCCGAAAATCCCCCCCCTGGGAACCGCAACTTTTGAGGTTTTCAGGCCGCAAAAACTGATGCGCTGTCTGCTGGATTCCGGGGCAACTCAGGAAAACGGCAGATGTGCTGGCGTGACTTCATACCCAGAACCCTGGCCTCGAAACCAAGAAGTGGAAAATCTACTCTCATAAGGAGAGTAAGCACCGGGAAAATAAGGACGGTTCTTCTCTCGTTGTGGGTCTAGACGAAACTTCGGTTGAGACCATCCGCTCTAGGTATGACTCCCGTCCCTATCTGAATCTTGGAAGGATTAATTTCCACTTCATTTCCAAGTAGTGCGGATAATGGACGAAAACCACGGTAATCATCAAAATAATGTTTACCCAGATAAACATTCACCATTCCAAATATGCTACTGCCCTCCTATGTAGCAGACTTTCCATGTTGAAGACTACACATAGCATCCATTCAAGAACCATGGGTGTGGAAAAATCGCATCTGTGGTCTTGGTGGCTTGCGAGGTTTCTTACTACTTTATGACGAGCGGTCTGAAAGACCGAGAACTTGTCTTATTTAAATTTCTCTCAGCAACCAAGCTTGTACAGTTCTGTGGACAAGACTTGGTTTCTGCAGTTCTAAGCTACGAAGCGAACGGAATGTGGCGTAATTTCGTCGTAGCGTCAGCTTACTTCCCCTAGAATGATCTTCTGAATTTCTTACTATCGTCTGATTTGGACATCAACAATGTTCAGCTGTTCCATGGTGGAACGCAGAACTGCAGACAATTCGCAAGGAAACCAGAAAACTTCTAAACAGATCTCTCAAGACCGACTTGGAAGAGGACTGGAACCTGTACCGATCAAAACAAAAAGAATATAAGAGGTTAATTCGGATATCGAAAAGTGCCTCCTATAGGGATTTTTGTGGAAAGATCGAAACACTCGGTGAAACCAGCAGACTGGTTAAAGTTCTTAAAAAGGACAAACCAGCCTGTTATATATATTTAGCGAATATTGAAACAAATTATTTTAACATTGATGAACAATTTTATTATAATGTTGAATTTAACGTAGAAAAAATGAATATAATAAATTCACTCCCTATGTTCGACCTATGCAAAAATGATGTCTGCCTCCGATAAATGTTCGAACGAGAAGAAGGCGATCGATCAAAGAAAGTATGTAGGTGGCTTGTGAGAAAAGTGCATCGCCAAATAATCAAAAGTGAATTAGATAAGAGGTAGAGAATAGGAGAGAATAAATAATGTAGGGCAAATTAACATTGTTTGTCGTTATGCTACCAAATGAATTAAACATGAATTTACAGAATTAATGATACCAATTAAATTAGTAGGTTTTATTGATTTTAATACTAAACATTCACCCCGCCCGTGAAAGACGCAGGTCTTTCAGAAAGTGGCAAACGTATTAATTTTGCGATAGGACGGATGTAATCGCCAGTTTGTGTGGTTATTGTTGCAACTCGAGTGTGATTGTCTCGCCCAGGGTGAATCATTTTGACACGTCCCAGTATCCATGTGGATGGTGGTAAATTGGGTTCTCTTAGTATAATTATGTCATCTATATCGATGTCTTTTTCTGCGGTTTGCCATTTGCTGCGCTGCTGAAGAGAGGTAAGTTATTCTGCATGCCATCGTTTTCAGAAACCTTGTTTCAAATTCTGCAAAAGAGACCAGTTTGAATATGGACAAGTATTTTGAACATATATATTGGGACGAGGAACAGATGTCAAGGGTTCACCAATCAAAAAGTGCGCTGGACTTAACGCAATTGGATCCATGTCCGACGTAGGCCACATAGGCCGGGAATTGAGCAATGCTTCAATTTGTGTCAGCAAAGTATATATCTTGTCGTATGTAAGTCGATAATCCTTGGTAACGCGTTTGAGGTGGAACTTAACCGATTTCACCCCGGCCTCCCATAACCCACCGAAGTGAGGTGCAGAGCTTCCACGATATTTGATCCTTCGAGAGATAATCGCTGACAATTTCGTTGTGCTGCTCACTCATTAATTGCAGCTATAGTTCGTCTAGTTGCTGCTTGCTACCGGGAAAATTTGTTGCATTGTCGCTCCAAATTTCTGATGGCTTACCTCTACGCGAAGAAAACCGATCGAGGGCTGCAATGAACGCTGCAGATGAGAGCTCACCAACCAATTCAAGGTGAATTGCCTTTGTGGTACAGCAAACGAACACCGCAATATATGCTTTTACGAATTTCGGATTTCGTCCTCTAGCCAAGCGTATAGTTATGGGATCAGCGTAATCAACACCGACGATACTGAATGGTCGCTAAAACCGAACACGTTCCGCGGGTAAATTTCCCATAAGTTGCACCGATGCGAGTTTGGGATGACGAAAGCACTCCATCATCATCATTTCATTTATTGTGGCATAAAGTGTACAATAGATACAATTTTAAATTATTGTTTTACAGAGATATGGTAAAAGTACCTTACTACTATAATATAAATACAATTGGTTAAAATAATATCACATGATTTTTAAATTTAGAAGGAAAAGCCACTAAAAACCTTCATTAAAACAAAAAAAAAGAAAAAGAAAGAGTAATACATATAAGGTGAGAGGGAAGAGAGAACTAGTTGCGAAAACTCAGTAATGAAACTTTGGTGCTATTATTAAATGGTATTGAAGCGATTTGTGTAGCTATAGAAATAAATAAATAAATAGGTAAATAAATAAATAAATAAATAAATAAATAAATAATTAAATAAATAAATAAATAAATAAAAAAATAAATAAATAAATAAATAAATAAATAAATAAATAAATAATTAAATAAATAAATAAATAAATACCTAAATAGATAAATAAATAAATAAGTAAATAAATAAATATATAAATAAATAAATAAATAAATAATTAATTAAATAAATATATAAATAAATAAATACATGAATAAAAAATAAATAAACAAATAAATAAATAGTAATAAATGAGTAAACAAATAGATTTATAGCTATATATACACAAATGATCAACACCGACGATACTGAATGGTCGCTAAAACCGAACACGTTCCGCGGGTAAATTTCCCATAAGTTGCACCGATGCGAGTTTGGGATGACGAAAGCACTCAATACAATTGCGTACTACCTTGCGCAATAGATTGCGACAACCCAATATGAAATATTCTTGTCTTAAAATTGCAAACAATTGCGAAACACCGACATGAAAATACCGTTTGTGTATGTCTTCAACGATCAGTTTTGCAAGCCGAGAATTTTTTTCAATTATGATGGGATGTTTAGTGTCGAAACATACGATTGATTCCTGAATACGACAACAGACTCGAAGGATTCAGTCTGCATCCAAAAAAGGGATGAGAGACAACAATTTATTTCCTTTTTTGAGCAATTTACCCTGTTTGATTATGTTTATTTCGCTTGGAAAGCTTTGAGATTGATGCCAATTTACGATTATGTGTTTCGTGATCGAAAGTTCACTTGCAGTTAGGGGTTGCTTTTTACGCACTGATGAGTTCACACGCAAATTCGAAATAAAACGTTGGATGTACGCGAGCACACGAGTAGCTGTTAGATACCGGTATGAATTCATTATAAGACGTTCAAGAATGTTTATAAGCTCTACTGTTGTCACCATTGCTTGAACAGACGCGATTTGGTTTTTCCTTTCTTCGAGGTGTTCATGTCCAAAATCTTTTATAGAAGGTTCATTATAAGGCCATTGACTTCGTTCGGATTTCATCCACGATGGTCCAAACCACCATAAATCATTATTAATTAAATGAGTAGGTGGAATACTATACAAGATTCCCTTGGTATAGACGAAAGAATTTCTGAAGTACGATTCGAAATAAACACTGACCACCTTTTCGGAACGTCTGAGAGCGAATGAAGAACGATTGCGGAATCGGTCCAGGCGAAGACTTTTGGTTCTTTGAATTCCAAAGAAGTTTTTTTTAAGCTTACTAATCAACCTTGCTAGTAACAAAACGCCACAGAGTTCAAGTCTGGGAAGGGAAACCACTTTGATGGGCTCTACTTTTCTTTTTGCAGCTACGATGGAACTTCTGTTGTTACCGAATGAATCCACACTTTTGCAGTAAACTACTGCAGCATATGCATCTAGTGAGGCATCACAAAACCCATGGAACAACAAATTCTCTCTTGAAGCCCACATTACACGAGGAATTTGTACATTCTCTAACTTGGGTAATTCATCACGAATTGAACGCCATTTATTAATGAGGTCTAGAGAAATTTGATCATCCCACGCGTATTTTTTCCTCCAAAGTTCTTGAAAAAGTATTTTTATTGAAATGACAACTGGTGTTAAAAAGCCTATCGGATCGAATATTTTTGAAGCTTCTGACAGAATGCGACGTTTAGTTGTTGAAATGTTGTCACTTAATATCACCTTGTAAGAAAATGAATCAGTTGCCGGTGACCACTGTAGACCGAGTAATTTAACACAACTATGTTCTTCAAAGTCTTTAGGTGATAATTCTCGTTGAATAAGACTAAGAAGAAGAGGCCAGCAGTTTGTTGTCCATTTACGAAGATTAAATCCTCCTGAATACAATAGACTCACGAGTTCTGACGGTCATTCATTGATTGTGTCAGCACCTGTCATTACGTCGTCCGTATAGAAGTCATTTAACAACACTTCAGACGCTCGCGAATATTTCTCTTTAGAATCTAATGCCAGTTGGCGTAAAGTTCGAATTGCCAAAAATGGTGCACAAGCTGTACTATAGGTAACAGTTGTAAGGCGATAGTGTTTTAGTGGTTGTTCAGAAGATTCTCTCCAAAGAACTCGCTGAAAATCCCTGTGATGTTCGGAAACCAAAATTTGGCGAAATATCTTCTCTATATCGCCTGAGAGGGTGTAAAGGTGACGACGAAAACGAAGACAAATTGAGAAAAGTTCATGTTGAAATGTGTGTCCTACTAGCAGCGATTCGTTCAGTGAATTATGGTTGCCACATTGAGCTGAACCATCGAAAACAACTCTGACCTTCGTTGTACTGCTACCATCTTTTATAACGGCGTGATGTGGCAGGTAATAGCAATTTTTTGAAGTGACGCGAATTTCATATGACGGTATTTCAGTCATGTGACCTAGATTTATATATTCTCGCATAAACTCGACATATTTGGACCTCAAGTACACATCGGACGAAAGTTTACGTTCAATGAACTGAAAACGATGAAAAGCAACATCTAAAGTATTTCCAAAATCCGTTTGCACGTCTGATTTAAATGGCAAATCTACTTCATATCTACCGTTCGGCAACCTTGAATGAGAATTCACAAAGATGTCTTCGGCTCGCTGATCCTCCACTGAGAGTTTGTTTTAATGGTGTACTTCTTCAAGCCGCCAAAAGTGTTGAAGGTCGAAACAGTACATCGTATCCAATTGTGTACAAAATGAACCAACATTGCAATTCGAATATACCTTCTTAAAGGTATTACCACAAACCATCCAACCGAATATTGTTGGAATAAGATCAGCCTGACCCTGTTGGCCTTGAACAGCTGTTCCGTTGATAATGCTAAACATCTTATCAGCGCCAATAAGTATATCTATATGTCCTGGCACATTAAAATTGGGGTCAGCTAGTGTATACGAAGAGAACAGGTTTGTGTCTATGAAAGAATTCGTATAACCAGGCATCAGCGAAGTGAGTTTCGAGACAACATAACATAGAATTTCAATAGAATGTTGACTACCGCGAGAATGTAGAATAACAGTGCAGTATCCATTTGTAAAACCAGCTGCTGAAGAACCAACACCTAACACAGGTATACGAGCTGGCTTACGCACGAGACCTAAAAGTTGTACTGCCTGTTCTGTGATAAATGAAACCTACGAGCCCGAATCCAGCAACAACCGAACATTTTGAAGAGTTCCCTCTCTATTACGAGTGCAGGCAATAGCAGTCGGTAACAATGTATAATCAAAGCGAGTGGATGTGAACGAATTGTTATTTCTTGCATTTCCTGCCGAGCAAAGATGGTTAGAGATCGGATGGTTCGAATTGGGTGGACTGGCAAACGTAGAAGCATTGGTAGACGATGCGATTATCGAGGATGTGTTAACAGGATGAACAAGAGTGTGGTGACGAGTATGACATGTTTTACAACGATTATTCGACCGACATTTAAGCGACGTATGACCTTGGAGCAGACAATTAAAACACAGTGACTGTTCCTTGACAAAATTTCGACGCGCTTCAAAAAGTAATTCGATAAAACGTTTGCAATTGAAGAGGCTATGTTCTGCCTTACACTTTGGACAACTGTAGCTTGTTTCGACGACATGTGCACGAATCGATGGTTGTGTTTTATTTCGAACTTGTGTAATACGCGAAGATGGATAGCAAGTTTCAAGACAAACACAGCGAGTTTGAAGGAACTCTAGAAGCTTTTTAAATGCAGCATCTGCTCTTGCTCCTATGAACTCTGCTCAGGCCTGCTTCTTCAGCGCCGTCGGTGATTTTACGTAACACGGCAGGGCTTGACGAAGAAGCAGACGGAAGAGATAGGAAGGATTGTACAAACGACTGAATTATCAAATGCGTTCTATCGTAACGGGTTTCTAGACGCTCCCACACTTGTAGGTAGTTATTATCTGTGTTGGGGATATGTTTCAAAAGATTGCACGGTTCTCCACTTAAAAACGATTTTAAATATTGCAATTTTTGTGCAGATGTTAATGAAGCGTTACAATCGATTGATCCCATAAACGATTCGCGGAACCCTGGCCAATCTTTGTAATCGCCCGAAAACGTTGGTATCGAAAGCTGCGGTAATTTGACGGACGCGGAAACTGACGAAGCACTGTTCAGTTTTTCTAGGAAAGAAGCTTATTGACTGGCTAATTTGGATACGGCGGAATCATTTTCTTGACGTGATTAATCGGCCGTTTTCTTTATTGTGAGGAAAGTATTTAGCACCGAATGAGCCACAAAGAACTTATTTTCGTATTCCGCGAATTCAGGCTCTGGGTCTACGAAATCTTCATTAGTTGAAAACGCGTACAAGGCATTTTGCAGTTCCACGAATTCCTTCCACGTTTCACTTAGTTTTTCTAACCGAATTTCTAGCATAGACAGTGGTGTATTAAGATCAACTGCTTCTGCAAAGGTTACAGCGCGAAATCATACCCTTAGCGTGACTGCGTTTTGCTTTTATCACATTCATTGTAGACATTGTTATTCAATTAATTATTAAAAAAAATAAAGTTTCAGAGAACACAGAAAAAAGCGTGCACTGTTTTACAGTTGACGATAGTCTTACCGAATAAATTGCATTTATAATTATGTCCATACAAGGCTTTTTCCACAGCCACGTGTTTGTTCAGGTTATTTTAACAAATTATGACCAAAAAATGTTTTAGATTTAGCGAATATTGAAACAAATTATTTTAACATTGATGAACAATTTTACTATAATGTTGAATTTAACGTAGAATAAAAATACCTACTCCCAGTGTGTGCACACCCTCGTGGTATTGTAGCGTACCTGCAAGGCTAGGCTTTCAACAGTCAATAAAGAAAAATAAACTGGGCAAGTGCGAGTTGTACTCGCACGGGTAAGGTTCCGTCGCATAATATTGATGGATGATTTCTGAATATCAAACGACGTTTCAAAACTATTTCAGTTGAATTTTCTTCTAACTTCAACCTAAATCAACTATTCATTCATACATTTATACATCCGAAAAAAAAAAAAACGTTCATCCCTACATATACCTATATCTCTATCCAAGTTTATCCAACACCGAAAATCCCTTCCATCATACACATACCCAATCACTGCTCATGCCTGCGGTGTGTGTGTTTATTTCTGTTGGGCATTTAGGGGTGAGATCGAAAAGATAACGCTCATCAACGAATAGAGTGAAAATGAAAATTGTTCTCATTTTAAAATCTTAGATATCACAAAATTTCAACATAAATCGATATTTTGAAATTTATCATTTCTTAATGCTTACATTGATGTCTTCAAAACTGCGTTTTCAGATCTTCAAAATTCGCATGTCGATGATTGACCGTTTTTGGCCAATATCTCCAAAACCATTAGAGCCAGAATGCTCGCAATGGTTGTAAATGAAAGTACTCAATTAAGCAAAGTTTTTGTGATTTTTTCAGATTTTTAAACACTTTGGTTTAGAAATGGCAGAGGGGACGCATTTAAAAAAACTTTGGAGCTCCAAAAAATTAAAAGAGAATTAGATAAGAGGTAGAGAATAGGAGAGAATAAATAATGTAGGACAAATTAACATTGTTTGTCGTTATGCTACCAAATGAATTAAACATGAACTTACAGAATTAATGATACCAATTAAATTACTAAGTTTTATTGATTTTAATACTAAACACAGCCAAACTGGAAACACTCAGAAGACCAGACGGTACCTACACTGAGTCAAAAGCTCAAACCCTTAGCCTCATGCTTGAGACTCATTTTCCAGGTAACCAGATTACAACCGGCTCAGAACCAGTTCCTATCCCTGGAAGTGAGGATGAGCTGATAAATGTAACACGACGATGCTGGTTTGTTTCATCGCTCGTGGTGACAGATGAAGCTATCAAATACGCAGTCGCGTCCTTCGATGGTTTCAAGTCGCCTGGTACCGATGGCATATATCCAGCTTTGTTGCAAAAGGGTATAGACAAGTTGCTGCCGGTTCTGAAAAGAATCTTCACAGCCAGTCTGGCACTCGCCTATATCCCGACCCCTTGGCGTACAGTTAGGGTAGCCTTCATACCAAAGATCGGTAAGGGGGACTACTCACTCGCCAAGAACTTTAGACCAATCAGTCTAACCTCTTTCCTGCATGGAAAGCATGGAAAGGCTGGTTGAGCTTCATGTGGGCAAAACCGCTTTGCGAATTCATCCTCTGTCTCAGATGCAACATGCCTATCAGCGCAGAAAACAGGAAAAAGTACGAACTGGACATTTTCATTGATATAGAGGGTGCCTTTGACAATGCGACTTTTGATGGCATGTGCAACTCGGCCAGAGAACACGTTGTAGGTGAATCACTAGTGCTTTGGATTAAAGCAATGCTGATGAATAGAACTATTATTGCGGACGTGGTCTGTGACCGGTATGTTATGGCTGGGGTAAATAGGGACTGCCCGCAGGGTGGTGTCCTGTCTCCTCTGCTATGGTACATGCTGGTTGACTCTCTGCTCGATGCTCTCAATAGTTCTAACATCTACGCCCAGGCCTATGTGGATGATGTAGCTGTTCTGTCTGTCAGATCATGCCTAGCGGATGTGTGTTCAAAAGCGCAGGCAGCTCTAGACGTGATCGACGATTGGTGTACCAAAATGGGCTTTCAGTCAACCCTCTTAAAACTCTTTACGAGGAGGAGGAAATTGACTGGTTCGACTCAACTAGTACTAAAAGGTATCACTATCGACTTTTTCGATGAAGCTAAATATCTGGGTGTCATTCTAGATAGGAAGCTTCTGTGGAAAAAACACGTCGAAACGAAAATTGCGAAGGCACTGTCAGTTTTCTGACAGTGTAAAGGAATTTTCGGCAAAACCTGGGGTCTATCACCAAAAAGATCCGTTTGGATCTACACGGCTATGATTAGGCCCCTTCTCTCCTATGCATCGGTCGTTTGGTGGAATAAGCTTTCGCGTAAATACGTAACTGCTGCTCTTACCAAGCTTCAAAGAACGGTCTGTCTCGGCTGCATGGGGGCCTTCCCTAGCACGCCTGGCTCTGCTCTTGATGCCCTGCTGAATCTCCCCCCCCTAGATGTCCATATCATGGGGTGCACTCTCAAGGCCATCTTCCGTTTAAAAAAAAGTGGTTATTGGTACAACTCGCACTGGAGTTTCGATGACCTTGCGCACCGCATCTCCTTTGACCCCAGTCTTATGGATATGCCGTCTGACGCACGGACACCAGTACTCCAGCTGCGACGAACATACAAAGTCGACTTTCCCTGTACTCAGGACTGGCTCTGGCCAGAATCTGAGCCAGGAAAGGAATGTAGTCGAATGTTTTTACGGACGGCTCCAAGACCAATGAATGATCTGGTGCTGGTGTCTTCGTGGAGAGCGACAACTTTAGACTGCACACCTCGTTACGTAAATTTTCGTCTGTTTTCCAAGCGGAAACCTATGCGATCCTAATGGCTACGAACTATATTGTGAAGAATAGGTGGAAGGGGCGAAGTATTTGTGACAGCCAAGCTGTGTTTAAGGCCTTGCTCAACCCCCTAACCACTTCCAGGATAGTTCAGGAATGCAAGTCTTTTCTGAATTTGATCGGTAGCTTGAATTCGCTAAGACTTGTCTGGGTTCCGGGGCACCACGGGATCACGGGAAATGAGATCGCTGATGAACTTGCTAAGCGAGGATCAGATGAGGCATTCTCAGACCTGAACCTACGCTGGGACTGCCCGTGTCCTTTGTTAGGGCTTCCATCGATGGTTGGACTTTTCGAGAGCACAAACGCAGGTGGCATGATTCTCCAGGATGTAGACAGACCAAGCGCATGCTCCCCCACGTCTGTAAGAAATCCGCGGCTTTCTTGTTATCTCTTAACAGAAATGACTGCAGACAACTTATTGGCGTACTAACGGGGCACTACACCTTCGCCAAACACCTAAGTGTGCTTGGCCTAAGTGACGAAACCCTCTGCGACGCCTGTGGAGATCCCGCCTTTATCCCGCCTTTGCTCGGATCAGGTGAAAGAAATTTCAGTAAAAATAGGTAGACCAGTTTTGAGTCTAAGTGCTCCGGTGTAGTGTGATAAAAACCTACGACAAAAAAAAAATACAACCTCAAAATATTTAATTAGGGGTAAAATTAGAGTAGTGACGAGCTTTCGTCTGGTATCGACGTTTTTCAATTACACTGAAGTCAGTATTTCCCTATGGAGAATACGTTTCCTTAACCAATGTAGTGCCGGACATTCACATAAAATGTGCTTGGATGTTTCGTCTTCTTCAAGACAAAACCTACATTCCTTGTTTTGACACAAGTTCATTTTGTTAAGGTGGTAATACAAGCCGCAGTGGCCAGTAAGAAAGCCCGTTAGCTGTCTTATGCTCTCCTTATCTAACCTAAGGATTTCCTTATAGGAATAGGGTCTGATTAATCCTTGGATTGCCTAAGACCTGACCCATTGGTCCAATGATCTAGGCGAAATTTGTTTTCCCAATCGGTACCTATGAACGCAGTACTTGAACCCGCTCTAGCGAGTTCGTCTGCGGATCCCTTTGTGTCCAGGGACCCAGCCAAGTTTCACTTTGTTGTGTTTGGCTAGGGATTGCAGAGCAGTGGACCAGCCTTCCCGGTCCAATAGTTCAACATCAACTGCCAAAACAGTTCTGCCTGACCATAGTGTCCGGCATTGTACAAAACATGTCTCTATTAGGGATTGAGTTGAGTATCCTAAGGTGACCCACTAGGTCACCTGGTTTGAATTGATATTCTAGCTGCAGTTTAATGGCATAAGTGGCAGCTATCTTCCTAACGAAGATGGGTAAAGGTGTCAGCCCGATAATAGCTTCGGGAGCTGTTGTGGGGCAGGTGAGCATGGCATCTGTTATGCCAAGACAGGCAACCCTTTGCAGTTTTTGTAATTTGTTTGCCGATGACTGTTGAAGGGTTTTTGGCCACCAGACGATGGCCGCATATGTGATAATGGGTCTCGCCATCATTGTGTACAACCAATGTATAATTTTGGGAGAGAGACCCCAAGTCCTACCGTAAAGACGTCTACTGGCCCACAGTGCTCTGGTA
Source organism: Myathropa florea (assembly GCA_930367185.1). Taxonomy (NCBI): domain Eukaryota; kingdom Metazoa; phylum Arthropoda; class Insecta; order Diptera; family Syrphidae; genus Myathropa; species Myathropa florea. The sequence continues at coordinate 94,279,550 of OV884002.1, read as the reverse complement.
GCACGCTCTATGGCGGACTTAATATGTGAATTCCAGTTAAGTCGTCTGTCCAGGATTACTCCAAGATATTTTTCCTCGCTAGTGTGGTGTTGCCGATTATTATGGGTTCAAGGTTGACACGAGTCCTCCTTGAGAAGGGCACTAGAACGGTCTTGCAGGTATTGATCGATAAACCCTCTGCGTTACACCATTCAACGACTTGCAGTAGCGCACTTTGCATCATATTGCAAATAGTCGTGTCGTGCTTACCCCTTATAACAATCGCCAGGTCATCAGCATAACCAATTGTGGTGTAGCCTGATCCTTGAAGATCTACTAACAGTTTGTCGATAACTAGTGACCATAATAAGGGGGAAAGAACCCCCCCTTGTGGGCAACCCTTTGCCGCGGTTACAGAAACCGACACTCCTCCGGAAGAAGAAGTAATTGAACGACTTTCCAACATGGCTCTGATCCATTTGTTAGTCGATTCTTCGATACCTCTGCTACTGATCGCTCTTGTGATCGAGTCGTAGCCAGTGTTATCGAAAGCGACCACGATGTCGAGGAATGCACATAGGGCTATTTCTTTGGAAGCAAGTGCGCCTTCTATCTTTTTGACGAGATAATGAAGGGCACCTATGGTGCATTTACCTTTCCTATATGCATACTAGTTCGAGTTTAGAGGGTTAGACAACTCTAATCGTTCTCTAATATAAACATCAATTAGTCTCTCCATCGTTTTGAGTACAAGTGATGTTAAACTTATAGGTCTATATGATTTAGCTATATGCACGCCCGGCAGCGCTGCAAGTGGGGACTGCAGATGAGGTTGTTGTTGCAGTAGCAGATGAAGGATCATCAGCGTTGATCTTCTTGTGGGAGACGATCAACTTGACCTGACCAAATCTATAACAAACCTTGTTGTTGAGTTTGCTCAGGGTCTTCATGGACGCATCGTCAATAGCAAAGACGAGATGAAGGAGCGAACCTTCTTTCATTCTTTCATTACCTTCCATGAAGAAGCTTGAAGGCCCTCATTTTGCGCTTCAAGCGTCGCTAAGATTTTGGTCGATGGCAATTTTATGCTTTGTGGAAAGAAACCACGGACTATGTGTGATTTTGGAAAAGATCCCTCTTCCACAAGTACAATATCAAGACCACTTTTGGCCTTAATACCATCAAAATTGCGTTTTATCCACTCAGCAGTAGCACTGTCGGAGCAGATGAAAATTAGCCATCCCGACTTGTGGTGAGAGTTGTGGAGGCTTAGGCTTTTGAAGATGGGAATAACATGCGATTTATTAGGGTTTGAAATCAATCCGTTAGGCGTAGACTAAGATCCTCATTTAAATTATGAACAAGTTCATCAATGTTTATTAATGACTTTCCCAAGTACATCTGCACATCGTCATCATAGAGATGAATCGATGTGTACTTACCGACGATTTGTAGGTCATAAATAAACATAGAGAACGATATGAGCGCAAGGATCGATCCTTGCGGCACACCCTGCTTCACCGGTAGTAAAGCCGACGATGAATTGTAGGTTACCACTTTTTGAAACCTATCAGAAAGGAAGCTTTCAAGAAGCCTCATGGCAAGGTTACCAAAACCAAAAGGTGTGTTAGTTTCCAGCAAAGGATTTTGTGGTTCACCTTGTCAAAAGCCTTTGGGAAGTCTAGCAGACATAGTAGCGTTATGTGTGCTTTATCAAATTGCTGTCTTATATCTTCCAAAATGTTTACCATAGCAGTGGAGCAGCTATGGTGAGATCTGAAAGCGGAGTGTCCAGCATACAGTAAATTGTATTTAGACAGGTGTTGGAGAATCTGCTTAGTAATAAGTTTCTCAAAGACTTTAGACAAGCAAGGTAAGATACTTATTAGTCTAAAATCAGCTGGTTATAATCCGAGCAATTTTCCAGCATTTGGGGAAAGTAGATTTTGTAATGCAGTGGTTAATGATATGGGTCAAGTGACATACGATGTGAGGCAGAATCAGTTTTATAAACCGCAGTGGAACTTCATCTTCACCAACCGCATTTGACTCAATGACTGCCACACAGTTTATAACTTTTACCTCGCTAACTAACTGAAACTCAAAAACTTTTTCTTGCATGAGAGTCTGATAGAAGCTTACAACAAAGTTAAAATTTAACTCCTCTGTATTTTCGAGAAAGCTGTTATTTAGAGTGTCAGGATCAAGTTCACAATTTGAAATACCCTCGGACCAAGAAACTCCAATTTGCCGTAGATTGTTCCAAAGCTTTTTTGGGGAAAGCGAAGTGCTCAGCTTAGAGGCGTAGTAATTCCTTTTGGAGTTTCGGGTAACAACATTTGAACGATTTCGCATCGCTTTGTATGCAATCCAGTTGGAATTACATGGACTGCGTTTCCATTTACTGTAGAGTTTGTTACGAGCTTTGATAGTGTTTACGACTTCGGTTGTGAACCAAGGACAGATGTTATTACGGACCTTGACTGTTTTAACTGGTACGTACTGATTATATTTCTCTATATTTCTCTGTAACCAAATCTTGAACAGTTCAATTTGGCATCAGGATCAGAAATAAAGCGACAAGCATCCCAGGGAGCTGAAGAGGCAGCGAATTGAAGGCTGTCTTTATTTGGTGATCGAAAATCCTTGATTGTAAATGTAAGTGGAACAGCTTTGTATGCAATCCAGTTGGAATTACATGGACTGCATTTCCATTTACTGTAGAGTTTGTTACGAGCTTTGATAGTGTTTACGACTTCGGTTGTGAACCAAGGACAGATGTTATTACGGACCTTGACTGTTTTAACTGGTACGTACTGATTATATTTCTCTATATTTCTCTGTAACCAAATCTTGAACAGTTCAATTTGGCATCAGGATCAGAAATAAAGCGACAAGCATCCCAGGGAGCTGAAGAGGCAGCGAATTGAAGGCTGTCTTTATTTGGTGATCGAAAATCCTTGATTGTAAATGTAAGTGGAACAGCTGAATGAGTGAAGTTAATATCAAGGGTACAAAATAGAAGATCATGATCAGTGATAGCTGTTCGAAGAGAGTAACAGACGAAGGATCCGACACAATTGCCAGATCGAGGAGGCTAGGAATGGAGCCTTTCGCAAAACGTGTACGATATTTTACGTTAAATATTATCAGCCCAACAGAAGAAACAGAGTCTCTGTGAGGCTCGAGAATCGTTTTTGAACAAGTTTGAATTGAAGTCCCCACAAACAAAAATGAGTTTATAGAGAGGTGAAAACTGTGAAAGAGCAGAGAAGAAGGGTTCAGGAGAACAATTTCGGTCTAGAATATAAGCACAAGCAACCAGGCATTTTGTGCTACCATCGTGTATCGTGTTCAGCAAGTAAGAACTCACTCTCTAGGTTAAACAATTTGCCAATAACCTTGCAATTGAGAGAGGTTTTGCAATATAACACTATTCCACCACCGCATGTATCCGTGATTCTATCATTTCTAAAAATTAAATAGTTTGGTATATTATACTGTGCATCGGATATATCATTTTTAAACCAAGTCTCGCTGATACAAATTACATCAACAACAGAATTCGAGAACATGTATTTCAAATAATCTAGTTTCCAAATATTAAGACTAACTGCATTTAAATGACAAACCTTAAAACCATCACGACAATTTGAGAGAACATTAATCATTGTATGCGCAGATTCTTTCGCACTTTCAGAACGTACGCTAAGCATATCTTAACTAATGACCAAAACAGAACAGACTAGAAATAATGCCACAAAATTTAAGACCACAAAAAGAAAAAAGGAGAAAGAAAAAGAGAAAGACAAGCAAGAGGAAAATAAAAAAATAAAAATAGAGAAACGCAAGAGAGAAAAATTGAAGAGTTGAATTTAATGACGAGTCGCAGCAGTGCCAGCAGCAACAGCAGCAATGGAGTGTAGATCAACTGGGCTTTCGATCAAAAAGCTATTTGCATTAGCCGTCTTCTTAGCAAACACATTCCCATGTTTAGTGTTTTTTTTCTCTTAAACCGAAGTACACTTTGTAAAAGAAAACGTGAGTTCTTCGTTAAGCTCTCATTCAAGTAGCAGCAGCCGGTGAATGGAAAGCCGACATCGCTCCGAGTAAGTGCTTTGTTCTTTTCCTTGCGGTAATTCGTAGCAGCTACAAGAACAGCATTTCGTTCATGAGAAGAGCGGAATTTCAAGATCATCGTTGGTGGAGGTGTTGTTGGCAATGTTCCTTCTTCTCGCACGAAAAGCGTTAATTAGTTGAGGTGGATTACACTTTATCATCTCACACAGCTTTTCAAAGATTTGAGGGAGATCTTCATCAGCTTGAACAGGAACCCCAAAGAGCACAGCATCAGTAGGGACTTCATTCCTCTCCAAGGTATTAATTTGCTTACAAAGTGCTTGGATCTTAGCACTATGCAAGTGAGTCGTAGAGGAAGAATTTTCTTCAAGTCTCTCCACACGGGCAGCTATACTAGGAATTGCATTGTTGATGTTTTCGAAACGTTGAGTCCAACTTGCTTCTAGGTCTTCAATTTTCAAAGCAAAATCTGATCTCATTTTCTCAATTTCTTCTGCGAAGCAACGTTGCAAAGATGCGGCATGCTTAGCTAATTGTTCTTCCAGATGTTTGATAGTGATCACTGCTTTATCATTGCCTGGCGGTTTAGTTAGACGTGGTGAAGAGTCAGTAAGATAAGAGACAGCATCTCGTTGTGTTTTGTTTCGTGTTGAAACTCCTGCTGCAGATGATATTATTTCAAAAGAGAAACTTCTTTACCCAAGGAGAAAACAAAGTCACACAATCTTAGCGAATTAAGTTATGCACCGAACTATTTTTAAATATATTTGGATAAACGTTACAGTTAAATTTCTAATAACATGAACTTAATCTTTTCAATTATTTGCTGATATAAGCTGACTTTAGCTGGACCGATCAAATAATACGTAATACTCGCTCTTATTACACATTACTTTTTCCTGCATTTAAATCTAGATTGAGAAGTCTAATGCGTGGGAGTCGACGCACTTTCCCTCTAGGGAACGGCGGACCAGATATATTGAACACCATCAATTGTATATATTGATGGCAATGATATAACAAGTATAAAAACATGATAATAAAAACTGTATTTTTACGTCTCAGGAAAAACATTGCAGTTTTATCTTTTAGGTTTTCTCTTTATGTCAATATATTTGGTTGTTTTATTTAATGACATACAAAACTGTATATTCACACATTTGATGTTTTCTTTGTACAGTAATCTTAATAAATATAAAGGGTAACCATAATGCACGATGTTAATTGTGAGTCACACCTAAACGTCAAGTTATTTTGCCCAACTTAATTTTTCATTTCTTTGTTTCAGTGTTTGACAAATTCAACCATGGAGAGGTACACAATTGAACAGCGCGTTATATTTGTTGAAGCCTTTTACGAAAATGGGCGTTCAAATCAAAATGCATTTTTGGTCAGCAAAATCGACGAAATGTGTCTACAATCGGTAGAATTGTACGCAAATTCGCAAAATGAGAATCCACGAGTTATTGTTGAAAAGCCAATGCATCCACAAAGAGTGTCTGTTTGGTGCGGTTTATGGGCTGGCGGTGTCAACGGGCCATACTTCTACAAAAATGAGGACGGCCAAGCAGTTACCTTGAATGGTGTTCGAAATGATAACGGACTTCTTGTGGCCAAAAATTTAAGATATTGACCTGGATGACATGGGCTTCCACTTGGCACACAGCCAGCGAAATAATGGCTGTTTTGCGCAAGAAATTCAATGGCCGTGTTATCTCATGTCGTGGCGATGTTAATTCGCCGCCACGATCATGTGATTTGACACCTTTGGAGTTTCTTTGGGGATATTTAAAAGTAAAAGTGTACGTCAATAAGCCAATAACAATTCAAGAGCTAAAGGATGAGAAAATTCTGCACATTAACGACATTGAAGCTCAATTATGTCTCAGAGTCATTGAAAATATGGACCATCGGATAGAGGTATGCCACCGAAGCCGTGGCGAGCATTTGGCCGATATTTTGTTTCACACGTAATTGCTGATTTGATTCTTCTATCATAATAAAAAATATTAAGATAATTCCCTGAAAACTTTTTGTTTTATTTACAATTATCATCGTGCGTTTTCGTTGGACCACCCTTTACAAGCCTATGCTTTTGATTTATGCACTTTTTTTTTATTTTAGAGCTTCAATCATTAACTTATGTACATACTTATATTATTAATTGGTATTATTGTTATATTCATGTTACATCTCTTATAATTATATTTTAAGAACTCTTGAATTTAAGAGCTAAATTCACAAAAATGATCCCCTACAATACCATTTATTACTATTTAATAAGTTTGCTCCTAATTAAAAAAAAATCATTGCAGTAGTTCCCATAATAAAGTTTAATCTGCAAAAATATTACGCATATTCCAGAATCAAGAGCATGTACATTCGTAGAAACTAAATTATCCTAATGTAAGTGTAAATAAATGATTTTAGACACTATGTGCATTTTCGTTTTACTAACATGCAGACGAATAATCTATATCTTTACTGTAAGCATATGTTGTAATTTTTTAAAAGATCATAAGCCATTAATTCCAATTACTGAAATTAAAGATAAATTAACAATGCTGAGCATTGTTTGGCGTCATCATTTAAAAAATAGAAGAACCAATCCAAGTAATAAGAAAATAATTTTGCGTTGAATTTATTCAACCATCGGTAAAGACATATGTACCCGTATAGCAACTCTTAGGCCAAAATCTGATTTCATGAAATAACTGAAAGCTTAACCTGATATTGGCGCTGTACCAGAAAACAAAAGTATTAACATATCTACCTATGTATATTACACGAATTCTTTTCAAATAAAAAACAACGTTTAAGAATCATTCTATTCAAAAATGAGAATACTGTGGAATTGCTATAAACTATACTCTGCGAACAGATTTGCTATTCCATATTTTATTTTATTACTGTAATTGCAAATGGATTACACATAGTTCATATTTTAAAACGTACATTATCGATGTTTGACTTAAGTCCTTGATGGCATAGTAATTCATGTGGTCCCTGTTGAAACATATCATTTTACAGACATACTAGTAATACGAGTATGTGTATTTATGTACATACAAATCAAGAAAATTTACTGAAATGTTAGTCTCATGGTAGTTGCGATCAATTCGGAATCGCATTTGTTTAACCTCATATTAAATACTATTAAATTCTTGGACTAATTTTCCTATAAGCTACATACACTTGTGAACAAACATTTACGAGGTGGATTAATTTTAACAACAAATTTATACCTGGCAAACAAAAATCGTAATGCTTATGGCTAAGTGTCTTACAGTTACAAAAAACAGATTAGATTTTCCTATTAATTAGTGTTAACATTTTTAATCACTAGTCTGTGTATTAGTGCCTAATGCAACTGCATACATATGCTCGTATAATATTAATCCCAATTTTCATATATATAAACCTCAACTGCTTAAATCGTCATTCACACATACGTAAAACAGCCAATCTATCCGCTTTTGTGTTGTGTCATCATTTGACTCTTAGACAAAATTACATCATCCGCGTACTATATGTCGGGTATGCTCCTCACCGTGGGATGTGCGTTTTGACAACTACCATTCGCATTTGCAATCGTTGACATTCTTGCTGCCGGTATGGCTACTACTTTGTTTTTTGCACAGCTCGCATCATGATAGACGTGCTCACAAAGTTGGGGTTCAGAGTTTGAGAATTTATCCAAGATACTACTACTACTGCCACCATTTTCGCCGTTTTCGGAGATCGTTAGATTCAAATCACTGTTCTTACTGAACGATGTCGTTACGTGATGTGGTTGATGTGGGGAAGAAAAAGATTTTTGCATGGCATGCAAACTACCGGAGCTTACGGTGCGTTCCAGTATCTCACCCCAATATTTTTCTGAAATCCCCTCAGTATCAGTCTTTTGCACTCCATGCTGAGAGTAGTGGTAATGATGGTGATGACTACGCAGGGAGACTGAGTGTAAACGCGGTGTGATACGACCAACAGTATTAGCACTACCAGCACTTTGTGGCGGCCTAGATGTAGGTGATTCAGTAGGTATCGGTAATGTTGTTACGTCATATTCTGAGTTCATGTGACAGCAGGGAGACTTTCGATTTGATGTGTCTTCGCCGGGACACCACTGAAAGAAATGAAAATAAAAACTGTTAATGCTTTTAGCTTATATGTATTATATACTTAACAAAATAATATAGCCGAAGACGCTTTGTATTGCAAAACGGTGAAAATGTAACTTTGGTCTTAAAGTGGCAGAACACAAATTGTAAATAAATAAAAGGGATCTCACTTGTTATTTTATGTAAATAGTACTTCGTTTTTAAGGCTTTTAATAACAGGACCTTTATAATTTCGGTACATCCGTCCGTTCGCCCATATGTCGTATCTGTCACACTTACATATTAATCTCCTACATTTATAAAGATATTGGCGTGAAATTGGAAATTTGAATTAGGTGCTTTAGGTGTAGATATCGTTTCCTATGTACGAAAATCTGAAAAGTGGGGCCATTAAAGGTGGCTCCCGTATAGGTAGAGTTGACATGTACTTTGAAACACGCACTGACGCAACCCCTCGAGTGATACACCAATCAATAGATCGTTTGAAATACGGCGGAAATTTGGTTCAGCACTTTTTGATCCAATATACCGTTTGAAAAATATTGCGCTCCAAAGTATTTTTTAATTCGCCCACTGCCATTTCTAAACCAACATTTTTGAAAATCTAGAAAAGATGAGGAATCTTGCCTTCTATGAGTACTTTCATTCAAAACTATTTCGATTATTTTAGCCTAAATGGTTTTGAAGATATTGGCTAAAAACGGTAAAATATCGACGTGCGAATTTTGAAAATCTGAAAAAACAGTTTTGAAGACCTTGACAGATTTTACAATGATTACGTAAAATCTGTCCTGTACAGATTTTATTCCTCTATTGTCAGTCACCTTACCGCGGGTGGGGGGATAGCTGACATAATAATAATAATGAGATCGAACTTGTTGCTGTTGCTGATTAGATCTGATTTTATTTCTTGCCATATTCAATATTTATACAGAAATTTTGCTTACTATGCTACTATGCTATGCTAATGACCCGATTCATCGCCGATCATTCACCGCAATTGCATTGTTGTGCTGACTCGGCCGTTCTTCTGTTACTCAACCATTGGGTCAGTATGGTTATGCCCAGACTGCTGATGTTGGATTGTTGTTGTGTTGCTGGGTGTATTTTATTTTGTTGATTACTTCTACATTTTGCCACCTCCGGCGTTGTTTGCCAAGTAATTTCAAACGTGTGATCCGATGTGTTTCTGCTTCCTTTTAACTCAATGTTGTCAGAGTGATTACTCCTAGTTCGGTGTTTAAGTATCACCGCCAGTACACAGATGATGATCACAATGACTGCAAAAAGTGAGCAAAATCCAATTGCCAAATACTGGTGTTTTTTGAAGGTCTTCCAGTTGTGTTCATGCATCCGATTGAGCGATTCAGATGCCTCTCGGTGGTTGATTAGTGACATTTTTATTAGATCCTTATTCAGTGGGATGACGGTCTCATTTGAAAAGTAAACTGGAGCCTGAGTTGATACCGATGTACTAATGGTAGCGATTGATATGGTAAAGTGCATTACTACACTAGTGTCCTTAAACAGTTTTGCCTCCAATCGTACGAATTTTGACTGAATGACACAGTCTGGGGTCAGATGAATGATACCCGTGTCGTTTAAAATCACTTCCTCTCAAGTTGGGCCACAAATTACGAACACCGCAGTCTCCTCTGGTGTAATGAACATCCACGTATTATGAGTCCACAGTTCTTTCCAAATGGTGTGTGTTAGTTTCAGCATCCTAGTTGCGCATCGCTTGAACGAAAGTTTCTTGTACAGCTGCTGGACAATGCAATCCTCACTTTGCTCAATACTGTGAAATATTGATGGCCGGAGGATGAATGTTGTTTCATTTAGTGTCGGTGCCTTGTTTATATCTTCTAGTGGTAGTCCGAAATGCCTTTGTAGATTATAGTTGACTCCCAGTACCGTCTGCTGTACCTCTCGAAATGTCTGCTCGTTCACCTTTTCTGGCACAGTGTTGGTTTTGATCAAGTCATATTCATCAGCATCACTGATCGTGAATTATCCTGTGACCAAAATCTCCGCTGAAGTTGTAGACATCTCGAGTTGGTCCATTGGGTCTGGTAGTACCTCCATCTCTTGGCCAAGTTTCTCCGCACACTTATTGGTGATTTCCTAGATGCTCTTCTGTGACAAGAATTCAAACAAATGACTCCGTTTGAGATACGCATTTAGCAGCTTGTTGTATTTTGTTTCAATGAGTGCAATGAGATAGGCGTTAGTCACATGCAGATTTATTTTGTTTTCATCAACCAGTTTGAACCAAGATTCCAGCTTGTTGATCTCTTCCAGACCAGCATTTAGATTCTTTGTAAAGTTGTTGATTTTTTTATTGATTCTTGCTTCTGTTTCATTTACACCGACGATTGTAGACAACATAATCTTGGTGTTAGTTTTGGCACTTTTGATCAGTTCCTTCTGATTATTGTCCAGGTCTTCGATGTCATGATATACTTCATCATTAACTCCGAATAATGAGTTGAGAACAGTTCCCAGTAGCCCTCGTTTTTGTCTACGAAAAGGTGTCACTTGAAGTCTGGTGAAAATGGAGAATACATTGTTCCATTCTTCTTCCATGTGATGACGCAATTCATCGCACTGACTCTCTTTTGTCACTGATTTCGCCATGTTGCATAAATTAATTATTTGATCTCTCGTCTTGTTCATGTTAGCTGGATCATGTAGAATGTCTTCGATTGGAAATCGAACGCTAGTGCGTAGCACTCCTCGTTGTATTTTGGCAGTTTCAATTTGTTCCACGAACAATCCAGCGTCCGGATGGGTGATTGTATATCTTGTCGATCCCGGCATAATAAATGCAAATAGCGATAAAGTCAAAAGGGCAGTGGAAAAATTTACTGACGGAGTGGCTGACTTTTGTTTTTTGTCTTTCAGCTTTCTTCCGTCTTGATTGTCACAACTCTGGCAAATTCATCTGCTCCGCTGTGTACTTCGACTATTTTGCCCAGAGGCCACTTCGATGGTGTCAGCAGCTCGTTTTTCAGCAAAACGAGTTGGCCAATCTTGAAATTTCTTGCTGATTGCTTCCATTTATATCGTTGTTGGATTTTTGTTATGCAATCCTCGTACCAACGGTTACAAAAATCTTGTTTAAGTTTTTGAATGAACTTCCACCTTTTTAAACTACTCTTTGCCAGATCTAGAATGACATATGCCGTGGTTCTATTAATGGTTATCCAATAATGAAGTGACCTGGTGTTAGTGCATCAAGATCTTCAATATTGTCTGTTAGTGGGCAGAGTGGTCTCGAATTCAGACATCCTTCTGTTTGCATCAGAATTGTGTTCATTTCCTCGTATGTCAATTTTTGCTCTCCTATGATGCGACTCAAATGATATTTGACTGACTTGACCCCACTTTCGCAGAGTCCACCAAAGTGTGGAACACCAGGGGGGATGAAGTGCCACTGAATTCCGTTATCGGTAAGTTGAGTTTGTAATGCATTAATCATGTTTTTTGCTCCAACAAAATTTGTTCCGTTGTCGCTATACATATGATGTACGGATCCTCTTCTACTGATCATCCGTCGCAATGCTGCCATGAATCCATCGGTTGTTAAATCAGAAGTCAACTCAATATGCACTGCCTTTGTTGACATGCAGACGAACAGCGCTATGTAAGCCTTGTGCGAATTCACCCCTCGAATTTGTGAATATCGTACGTTGACTGGGCCTGCGTAGTCTATTCCACAATGTGTAAATGGGCGTGAAAACCTTACTCGTGCTTCCGGAAGTTGACTTGATTTCTTGGCCTTAAATCGGAAACATCTAACGCATTGATTTATTATGGCCTTGACAGTATTAGTTCCTCGGATGATCCAAAATTTCCTCCGAGTGTAATTTAGTGTCAGTTTTACTCCACCATGAAGGGTATAGATGTGAGCTTTGTTGATGATTAATTTTGTCAGCGGATGCGAGGATGACAAAATCATGGGATGTCTTTGGTCATCTGATAGAATAGCGTGTCTCAATCGACCTCCCACTCGCAAAATTCCATTGGCGTCGATGAATGGATTCAGTGATAATATCTTGCTGGTTGATTTCAATGCTTTGTTTATTCTAAGGTTGTGCATATCCTCAGCAAACATTTGTTGAGCACCCCTTACCAGTGCGTTTTCTGCTTCTAAGAGTTCTTCAACGCTCAAATTCCCACGCTTCGCCTCTCTTGCTCTTTCTGCAATTGTTTTTAAATCGTAGGCAAATTGCGCTTACACGTTGAAGTTTTGAGAGTGATGAAAAAGCGCAAGTGATGTCGGTGTCTGGAGAATTGTGGGGTTGTAATGTCATGCTAGCATAAGACTTCCGGAGCTCAGGCATATCTTGCACTTCCATCATAACCTTGTCAGCTGGCCCATGCTGTTCGTCCTTTCTCAACCACTCTGGACCATGCCACCATGTGGAATTCTCAGCAAGGGTATCTGCATATGATCCTCTAGAAGGAATGTCAGCAGGATTCTCTTTTCCAGGTACGAACCTCCATTGTCCTTTGAAATGCAGCGCAACTGCACATAACTCCAGTCTGGCCAGTGACGTTGGCTTTACAGGCGCCACCTTGGTCTTTGATGCGATGATGCATATTGAGGTAGATCCGCAATTGTTAATCTTCAGATACACCACCGCTGCATATGCCGTTTCCGATGCATCTGCAAATCCATGTAGCTCGATTTGAGAGTTTTCTTTTTGTTGCGTCCATCGTGGAATTCTTACTTTTTCAAGCGTCGATAATCTTTTCTTGAATTCATCCCATTCCTTTTGAATTCTAATTCGCACATTCCCATCCGATACCCAAGAGCCAAAGACTTTTAATCAGAATTTTTGCTTTGATTGTTAATGGGGACAACCAGCCAAAGGGATCGAAAATGTTGCCTGCGTCACTCAATATTGCTCGTTTGGTACTCTATGTGCTGAATAATGACAAATTTACCTTAAATTGTAAGTCGTCTGTTCTCGGGCACCATTTTATTCCCAGAATTTTGAATGTTGTGTCACTATTAAAGTCATGATCTGGTTCCATTTCAATGACTTCTTTTGGTAAGGGTTTTATGAATTCTGGACTATTTGATGTCCATTTTCGTAAGTTGAATCCAACCAAACGAAGCAGCTGCACCAATTCTAGTTGAAGGTCCTTACACTCTTTTAGAGAATTTGCCGCACCAAGACAGTCGTCCACATAGAATCCTTCAAGCACTGTTTTGCTCGCTCTTGGATACCTCTGTCTTTTATCCTCAGCTAGCTGGCATAACGTTCTAATTGCCAAATACGGGGCCGATGCTGTACCATATGTGACCGTTTTGAGGGCATATTCCTTGATTGGCCCGCTGGCATTTTCTCTCCACAAGATGCGCTGTAGATTTTGATCATCCTGATCGACTAAGATCTGCCGATACATTTTCTCGATATCAGATGTAAACACGATTGGGAATGACCTCCATCGAAGCAGCAGGGACAGGTCTTTTTGAATCGTGGGACCTGCTATCATAATGCTATTTAGCAATTCTCCAGATGTCATTTTCGCCGAGGCGTCGAAAAACACTCTTAGTTTGGTAGTAGTACTGTCATTTTTCATCACTGCATGATGTGGAAGATAATACGTTTTTCCGGTGTAATCTTTTTGTATTTCCTTCATGTGTCCAAGAGTAATATATTCCTGAATAAATTTTGGAATATTCACGACGAAGCTCCTCATTTTTCGCGAATCTCTGCTCTAACATAAAGAATCGCTTTAATGCCAATTTGTGTGAGTCGCCCAAGAGTTGGCGATCCTTCAATAGTGGTAATTTGACAATATATCTTCCTGTTTCATCCCGCCTGTGTGTCATTTGGTAATGATTTTCGCACATTTCCTCTTCTGCAGACTTAATCTTAGCAGTAGATACTTTTTCCAGCTCCCAAAATTTCTTCAATTCCTCGTCTTCGCTGCATACGCTGATACATGACTTGAGGATCTTAATTTGTGTTTGCTCCCTTGGAGTCGATGTAGTAATGACTAGTCCAGATAATATCCAACCAAACCTTGTATTCTGTGCCATTGGAGTATCAGGTGGACCCTTGATAAATCCATGCGTCAGGAAGTGCGGTAAAATGTCTCACCCAATCAGTAATTCAATATCCCTTGGTTGTTCGTATCATGGATCCGCCAACTTCAAGCCTTCAATGTGTGGCCACTGGTTGGGTGAAACCTTTTGCACTGGGAGTCTTGATGAAATAACAGGCATTACTAGAGCTTCGACCTCCAAGTTGACTTCTTTATCGTGGATTGATTGGATGGTGATGGTGATGATTTGTGTAGCATGACCGTTGATTCCATTTATCATTGACTCATACTTGACCAATGGTACCTTTATTTGACGGGCTAACTTCTCGGTCATGAAGCATGATTGAGATCCTTGATCAATTAGAGCTCGTATCAGTTTTACTTGTCCTCCAATGCATATGTTCACCATGGCTGTGGCTAGTAGTACCGTCCTGTTACTTTGACATGCATGTTGTTCTTCCTACCACTACGACTGCTGTACTCTCACCTCGAGGGAAGTGAAGAAGGGGATTATGATTTTGTGTGCATATTCTGCAACCCTTCTTTGATGAGCAATCCCTTGCGGCATGTCCATCCCGCAAACAGTTGAAACACAGCCTTGACTTTTGGACCACCTCCATTCGGTTTTATACTTAGAAGTTTTTTGCAATTATACAATAGTCAAATGGTTTCTGGTAACTGTCGGTTTCGATGCTTGCGACTGGTGTTCTCGATTGAGTTCGCGACTGCTCTCCAATCCTCGGAATCTCCCCTCGATGAAGTCAAAAAATTTACTAAAAATTTACTTGTTGATACAATTTTCTTGATTCACAGTCGAGTTTTGGATATATTAACTGAAACACCAATGGATCCCAAGAACTGACATCAACTCCCAAGTTTTTGATGCCATACAAGATTTCTCTCGACGTATTCATTATATTTTTCAAGTCGAACGCATTTTCATTTCGAACTGGTTTCAAGGTAAGCAACCTTTGAATGTAGTTGTTGACCAATGCTGCTGGATTTTGAAACCGGTTCGTTAGCAATTCTATAGCTGTTGCATAATTGCTTGACGTAGGTGATAGGTGGTTGACAATCCTTGCTGCTTCTCCATTCAGATTTCCTTTCAAATATTGCATTTTCTTTACATTGCTTTCCCAAAATGGTGTCCACTCTTCATATCTTCCATTGAATTTTGGTATGCTTATGGGTGGAAGTTTGATTTCTTGATGTTTTCTAGGTTGTGAAGCTACTGCCTCCGTTTGGTGTTGTAGCTGGTCTGCCTCCTTGATTTGAATGTATACATCTTGATATATCTGCTCCAAATCGATAAACTCGTTGCTGGACATATACTCCTGGTCAGCTTCGTCAAGTGATGACATAATTTCTTCATTCATCGTTTGTAACCTTGTCCAGCATTCCTCTAGTTGGTTCAGCTTGAATCTAAGGTAAACTGAATTTTGATTCAAATCTAAGCTGTCAATTATACGTATGAATCTGTTCTTGACGAGGTTCAGTTTCGTAAACTTTGCTGGGCACTTCATTTTTTCAGCCGGCTCCTCCTTTTTTCCTGATGATGTGCTCCTTAATGGCTGAACTGGCGCAGCTTGATTTGAACTGCCAGGAACTACACCTGATTCTAGATTATCGGCTTGCTTTTTCTCTTTTAGCCAATACAATTTCGTCTTCAAAGCACTCTTAATGTCAAGATACCTTGTTTCAAACTGACTAAAGTAGTCTTTTCTGAAGTAGTCGTGTTGCGGGTTCGCCTCCCTTCGGTCTTCTAAATACCCGTTATTTACTTGGAAGTTGACCCAATGCTCCTCCAGCTGCTCTAGTCGTTTGACGATATACTCCACGGTATATCGAGACTCTCCATCCTTTTTAAAGTTGGTCCATAATCCATGGACTTCTGCCAAAATTCGCGTTTGATTCAGAGCTATTTCGTCAATTTCACTCATGGTTTTTGAGTAATTTTCGCTTGACAATCTTCTCTTTGACTTGATTCAACACTCACTGTACTGTACAATATTCACTGCACTGCACAACACTTGTAATTTGCACTTGTTCCAGCAATCCGGCTCGAAGGACCAATGTAAAATCTGTCCTGTACAGATTTTATTCCTCTATTGTCAGTCACCTTACCGCGGGTGGGGTAATGAGATCGAACTTGTTGCTGTTGCTGATTAGATCTGATTTTATTTCTTGCCATATTCAATATTTATACAGAAATTTTGCTTACTATGCTACCTTAATAATTGATGACCCGATTCATCGCCGATCATTCACCGCAATTGCATTGTTGTGCTGACTCGGCTGTTCTTCTGTTACTCAACCATTGGGTCAGTATGGTTATGCCCAGACTGCTGATGTTGGCTTGTTGTTGTGTTGCTGGGTGTATTTTATTTTGTTGATTACTTCAACAATCATTGAGAAATGATAAACATCAGAATACAGGTTTATGTGCAAATTTTTACATATTAAAGATTTAAATTATAAATGCTTTCATTTTTGGACGCAAAGTCCATGCTGTGATCAAAAACTCTACACGGTGATGAGTGTTAACTATCGTCGGAGATTAATAACCTCCCTGCCGCAATTAACAACCCTGTCAGGATAATTGCAGTCACTACTTGCGGTTCTTCATTTCCCCTCCTTTACTCACACATATATATGTATACCTGTACTTTTCAAAGAGAATAAAAAGTAACGCTTCAATCGTTTGACTCTACGGTTGTTCTTCTTTTAATCCTCGACATTTTGGTGTCTCCTTTGAGGAATATTAACTAAATAAAAGAGAGAGAAGTGCGTGGGAGTCATAATATTGACTGCAAACAAATTCAGAGACTTCATGGTCTTCAACGATGCGGAACTTGCTTTGTGGTGGTTGGTGGTTGTTAAAATATATATTAAGATATTATAAAAAAAATAATAATGGCGGCGCTACAGTCCGGTGTGGACCTGGGCCTAGTTTCTCAGCAACCACTCGTGTTGTGTGTGCTATTGTTCTCTCACGAGTGGAGGGGACCTACAGTTTAATGCCGACTCCGAACGGCGAGATTGAGAAGCTTTTTCTAGACAGTTATACTCTTTGAGCATTGTCAGTGACTCGAAAGAGGGGGAGCCGCGAACAATTTTTTTAAAAAATTGTTTGCCTGAACTTGGATTAATTAAGATATTATACCAATACTATTAAATGAGGAAGGATTAGTTGCATCAGAATTTGTTGAGCACTGTATTTATGCACCAATGCATAATTCTCTTTGTAGTTCAGAGGTAAATAGTAAAGAAAGAAAAAAATTGGTACAAAGAAAGTGGTGCGAAGAAAATTATTTTATTGATTTAAATAAAAAGTGTCAGAGGAATAGGAACTGTTAAACTGAACACGATTGTTAACGGAAAAGAATTGTCGGTTTTACTTCACAAAACATTATTCATATCAGAATTGAAAAGCAATCTAATATCTGTTACTAAAGCTACTGATAATAATTGTAAGTTCACGATAGAAAGTGAACATGACTTCATTATCAAAAATGGGAAAATATTATTAGATGCGGTAACAGTGAAAGGACTCTACTTAGTTAACAAAATTCAAAAAACGGAAAATTGTAATTTTGCACCGGAAACTAAAAGTAACCTATGGTAGGTTATGTAGGTATGGACACTTAAATGTAACATCCTCCTCAAAATAAATAATATGGTTAACAGACTTCCAAGTCTTGTAGACTCTAAAATTGAATGCTCAACTTATTATGAAGGAAAACAGACCCTTTCATTTAAAAGCTCAAAAATCTTGATGACATTATATAGCCTCGAATGAAAGAAATTATTCATTATCTTTTAGAGAAAGTTTTAGTTCAAAATTTGATATTAAGATCTCGGAGAGCCCTCACTTTGTGATGGTCTGGAAATAAAAAAGGATAATGGAATTTTATATATCAGTCAAACTCGTGTCACCATTAATTTCATAAAAAAATACAATATGTAAAATTGTAAACCCATAAACATACCAATGCAGACAGACAGACATACAGAAATGAAACCTTCAATTCCTGGTGAGCGTATAGCTGTTGAAGTCGTAAAATAATAAGAACTTATTCGGTCACTAATGCATTTTGTTATTTTTAGTCGACCTGACATTTCATTTAACATTAGCAATTTTTCCCAGTTCTTGCAATGTCCTCGAAAGCAACATTGGAATGCAGCAATGCACTTAATTCGTTATCTTAACGCAACCAAATATGCTCGATTGGAATTTCGGAAAACCGGGTTGCCACTTACAGGCTTTGTTGATGCCAGTTGGGCAGAAGATGTCAACGATCGAAAATCTCAAAGTGGTTTCTGCTTTACTCTTGCAGGTGCAGCTGTGAGTTGGGAATCCAAGAAACAACGAGTAGTAGCAACATCAAGTACTGAAGCGGAATACATTGCACATTGCATCAAAAGAAGCTTATTTGCTTCGCAATATACTAGAAGAACTTAACCTTGAGTATGATGGACCAACTAACATTTAATGCGACAATCAGAGTGCCCAACTCATCGAAAATTTCGGGGGAAAGTATTCTAGAACTAAACACATTAAGTACAAATATCATTTTGTGAGCCATGCTATTGAAAACGGAACGGTAAAAGTAAAATATCTTTCGTCTGGTTGCAGATGCCCTAACCAAAGCTGTTCCCGCGGATAGACACCTTATCGTGGTGCGGGGGCTTAAGCCGACCCGCAAGCCTGCTGAAGGAACGACTCTGCCTGGCACTGGTGCAACGCAACAGCTTCGGATAGGGGTGCTCCAATCAGAAAGTTGGGGTGATTGGCGAACTAAGTCTATCATCCCCCTAATCCATTGTGTCATGCGACCCGTGCCCACTGGATGGTTCGAAGCCAGGGTGTAATATCGGCTGTGTTCTAACGGAGCCTCTCTGATACCGGGCAACCTTGGAGAGTAACTCTGGCCTTACCGCATTACTGCGAGACTCTGATGCGGTTGACCAGCTTTTCCTCTGTTACTCGTGGGATCAAAATAGATTCGAAAGTTAAAAAAAAAGTATAAAAGGCGTGCTGAAGAAGCTGCGGGGAGTTACCGTAGCTGATGCAGCAAGCCGGGCTGAGCATGGGCTCAAATTCGAAAGAAGTGCAAAGCCTGTCGCAAGCTGCGGGATTAGCGGAAGGTCGGTGCAACCCAGCACTAGCCGGAAAGCCGAAACCCCAAGGCAACCGATAGGCGTGAGCACAGAAACTGCCAAAATTGTAAGCGGGAGTGGAAGTGGAGGCTCAAGACTCTGTGACCCCCAACCCTCTACGACCAAGGCGACGAGGAATAAGCGCAGGTGTCCACAGATGCCCCCCCGCCCCGGGACAACCCGGCGGAGTGGATGATCCACTCTCACAGGGACAGCGATAGCCGAGAGGGTAGCAGTTCTCCCTTGCAATTATCCAAGGGAGATGCTGTGTGCTTAAGACCGGAAAGGCCTAGAAGATGCCCTTGTATCTGAAATGGCTCTGGGATGAGAGCACAAGCTCAAATTTCAGGGCATTCATTTCAGGCATGGGATGCTACTAGTTGACTGCGAAACTCCGCAGACGGCGGAATGACTATAACTGGTAGCACCCAAACTTGGTAATTGGAAGGGAGTGGGCCTGACCACAAAAAGTGGGAAGGAGATACCACGTATCCATTCCATTACCATTTATTTCCCCAGAAGCGCTGGAGAGGAGCACAAAAAAACACTAGCTCTCCTCGAAGCGCAAGGCGGGGGAATAAATGTAAAACTGTGGAAGGTGCTGTATGGTCGAAACGAGGGAACCGGGCAGGTACTGGGCCTCGGAGTAGACGAACAGTCCTTTGACGTTATAAGACGTCAGAACAATTCCCTCAGTTACAGGTTCGGCCTTATATATTATAGATGCACATATCAGGCTCAAGCTAGAGGGGAAGTCTCTCTCTAAATCTCAACATGCCTACATCAAGGGTAAATCCACTGATACAGCTCTACATGAGGTGGTCTGCACTATTGAGAAAACCATTCACTACAGACAATATACGATGGCCGCCTTTCTAGACATAGAAGGGGCCTTCAATAACGTCCACACAGAAGCTATCCAAGAATCTCTTATCGCCCAGGGGGTAGAAGAGATGCTAATAAAATGGATAGTTTCTATGCTCAAAGCTAGAATTATACAATCCACGCTAGGAAATAGCCAACAAACAAAGTATGTAACTAGGGGAACTCCTCAGGGAGGGGTTATCTCCCCATTGTTATGGATACTAGTCATTAACAACCTACTAGAAGAACTAGACCGGGAAGGAATCAAAGTTGTTGCGTATGCGGACGACGTTGTGATTTTAGTATCAGGCCAGTTTCTCTCAGTGATTAGTGAAATCATGGAGGGGGTGTTGCAAAAGGTTAATAGGTAGGCTACCAGTTGTGGCCTAAACACGAACCCTAGCAAAACCGAACTGATGCTTTTTACGACGAAAACCAAAATACCAAACTTTCCTCTTCCTAGACTAGCCAATCAAACCCTCACTCTGTCTTCAACTGCCAAGTACTTAGGCACTATTCTTGACCCAAAACTAAATTGGAAAGCTAACATAGAGCAAAGAGTTAAAAAGGCATGCATAGCCTTATACGCTTGCAACAAAACTCTTGGCAAAAGCTGGGGACTTCGACCGAAGATAACACTTTGGATGTATACTGCAGTAATACGTCCTATTCTTACCTACGGCTCCTTAGTCTGGTGGCCAGCTTTAGCCAAAGCGTACAATATTACAAAACTAAACAAGGTACAAAGAACTGCATGTATAGGTGTCACTGGCGCCCTAAGAACGACTGTCACAGATGCGCTTACAGTTATTTTGCACCTTCTATCTCAAGATCTACACGCAACGTTTATGGCCACATGCAGTGCACTTAGACTCAGAGAGTCAAACTGCTGGAATAACAGAATTTATGGACATGGTAACATCCTTAACTCACTACCACAACAGGCGAAACTGAGTCATACTGACTACCTTATACCAAAGCTAAATTTCAATAAAAACTATAGGGCATACTTTCGAACTAGAACTGAGTGGAACAGCGATTGAGTCATTCAAAACCATGACATAGCCGTCTTCACAGACCGTTCGAAGATGGACTCTGGTGTGTGGAGATATCAAAGTCACTCAAGCTACCAAGCTTTGCAAGCATTTTCCAGGCAGAAGTGCTAGCAATATATGGTGCGTGTCTTGAAATTAAAAACAAACCAGAACCAGCACAGCGGATAGCAATCTTTTCAGATAGTCAAGCTGCTGTCAAGGCTCTAACATCCATAACCACAACGTCTAAACTAGTGAATTGCCGCTGCAAAGAACTATCCATTATAGGTGAGCCCGGTCTCTTTGATATGGGTTCCCGGGCACACGGGTATAATAGGAGACGAAGCAGCAGACGAGCTAGCCAGACAAGGATCCAAATTCGATACTCTTGTTGTGGAACAAATCCAGGCTCCACTAGGCTTCGTAAAAAACAACATCTACAATCACTTCCTCAAGATCGCCAACGAAAGATGGACCAAGCTGGAAACATGTGTCCTATCCAGAAGCTTCTGGCCCAACTACAACCAAAAGAAAACAAAAGACCTGCTTAACAACAGTAGAAGAAACATATCCAGAATCACAGCGGTCTGCACTGAACACTGGGCTGTTGGCAGGCATGCTGAAAGACTAGGCATACCATTCAACTCGCTCTGCCGCAGGTGCCGGGTGAAAACTGAGCCAGAAACCTCCGAGCACTTTCAAAATTAGGCTAATCTGAGTGAATACACACTCCTTTTCACTCCCATCTCACAAATTAGGTATCCCATAGGATGTGGTATCAAAACGGCGCTTTCATGGCGCTAATTGGGTGCGAAAACAGGATCTGTATGTCCACCGTCACTTTTACCTAACTGCCTACAGATTCGGCAGAGTTGCAGTGTCTGGACTCAAAAGGTCGGAGGAGGATATGAGTCAGTTGACCACTCCAAACCCAACTTCGGAGAGGACAGAACCTGCAGAGGAGAAATCAGATCCTCAGCAGGTTGTATCACTCGCTCCTTCTGCTGAGGAAGTAACTGAGAGAGAAGATGAATACATGTCCCTGTCGGAAGACTCGTTCTCTGATGGGGAACATGAAATGACGATTGTTGAGATAGAGGAGAGTATACTCCTCCAGGAGGAGAGCGGGGCATTAGCCCCCAACGAGCAATAAGCTCGATGCTCCCCTCCCACAAACTTAAGGCGGCCCAGGTGAACATCCATCATGCTATAGCGGCATCTCTCATAGTAGCAAGGATGTTCACAATGGAAGATCTGGGCTGCGTACTTATCCAGGAGCCTTACATCCTGAGAGGTACAGTCAAGGGACTGACATGCAGGAATGCAGAGATAATTTGGGACACTCGGGTGCCCAACCCAAGAACTTGCATTCTTACTAATATAAATATTAATTATGTTCTTGCAGAATACGCTACAAGAGACCTGGTGCCCATTAGGGTAACACTGACCATGGCAGGAGGTGGGCAACGAACCGTCGTCCTGGCATCGAGGTACTGTGCTGGGGATGGGCCGGCAGTACCAGCAGCAGTACAAGAACTGGTCGAGTACTGCAACAGGCAGCAAATGCCGCTCGTGATTGGGTGTAATGCCAACGCCCACGGCACCATCTGGGGGAGCACCAACACAAATGACAGAGGTGAGTACTTATTACAATTTATTTTAAGTTCTTCACTCTGAATCTTTAATGTTGGGAATGTTCCGACGTTTGTCACGAGAGCCATCTATGTCGGACCATAGAATTATACGGTTCGATCTGGACGATACGGGCGTAGCAAGCATGACTGTAAGAAATCCGAGGAAAAGTGACTGGGGTCTCTTTGAATCGTTGCTAGGAAGTAATCTGGAGCACCTTGACATCAGAAGAGCTCCATCTCACCTTCTAGAGCTAGAACATGTTGTAGAGAGCACAACAAAAGCTATCACAACAGCATTCATTTTCATTTTTTTTCATTTCATTTCATTTTTTATTGCTATAACGCTGTACAAGATAAGTTACATAATGTCGAACTTTTAAGTTTGTACAGGAAAATTTTACAAAGTTGAAATATCATATAGAATATATCAAAAAAAAGTAATACAGTATAAAAACTTAGCTTAACCTAAGAGAAAGAAAAGGAGAAAGGAAAGGGAAAGGGAAGGGAAAAAGATGGTTGAAGAAAATAGAAAAGAGAAAAGTGGAAAAAGTAAAAGATATTTTAGAAGATATTTTAAGATCGTTGTATTATTAATGGGTTAATTCATTGTATAAAATTCAAAAAGTTTCTCTTTAAAGCGATTTCCTGCATCTCCCCTTTTAATCTCCGGTGGCAGTGCATTCCATAAGTGAATTGCGTGCACAAAAAATTGTCTTCCTGTATTCAGAAACTTATGCCTGGGCGGTATGAGGTTGAGGGTTCTTTGGGATTGCGCAAACCTTAATTTAGAATACAAATATTCTGGTGCTTTGCTATGTATAATTTTATGCAAAGCAAATCGTACAGTCCGATAACGAAGAAATTGGTTAAGACTGCAACCAGTAATTCTCTTTGCAAAATCTGAGACATGAGCGTACCGATCTAAATTATAGATATAACGTGCACAGTTGTTAAAAGCCACGTTCAATTTGTGTGAACATTCAAAGTCAAGGTTAGAGAATATTTCGCAGCCGTACAGAATAAGAGGGAGGATAAATGACTTAATGAGTTTTTCTTTAACATGAATGGGTAAATAATGTTTGGTTGGGCTTAACCCTCGTAAGACAAAATAAATTTTGCGAACAATTTGATTAATGTGATCATTCCAGCTGAGGAATTGGTTAAAGACAATTCCCAGATTTTTTATTTTGGTGACGTATTCAATGGTACTGTTATTAATTTGTAGTAATCCGGCTGTTGTATTTAGATTTCTTGTACTTACTCGGAGAGCTTTAGTTTTAGAGGGATTCAGAGATAAGTGATTCTTTTGTGACCACACAAATAACGCGTTTAGATCACTATTAAGATCACTAAGTGCACTTGGCTCTGTTGGAATTTTAAATGTTTTGTAGAGCTGAACGTCGTCAGCGTAGATGTGATGCTGACATTTGTTTATGCTTTTTGAAATGTCATTTATAAATAACATAAATAAGAGTGGACCTAGGACAGATCCTTGGGGTACGCCTGTTAACACGGGTAAACTCGAGGAACTTTTATTCGCATGGAAAACAAATTGTGTTCTTTCACGCAAATATGATGATAGGAGTCTACACACAGATTCATCAAAACAAAATTGGGTTCTTAGCTTATGCAGCAAAATGGAATGGTTGACGGAATCAAATGCTTTTGAGAAATCCAAAAAAACTATTATCGATGCCATATCATTATCGAATCCGGAGCGTATATCGTCAGATACTTTTAAAAGTGCCGTTATGCAGTTATGTTTACTGCGAAAACCTGACTGCAACTTCGTCACAAACTTATGTTTCTCCAGATACGATTTCATCTGGTTGCACGCTATTTTTTCGAACACTTTGCTAAGAAATGGAAGGATCGCAATGGGTCTAAATTCAGATTTATTGGCTTTGGGGAGAGGAATAATCTTTGCCACTTTCCACCTAAAAGGGAAAACACCCGTTGTAATAATAGTATTAAATATGTATGTAATGTGCTTACATACGACAGGCAATATAATCTTCATAAAATTAGGATGTACTTCATCAAATCCTACTGCCTTTGACTTGATAGACAAGATTGCTTGGCCTACGCATATGAAATCAACACATTGTAATGAAAAAGACGTTACAGGGTTTGGTGTGTTCAAATGGAAAAAGTTGATATCTATTTCTTCCGTTCTTGGCGATGCGAACTCAACAAACTTCCTATTTAGCTCGTCCAGGTCTACATCGTCTGCAACTCTAGGTTTTACTGAGCCGACTCCAACTTCTTTTATTGCCTTCCAAAATTCTGTGCTGGATTTATTTGCCCTGAATCTACTTCGATAGTAAATTTTTTTATTGTTGCGAATAAGCGATGTTACGTTATTTCGTGCGGTTTTATATTGATTAAAAATTTTACAACTTTGGTTTTTAGTGGCACATGCTTGTTCATCAGATGATGTAAATGATTTTCTAACACTGACACTTGAGTATTAACATCAGCCGTTGAGTAAATCGGTGACCAATCTAGTGTATTGCAGTCAGTAAACAGTGCTGAAATATTTGTCGATGGAAAATGACGAAACTGAATACTTCTTTTTATATTTTTTGAAGAAGTAATATTAAGGGTTGCAACAAATAAGTCATGGTGAGAAAAACCTGGAATAGCAATCTGGTCATAATGGCATATGAGTTCCTTTTGTGACACTAAGCAAACATCGATTAGGGATGGCTTTTTGTTGGGGAAGAAATGGGTAGGACTGGTCGAATTAGCGAAAACCAATCCAAAAGACCTTACCATTTCGACAAAAATTCTATTTTGGTTTTCCATGATATTCAAGTTAAGGTCCCCGCACAAAACTACTTCAGAATAAAGAGATCCCAACCCCTCTAATACGTCTCTTACACAAGATGAACTAGCTACACTCGGTGCCATGTACATGGAACCCACTAAAAATGTCGTGTGATTAATCGTTATTTCAACAAAAACACATTCAAAAGTATCCGATTCAGATGTTCGCTTCACCAATTTGCAGTTAATGCCATTCTTCACATACATGGCAACACCTCCACTATCCCTACTTAACCGATCGCCATGAAATATCCTGTACCCAGGCAGCTTAAAAAGCTCCGACTTCATGTCCGGCTTCGCCCATGATTCAGATATGCAAATTATGTCGAGAAATTGGTCTTGAAATAAGTTCCTCATCTCATCTATTTTATTAACAAAGCTTTGCGCATTAAAATGACAGATATGTAAACCATTTTTGAAATTAGTAATAACATTAAGGAGAGTTTTTGTGCTGAGCAATTGACTAGCACTTCCCCGGCTTCCAATATTTAACATATTATTGGAATAGAAAACTGTTCTGTTAAATGGGACAATGCAAGAAACATACTATAAAGAAAAAACAAAAAGGAAATATTGTAGTGGGACAATAATTGAAATAAATAACATAAATTACATTCTTACAACGAAAATAAAAAGAGTACAGAAAGAACACTAAGAGAAGAAAATACAAGTGAAAGAGAGAGATAGGAGATAGATAAGAGAGAAGAAAGTTGGAAGAGAGAAAATCAAAGAAGGAAAAGTGAGAGGGTTGTACAATTATTTTTATATGTGACATGTTGCTCTTGTTCATGTTTGCTAAATTACTCGCCCAAAGTCTTCTTTGCTGGATATGAGAAAAGATTCGCCACTCAGTTTTCGCACGTACACTTGTCCATTGTGAGTGCGGACGGAAGAGATTTTCTTTTCGGCCTTCAGCTTCAACGCACTACGTTGCAATAAATAATTACTCTTTGTCAGGCTCTCATTGACAAAAATTCTGCTTTCTGATGGTATTCCAACATCATGGAGAGAGAGACCTTTTTTGGTTTGTTTATATTTATTGAAGCAGTGTCGCAGCACATTATTCTTGTCATGGGAATCGACGAATTTTAGAATTATTGTGCCGTCATACGATGATCGCTTACCAGTGTTGCTCGGTTTAGTCCGAAATATTTTCTTCATAGGGGGAGGTGGTAAGCTAATCGAAGAGCACAATTTCTGAAAATTTCGTCAAGGTCTTCGTCATTAGTAGCCGGCACTCCAACTAGTACAGCATCAGAGCTGAATTGAGATCTCTCCAGAGAGTCAACACGGCCTTGCAGTTCATTGCACTGATTTTGTAGCTCAGTGACCTTACGAACTAAATCGGACTCAATCTCATTTATTTTGCTGAGTACTCGTTCCTCCATAGCCGTTAAATGAGAGAGTTTGATGTTAATTTCCTCGGTGAAGGCGGATAATCGTTTGTCGATGCGGGACCACAATTCAGCCGCATCGATGTTATTCCCTCTCGATGGAGTAGCACTCAATTGTGCGTTTTGAGACGTTTTAGTTCTGGTACCGGACGACATTATCACTCAAGTTGCTCGTACTTTGAAAAAAATTGATTTTAATAATGAAAGTAATTTATTTCTGCAATAGGCTTGGTGATGTAGCACAGAGATCTTGTAGTGCACGACTTTAACAACAACTGCGAATTTTAGGGTGACTATATTTCGTACAATTATTAAAGAGACTCGGAGCTAAAATTTGCACTACTACTCGAAACAAAACATACTCAAAACATTCGAAGCAAGCTGCCCAATAAGCGGGGATTTCAAGGGGAAGAGAGTGCCATGGTGGAGCAATAAGCTATCCAGCCTCCGGTTCAAAGTACGCAAGCTGTACTACGCAGCCAAGCGTACAGGAGACTGGCAAAGCTACAAACAGGCACTCACCACCTACAACAAAGAAATAAGAAGCTCAAAAAGAGAAAGCTTCAGGAAATTCTGCGAGACAATCACCCGTACCCCTGCTGCGGCCAGGCTCCACAAAGCGCTAGCAAAAACGGGGGAGATACAGATGTCTCTTAGAAAACCTGACTGCAGATACACCGAAAGTGAAGAACAGAGAGCAAGACTTCTATTGGAAACCCACTTTCCACTTCTGCCAATACTAAGGGATGAAGACTGGAGAGTCGCAAGAGAGATCTTCTCCAAAGAGCGACTAACTCATTTCAGTCCTTCAAATCCCCAGCTGTGGATGGAATCACGCCAGTCCTACTCCAAAAAGGGCAAGGCAAACTAATACCATTTCTATTAATGATATTAAGAAGTAGTCTAGCACTGGGATACATACCGAACCAGTGGAGATAGGCAAAGGTAGTGTTCATTTCGAAAATAGGGAAGAAAGAAACAAGTCTACCAAAGTCCTACAGACCGATCAGCCTAACATCGTTTCTTCTCAAAACAGTGGAAAAGGCTGTGGATAACTACATAAGAGAGGAAGTTCTACAGGCATCCCCTCTTCATTACTGTCAGCATACTTACAGGGCAGGCAGATCTACAGAGACTGCACTCTATCAACTGACAGAAACTATAGAAAGCGCCCTTGATGCGAAAGAAATAGTTATATGTGCTTTCTTGGATATTGAAGGAGCATTTGACAACACATCCCATGATGCAATTGTTCGGGCTCTGAACAAAACGGAAGTAAACCACACAGTATCGAAATGAATGTATGAACTCCTGAGCACAAGATCAGCGGAGACTCACAGACCAGGAGGCATAATAAAAGTCGACAAAACAAGAGGATGCCCACAAGGAGGAGTTCCATCTCCTCTCATGTGGAGCCTAGTTGTAGACGAGCTTCTAGAGATACTAACTAAACATGGCATCAGATGTCAGGCATATGCCGATGACATAGTAATCATAGCCAGAGGAAAAATGGAGGAGACCCTATGCGATATTATCAAATGGGGGCTAACTTTAACTAAGGAATGGTGCCTGTCGGCTGGGCTAAGAATAAGTCCGGCAAAAACCACCACGTTTTCAAAAGAAAACGGAAACTGGAACGACTGAAACCAATAAGTCTGTCGGCTACAACACTGACTCCGGTAAAAGAAGTTAAATACAGTCCAACACGGATATAAGAAACATCTGAAAAACACTAAACTTGTTTCTTATATCCGAGGTGTTCTTATACGAAAACAACATTTCTTATATAAAAACAGCTGATAAAGAAACGAAATTTCTTATTAAAGAAAGGTCTAAAAAAATTATTTACTCTATGTTATGTATATTGATTCGATGTAACCAATAGAGAAAGTGTTGTTGCTAGTTCTTTTCTGGTTTTTCCATTCTTCAACTCTTGGAGAATGTTTATTTTGATTTTAATTGACAACGCATTCATTTGTGTTTTATACATTTTACCCCAAACAAAAATCAAAGCAACCACTAATCAAAAAGTCAATACAAAATATTCACGATTTGGCGGGTTTTCCTACTGACACTTTGTACTCTGAACTAGCTGTCATTGTCTTAAAGGTGCGTTCACAACGTTATTGTTACTTATGGCTGAAACACAAAAGTGCGTTAGCGTCAGCGTTGTCTTTCAACGCACACAATTGAATGAATATTCACGAAATAGTGCGTCGACCTACGTACGAGTAAGTGAAAAATGAGAGAGATGAGAGGATCGTAATAAAACGTAATCCCAACACACGTCATTATTCAACATGTTGGATATTTTTTTGACAGAAATTGAAATTGAGAAATGCTTCCCAAATTGAGAACATTTTGTGGCAACTGATACTTGAGACATGGAAACACCTGACTAAAATTATTTTAACAACAAAACTAATTTGAAATCCGTGTACTGCTTCCGCGTGCTCTGATGATTTGTAGAAGCTTGGCGGGCAAATCCGGGGGATGTAGTCCAAGTATTCTAAGATGGATGTACATCTCTATTGTTCGACCTACAATAACCTATGGTGCAATAGCATGGACAAAGAGAACCAATCTGATCAGCGCGAGGGAGACACTCAGCAAAGCTCAAAGGTTGGCATGCCTCTGTATTACAGGAGCCATGAGAACTTGCCCAACTGCGGCCATGAAGGTGCTAATGGAGCTGACTCCTAGTAGTAGCAGAGTGTGCAAACAAAACAATCATGAGAATGGCAAAAGAAGGGATAGGTAAAGACGAGGCAATTCGATGACGTGATTAGGAAATTCAACTTCCAAAAGAAATTTACCAGCAAGCTCAGCACCAAAAGGGACTGGAGCAATGAATCCATGGTCCACAGACTGAGCAGCAACACGGTAAAATGGTATACAGACGAATCAATAACTGATAAAGTAACTGGAGCAAGAGTTTTTGGACCCAGGACAAAATACTTCGAATCCATGGGCAAATGTACCAGCATCTTTCAATCGGAAATTTATGCCAAAGACAGATGCGTTCAGATCAATCTTGAAAGGAATTATATCAACTGCGACATAGCAAAAATGTCGGACAGTCGAGCCGCTATTATGGCACTGGACTCCTACACCATCAACTCCAAACTTGTATGGGAATGCTTGCAAAAGCTCAAAGAGTTGAGTAGGAGAAGCCGAGTAAAACTCTGCTGGATACCTGGCCATACGGGGGTAGAAGGCAACGAAATGGCCGACTCCCTGGCAAGGAATTAGAACCCTTTGTTAAAAAATATTAGCCACTTGTTGTAAATACACTTGCTTTATTAATATCATATATAGTATAGTATGCTTAGTCAAAAAACTTTCCATTGTAAAAAAACACCTACATACAAACATTCAAATATTCCTCAGACAAATGAATTTTATAAATCAGTCTTTCCTTGCAATTGTTCAAATCAGGTCGTGTTAGCCTACAAATTGTTTCCACAGAATAAATATTCTAAACTGAATCATCGTCTTTTCATTTACGTGGTTTTTTTAACACCCTTCATAGGCCCTGAACCATTTTGCGCTGCAGGAGACCATCTCCTCAGACAAAAATTCAGGGAACTGGAAAGAAGGAATCGGATTGAAACCTGGAATAAGGCTCGTGGAATGAAGCAGGCCAAGAAACTCCTAGGGCAATATAACCGGAAGAGATTCGAGGCATGCATCAAAATGAGCAAGAATAACCTCTGTATCATAACAGGCTTCCGAACGGGGCACTGTAGACTTAGAGGGAGCATCTAAGGAAACTAGGGGTATCAGAAGAAGGTCTCTGCAGATTTTGTGGAGAATTTAAAGAAATTCCAGAACATATACTGGGATATTGTGAGGCACTAGCCCACAAAAAAAAAAAAGTCTAGGCAAGTACCTACTATCAGAAGAAGAAATGCAATCACTAGGACCATCTCTCATTCTCAGATTCCTGAAGGAGACTGGCTTAGAGAGAATACTCTAGAACAGATTTATTCACCTATGCGCAATAGGAGTCCATTACCCTCAATACAACTCTGAAAAGAACTGTATTTGAGGAGAACTCGTAATTGTGCTAAGGTATTGAAAGGGTGCACGATAGATTTTAAAGGTCGCGGTGCAATATATGTACCCTTAACCATAATAATAATAATAATGTTACGAAACTAGTTTAGAAACGAAACAAAAATTTAAGGTAGAATTTTATTTCAAAACTTTAGATCAAGCGATTTGATCAATTACAGAAAGGATTGAGCAGTTTGAAGCATATAAAACGAATTTTTCATTTTTAAATAACAATAAAATATTTTGATTTATTATTTTTCTTTATATTAATTTTTCAATGTCTGTTCAATATTCTCCATATAGAACGAGAGCCTGTGCGAGAATAAGCGCACAAAGGAACAATCTACCACACAAGATCATCCGATCCTGTGTGTGTATGCAGGGTCGCTCTGCTATTCACTATCGCCTTTTCCTTTTCTCATGAGCGTTGGACTTACTTCACTTGTACTTTGTATTTCAATCAGTGAAGTCGGTGTATTTCTTATTGTTAGAGTTCAAGTTATATGTATTGTAGTCACACAGAGCCAAGCCAATAAATAATTATAAGCAACTAATAAACTACTTTTGTATGTGAGTTTACAATGTCTGAAAAATACGTTCTTCATTTTAAGATTTAGATGAGCAGAATTGTATCAAGAGCTAACAGTATTAGTCCCACTTGTAAAACCAGAAAGCTCATGTTTAGCAGTGTTAAATTTTATATTTATTTCAAACCTAGATTATCTTGCTCCCAATCTAGTTATTGTTCTCTAAATGTTGAACACTATGCCAGCCACTGTAGCTTTAGGAGAAGGCAGTTTTTATAAACTAAAATTATCAAAAACCCTTTTTCATTGCATGGGCCATGCACAAATCGAAAGCATCTCTTATTCCGTTTTTGCGATGAACAGCATAAGATGTGGCACCAATGTGCAAGCGAATAATTTGGATCGTTTGTACTTCCAGGAGGTGTTATTCCCCACTTTAAACCAAGTTCCTTACTAAAATATTCCGTCAGATTTCCAAATGTTTATTCTTGATCATCATTGCTATCACTTGCTATGTCTGAAACATCGTTCTCAACTTCTACTTCATAATCTTCATCGCCGCTAGCACTATCCTCATCTTGAAATCCATCATATATTTCAACTTCATTACCTTCCAGTAACGCAGTAAACTGAATTTCATTGAAGTGTAAATTTGTAGATTGCATTTTTAGGTAACAGGCTAGTACCGATATATGTACATAGAAGCATGAAAATACTTACTGGAACATGTTCGATATTTTCATCAGCCATATTATAAATTTGATAAGTACTTTTTTATAAAGTAAGGAACTCGACATAATACATGCTTGAAAGAGCAATGTTGTTAAAGAAAGCACTGAGAGTGAGTGCTTGAAAGCTCTAATGATCTGCATGCCGCGGCTGTGACACAACAATGAATATATATTTTTCTTTCTTTCTTTTTTTCGTAAGCTTACTATTCTAATTATTTCTTTGTTATACATATTGTACATAGTTCCTCTATTGCTCCTCTCTTCTCTAATCAACTTCCTTCCTTTCTGGTGTGATTGCACTTTTTTGTACATATAATTTGTATTCTTTCAATGGATGACATAAGCGAATGTGCGAATGAAAAGTCAACGTCCACTATGATAAATGTACTTTGTAAACGCTATGACGGTCTTAAAATTTGTTGTCTTAATGCGCGTAGCTTAAACGACTGTAAGTTAGATTACCTAAATTATTTATTCTCTCAATCCTCTGTTGGTGTTATCTGTGTCAGTGAAACGTGGTTCAAGTCAATCATGCATGATTTACAATATAATATACCTAATTATGAATTATTTAGAAATGATCGATTGACTGATTCTACAAGTGGTGGAAAAGCAATTTATTGCAAATCCGTAATAAATTGTAGAATTCTTTCTAAATCCACTGCCAGTAGAATTGAATATCTTATGGCTCAAATATCCGACTGCAATACAAAATGTATGATAGCTTGTGTATATAATAATAATAGGAGATGCTCACCAAATCCTTTCTTCGCAACCCTATCTGATTATTGTGCACGATACCAGCATATAATCATCCGTGGAGACTTTAATATAGACATAAGCAAATCTGATTCACTAGCCTTTCAAATGAAGGACCTAATTTCTTCTGCTGGAATGGAAATAATAAATTCCAACTATCCTACACGATTTTGTAAAAATAGCACACCGACCCTTCACGATCTAATATTTGTCTCTTCTCCGTCTCTCGTCTTACTGTTCGACCAATTATCGTCTGGTTTTTCCGAACATGATCTTCTTTTCTGTACCTATGATCTGAACCTGTCAAAAACTTTTGTGCCTGATACGTTCTCATTCAAAGATTTTAGTGTCATTGACCTAAAATACCTCCAAGCTACCACTATTTCTGCCCCTTGGACGTAATGCTACAATGAGGCTGATCCCAATAACAAAATAATTATCTTTCAAGAAATCCTGATGCAATTGTTTATTCATTGTGTACCCACGACAACTGTCAAGATCCGAAATCGAGCATGTCCTTGGTATACGGTTGAAGTTGTAAACGCCATTAAAAAAAGGAACAGGCCTTACAGTAAATGGAAGCAAAGCCCAACTCAAGCCGGTCATCATACAAGGCGGCACGTAACTACGCTACTGCAGTAGTACGCATTTCTAAACAAAACTTTTTCAGATCGAAACTAAGTGCATTTCTCTGGAACAGCCTACGAAAAATTAGCATATCTAGTTGTAACCGACTGTTGCTGTCATCACACTGACATCACACCGACATTCAATCTGTGCTTTGGTTCTCTTGCCGGATAGTTCAGAAATATGCTAGCAAATGTAGTAGGTGATAAGCCGCCACAGTACCCCCTACCAGTGTAAGCGATATTAATCCAACAATCGACTAGGTAAGTGTACTCGCCTTCCCGACCTTGTTGTCCGTGACATCTTGGATGATGGTGTTCGTGGATCATCTAGCTGAGAATCTGGCGAAGGTGAACTAGAATCTGTTGATGGTGTTCGTTCCGGTGTTGGAGTAGTGTTTTTTCGATGTAAGCTGATTGGTATGTGTCCTTGTCCTGCTCCGCCAAAATGTACGCTAGTTTGACTCGGTCGATTGAGACTGTAACGTTACGTCCATTAATGTTGAGTACCATGATCTTATCTGTCCTTGTTAATACTGCGTAAGAACCTTCGTAGGGCTGCTGGAGAGGCGCTTTGGTGCGTCACGTCGTACAAATACGAGGCTCGTTGTGCCAAGATCCTTGAAGATAAATGTTGGCTTACATCCATGGCGAGAACCGTAGGTTGGTCTTAAGGCAAGCGCATGTTTTCGAAGCTCTTCCACGAAGGTTGAAGGATCTGCAATTGCACAATTCGACGGTGATAAGAATTCTCCAGGTAGCCACGGCTCATCATAGAGCATTTCTGCTGTCGTTGATTGAAGGTCTTCCTTTCAAGCCGCTCGAAGACCCAGCATTACCATCGTAAGTATTTCGGTCCATCAGTGATTATTCTGGCACTTTATTACGTTTTTCAGCTGGCGATGGAATCTCTCAACCATCCCGTTAGCTTCCGAATGATACGCCATTGTCCTAAAATGAGTAGTTCCTGTTAAACGGTTAAGTTGATTAAACAATGGCGACTCAAATTGTCGTCCCTGTTCATTCGCGTGTAGACTAGCAGTGTGTGCAGACGTGTTTCGCTTTCCAGTGTGAAAGTGAAATAAAATACAGAAAAAAGTAGAAGAGTTTCATATAAGGAAAAAGACAGAGACTTGTATAACCGAGTGGTGGCCTGACGGTAGAGGCATCGCCCGAGTTACATGTAGTAACATGAGATCGATATCCTCAACAAAAACTCGTAACGAGTTGAACAGAGTTCATTCCTCAATAATTGAAATGTCTTCGTCAGCAACACTTGGCGACGAGGTGAACATAGTTCATTCTCCAATATTTGCCGATGTTGTACCGCAAGCAGAAAGCGGGAATAAAAGAGAATCGCCGAGGTCACCAAGGCGTTCTTTGATCGGAATATTTTGAAGTGGAAAGTCGTCAATAAAGTAGTCATATAACAAAGTACAAAGAGTGTTTTTATTGAAATCGGTAAAGATACTTAACTGGCGCAGTCGGGTTATACAAATTAAAACAAAAAGTGAGAAACGAAGTGAGTTTACTTATGCAGACACTCATTGTGTAAAAAAAACAACAAAAAGTGAAGTGTTTAATCAGCCAAAATTTATCGAAGAGCAAATCGTGAAATACTTTTCGATCAAAATCATGATATGACTAATCCAAATGAACAGTGTGTTGTAACACAGTTACTTGAACAATGCAACCGTCCAATTAATGTACGTTCAAGACTGGAGAAGGAGACGAGGTTCTTACCCACATTTTTGGGAGAGCCAGGCACTTTGCCATCATTCATTGAGACAGTGGATAGAACTTTACAAGGTTACACTGACGAGGAGGAAAAGAGTTTATTGTTCCATATAATTTTCAACTCAAAAATCCAAGGAGGAGCAAATAATCTGTTAAATGTCAGTCGACCAGAGAATTGGATATCTTGTAAGGCCATTCTGAAGCAGCACTACAGAGCGTCAAAGGACCAACTAACCAGCATCAGTGAATTAGACAATAAGCTACGTATATTAGTGGAAAATATAACAGAATTCGCAGTTTTTGATGAAAATGGGACAGCTATGACCCAAATCTTCTGTGGTATGATAGTGCAAAAAGTAAAGGAACTTGTATCTGGTGCTTTAGCAGCCGCAATTGTGGATAAAAGTAACTTATCAGAAATTAGAAATATAGTTAACAAGTTTAGAGGTCAGGATCAGGGTAATTTAATAAAGCATTCTTATTCATACGGTAACAGAAGTAGATATAATAAGAATGATCAAAGCAAACGTAACAATACGTCGCAAAGATCAGATCAGAGTTTCCAATACAATAATAATTCTGAACAGAGATCTTTTAATAATATCGGTACTACTAATAGAGATAATAGCAACACAAATTTTCAGAGTGGGAACAATTCAAGACAACTGTCATGGAGAAATAGACCACCCATTTTAAATAGATCAGGACAGATAAGAAATGCCTACCAGCATCCACAGCCAATGAGTATAGACAATATTGCAGATCGGAATCAGGAAGCACAAATTCAAAATGAAGAAGTCCATAATCCGAATTTTTTGTCAACTAGGACTCGGAAGTAAAATATTCGCAAATTTAACAATTGACAGAAAAAAATGTATAGCGTTAATAGATAGATACTGGGTCCACAGTGAGCATTGTGAATTCCAATAGGGTAGATTGTAGTGTATATAAAGTATTTTAAAGAGTAAGGATGCAGTTACAAACTATTAACAACGTAAGAACAGACAAAAATACCTGACGAATTCAAGTATAGTCCTAATGGTGCAATCAAATGGTACAAAAGAAATCTGGGAGATAAGCCAAATGACCTTCTTATCGGCATGGATATTCTCAATAAAATTGTGAAAATTTTGGATTTTGATAACAAGCACATTATTCTAAATAACGATGCAAAAATTCCCATGTATACACCTGATGACAAGATGAGTGTCGATTGTTTCGAATTAAACTCTGACAAAAAAGAAGTAGATATGAGTCATCTAAACGATGAAGAACGGAAAGCAATGCAAAGCATATTGCACAGATTCCAAAATCTTATTTATAAGGAAGGTGACATATTAACTAATACAGATTCAATAACTCATGAGATTTAAACAAAAACAGATCAACAGATAAATTCCAAATTGTATAGACTTCCACCAAAGCATGAGGAAGAATTTCGAAGACAGATTGAAGAACTAGAAATGCAGGGAATAATAAGGAAGTCAAACAGCAGATATTCATCTCCAATAGTCGTAGTTTGAAAAAGCCAGACAAATCTGGTCGTCAGAAATTTAGAATTTGCGTTGATTATCGGATGCTTAATGCAGTAACATTGGATAATAAATATCCTTTGCCAAACATTGACAGCATACTAGATAAGCTGGGAAGAGCCCAGTAATTTTCGTCATTAGATTTGGCTAAGGGATACCATCAAATCAAGGTGAATCATCATCAATCAATCAAATAGCTGAACACAATCTCAAACTGCAGTTCGATAAACGCTCTTTCATGGAAAAAAGTACAGAATTTTTGGGCCATGTCTTAACAGCGGAGGGTATAAAGCCAAACCCTAACAAAATAAAGTGCATTCAAGAATTTCCCATCCAAACCACAGAAAGGCAGTTAAAGGGTTTCTTGGGGGTAACTGGCAAATTCGTTAAAGATTACGCAAAAATAGCTAGTCCTATGATAAAATACTTCAAAAAGGGGAAGAAGATTAATTTTAGAGACCCCAAATATATTCAAGCATTTGAGACTCTGAAATTAAATATTATTCAACATCCGGTACTGAAGTTCCCGGACTTCACCAAAACGTTCACGCTATTTACTGATGCAAGTAAATATGCGATAGGAGCGGTATTAACACAAGATGGTCAACCAGTCTGCTACGCCTCAAGATCACTAAATGATCATGAGAAGAATTATTCAGTGACAGACTGTTAAAAAAGTGCAAACGGAGTAGGTTATAAAATTAGAATGGAATTTATTTTGACGTAATTCATGAGATGACATTACAATGTTTACATATTATGATGAGTGTATTCAATGATAGTTTTTCATTCTCAACACCTTCCCTGAAGAACTATTCATTATATTTAAGAAATTAATTTATTTTACGAATGAATACATTAATCAATTCCAAAAGAAATTTTTTTTTTTTTATTTATTTTAAACCAAGACCTTCTGCGAAAGAAATTTGTTTGGCAGCAGGTACGCCCTTTGTGAGGATATCTGCCAGCATCTGGTTTGTTGAAATGTATTGCAGCTTGACTTCTGAACTCTCCTGCTTTTGATGAATAAATTTTGCCTTGATGTCGACATGGTTCGTTCTCGGTGAGTAGGAGTTATTTGAAATTATGTGAATAGCACTTTTATTGTCGCAGTGAAGTACTATTGTTTTCGGGGCATCTGGAGACAGCTCATGTTCCAAGCGTTTAAGCCAAACAGACTCTTGAATAGCAGCAACGATGGACATTACCTCAGCTTCGGTTGAAGAAAGGGCGACAGTTTGGAAAGTAAACCCATAGCCAGTTGTAGAACGCCTGTCATCTATGTCGCCGGCCCAATCTGCATCACAGAATCCAGCCATATCACACGCTTCCTTCTGATAGACAATGCCCTTGTTAATCGTGCCCTTTAGGTACCTCATCACACCTTTTACAGCTGTCCAGTGCGCCTTCCCTGGATTCGTAACAAATCTACTAAGTAGATTCACGGCGTAGGAGATGTCGGGACGTGTGATTTCAGCGGCAAAGAGTAAACAGCCTATTGCCTGCATATAAGGTACATCCTTCATTCGTTGTTCTTCATTTTCGTCATTCATTTCAGAACTCGACACTATACAAGCAACTTCAGTTCGGGTAAAGAACAAGACAACGGATATTAATATATCGTCTACTTACTTTCCTCCGCGTTGTAAGCTTACAAGAAACGAACTTGTAGATTTTTTCAACTCACTCGGAACGAATTTTATTATTGGTGGCGATTTTAACGCTAAACACACGTTTTGGGGTTCGAGAAAAAATTCAACAAAAGGTAGACTGCTGTACAAAGTCGGTATGGATTTCGGAGTAGACTTTCATTCGACAGGAAAACCGACATACTGGCCCTCCGACGTAGCAAAAATACCAGACCTGGTAGACTTTTTCGTTACAAAAGGAGTAAATACCAATTTCGTGAAAATTGAAGAACTCTTTGACCTTTCCTCTGACCACTCACCGATGATTTTAACTATTAGCGATAGACTAATAAAAGTAGAAGGAGTACCTAGATTAACAAATAACAGAACTAATTGGGACGGCTTTAAGCATGACTGCGAAACTAACATTATGTTGAATGTGTCACTAAAAACACCATTTGAGTTAGAAATAGAACTCGAAAAATTTATTTCAGTTATTCAGAACGCAGCATGGGAAAACACCCCAAGAAAAAAAATAGTCAAAAAAGGGGTAACCATTTATCCTCCGGAAATAAAAGAACTTATTCAAGAAAAGAGGAGAGCGCGCAGGGTATGGCAACAATCACGTTACCCTCAACATAAGTCATATCTAAACCTTCTATGTAATAAACTTAAAAAAGCGATACAAGACTTAAAAAATCACGAGACCTCAGTTTATCTTGAAGGATTAACAAACGAAAAAACTTCGAATTACTCGCTCTGGAAAGCAGTGAAATATATAAAGAAACCTCAAATGCAATCGGCACCAATTAGAAATAACAATGGTGAGTGGGCAAAGAGTGACAAAGAAAAGGCAGATCTTTTTGCTGAACACCTAGCAGAAACGTTTAAGCCTTTTGATGGTCAAATGTTGACGGACAATCCAAGCGATATGACAACTACATCCGATAACATTAGAATAAAGCGTGTGTCGTTATCCGAACTTTACCAGGCAATTAAAAATCTGAAAAATAACAAAGCACCTGGCTATGACTTAATTACCGGACAAATACTCAAGGAATTACCAAAAAAAGCGATTATCAAACTCCAATATTTAATAAATGCCTCGTTTAGACTATTATATGTCCCAGATTCGTGGAAAGTGGCAGAAGTGATAATGGTCCCGAAATCGGGTAAGCCGCCAAACGACAAAAAATCATATAGACCAATATCACTCCTGCCTATAATATCAAAGCTTTTCGAGAAACTTCTATTGCGACGTATTCAACCAATCATAGAAGAAAGACGACTTATCCCTGATCATCAATTTGGATTTCGCACGAATCACTCCACAATTGACCAGGTATATAGAATAACTAACGAAATTGAAAAAGCATTGGAGGAAAAAAAGATTTGCTCTAGCGTTTTACTTGACGTGTCACAGGCTTTTGACAAAGTTTGGCACGATGGTCTAAAATTGAAAATAAGAAGGATCTTTCCGAAAAATATATATAGAATTCTAAAATCCTACCTCGACAATAGAATATTCAGAGTTAAGTACGGAATGGACTACTCCGGGTTTAAAGAAATTGCGGCCGGAGTTCCGCAAGGGAGTGTTCTTGGTCCCACTCTGTTTCTATTATATACACGCGACATACCTCAAACTGAGGGTACAGTAGTGGCAACGTTCGCGGACGATACGGCTATTCTCGCTACTGAAAGCACAATCGAGTCCGCTACCGA
The DNA here is from genome assembly GCA_930367185.1 of Myathropa florea. Classification (NCBI taxonomy): domain Eukaryota; kingdom Metazoa; phylum Arthropoda; class Insecta; order Diptera; family Syrphidae; genus Myathropa; species Myathropa florea. The sequence goes on along the minus strand of OV884002.1, from coordinate 94,239,071 downwards.
AAAACTGCAACTAGCTCTAAACAAAATATCTGATTGGACAAAACTCTGGCGCATTGCTCTTAATGAGACTAAATCCACGCACATTAATTTTACATATAAAAACATAGACAATTTACCCGTCTTCATTAATTCGGTACAAGTACCGTACGCAAATGAAGCCAAATATCTCGGGATGACGTTAGACGCAAAGCTCAAATGGAAGGCACACGTCAAAAAAAAACGTGACGAACTTGAGAATCGATTTAGAGAAATGTACTGGTTACTCGGACGACATTCCAAGTTAAGCATATATAACAAACTACTTATATATAAGCAAGTGCTAAAGCCTATATGGACCTACGGTATACAACTCTGGGGTTGCACTAAAGCAAGTAACAGAGAATGTATACAGTCATTCCAAAATAAGGTTTTAAGAGCTATCGTGAGTGCTCCCTGGTATCTTCGTAACAGTGATATACAAAGGGATCTACAAATCGCAACCGTGGACGAAGAAATAACAAACTTCGCTAGGAAGTTGCGAACTCGACTTCATGCTCATTGTAACCATGCCATACTCCAAACATTGGACATGCGAAACCTCGTGCGCCGACTTCAACGAACGAAACCGTTCGATTTAGCGCAATGAGTAGTAGCCGCTCCTAACGGTTTAAACAGGTGATTTTACGGAAAATCTACCTGCCTCACGCGTAAAAATATTGAAAGCGAAACTACTGGATGAGGAAACTTAGTTGTAGTAAAGTACAAAATTTTAAAAGGGAAGGGTGTGTTTAGTCAGTACAAATCTGACACTACTATGAGCACACGGGTATCATAGTGTCTTATTGAAGATTCACACCAACCCACGGAAAAAAAAAAAAAAAAAAAAAAAAAAAAATTTTCGTCTTTGGGGCACATATCTGAAGATAGCTTTTGATTCAAGTCTATCGGTGTGGAGATAGGATTGCACTCGTCTATTTTAAAGCGTCTCAAAATATCTGAAATATACTGAGATTGATCAATTTTTAAAGATGACTTACTTCGCTTGATTCGTATGCCCAAAACTGACGTGGCTTCGCCGATATCCTTCATCTTGAAGTTTTTGGACAACTCATCCTTTAAATGATTCACCATATTAAGTGAGTTCGAAAATATTAGCACGTCATCGACATAAATGGCAATGAATAACATCTGATTTCCAGAATATCGAAAGTATATACACTGATCGACATCGCAGCGCCTTAACCCCATTTCGGTCAGAACATGATTCAATTTCTCGTTCCGCACTCTACTAGATTGCTTGAGTCCATAAAGGGATTTACGAAGCTTACATACACGATCGGAACCATCTTCAAAACAGCTTGGCTGAGTCATATAAATGTCTTCTTTTAACTCACCGTTCAAAAACGCCGTTACAGCATCCATCTGATGCACAATAGATCATGTCTGGCCGCTAATGCTAACAAATAACGGATCGATGTGTACCTCACTACAGGCGCAAACGTTTCCGTGTAGTCGATCCCTTTCTGCTGACAAAAACCTTTTACTACCAACCTTGCTTTCCGTCGAATTGGTTTCCCTTCAGCATCAAATTTTGTTTTGAAGACCCATTTGGAACTAATAGCTTTTTTACCATCCGGCAACTCAGTTAATGTCCAGGTTTCATTTGAAATTAATGATTCAAACTCTTCATGCATCGCGTTTCTCCACAAATCGGCATCACAACTCGAAAGGGCTTCCTTAGGACTTCCAGGATCAATCAGAATTTGATCTGTTGCTAGGAGATTATGGTTCGGTCGTGGCAGCGTCATAATTCGCTCAGAACGCCGCATAATTTCATCATCTCTAATGTACTGACATCCTCATCCGGAAGATACGTTTCATCATGAACATCATCACATTCTGAATAATCGTTTACAGTTGTTTCATAATTAGATGCAGCTTCATCTGATTCAGCTTTCAAACTAGTCGATGGCAATTCTAGTAACACTTCTTCCCCTGAATTGACAATGGTGTTCACTTCATCGTTCGAAATGTCAACTGCGGGTGAAACAAAAGAATTAATATTTTTGCTATTATTGCTAGTTACCTTGCTGTCTAATTCCATGAATACAACATCACGACTTGTTACTATTTTCTCCGTCAAAGGATTGAATAATCGGTAGGCTTTCGAATCAGTGCAATACCCAAGCAGAATACACTCCACTGATTTGGCTTCTAATTTTGTCCGCTTTTCTTTTGGAATATGCGCCATGGCTTTGCAGCCAAAGATTCGAAGGTGTCCCAAATCTGGCTTTCGCCCTGTCCAAATTTCTTCTGGTGAACAATCGTTGCCTCTGCAAGGTACTTGATTCACCAAGAAAGCTGCAGTAGTAGCCGCTTCTGCCCAGAACTTGTTGTCCAAACCGGAATCCAACAGCATACAACGCACTCTTTCAATTATAGTGCGGTTGATACGTTCCGCAACGCCATTCTGTTCGGGCGTATACACAACAGTTTTTTGGTGTGAAATACCATTATTTTCGAGAAACTTTTCAAAAACAGTACTAGTGTACTCAGTCCCATTGTCGGTACGAAGCACTTTGATTTTCTTTGAGCACTGGTTTTCAACACGGATCTTAAACTTTACGAAATCGCAAAACACATCAGATTTGTTCTTAATGGGCACCACAAACACTTTGCGACTAAAGTCATCGACGAACGTGACTAAAAATCTTGCTCCAGAAAATGATTTGAACCTTAGCGGTCCAATAACATCAGAGTGAACTAGGTCCAGAACACTCTTTGCACGAGTGCCAGTCTCTTTAAAAGGTGCGCGTGTTTGCTTACCTTTGATGCAAACAACACATTTTTCATCATTCGCTGCAGAGAATTTGACACCCGATGAAGAATTCATTACTTTGGTTAGGTTATTAGCGCAAATATGACCTAACCTTCGATGCCATAATTTATATGTATTCACCACAGACAAAGCTTGTTCGTACTGTGCCGAAACTTTTATTGGTTCACAATTAAGGCGATACAATCCATTTACAGCATTGGCCGTTGCAATTAAATTGCTTTCATCATCATAGATTTTGCAGATATCATGTTCAAAAATCACTTTGTTGCCATTTTTTATCATCTGACGAACTGAAAAGAGGTTTGCACATAGTTCAGGCAAGTATTCTACATTTTTTAGCACTGCATTAAAGTTTTTATTTTTCAGAGATAGTTTCACGTCACCAGAATACTTCACAGACATTTTGTGATTATTTGCTACAACTACTTCTTTGTTTTCTATCGGCCATTTTTTATTAAATAATATGTTTACTTCATTTGTCATATGAGTTGTAGCTCCCGAATCAACAAACCAGTCTGAAGAACTCTTGTTATTGATAAAGAGAGACGCGAATAACACTTTATCTCTCCTATTCTTATCGTTGCTGATGTTCGATTTTTTGTTTTTGTTCGGGCAAGACTTGCTGAAATGACCAATCTGCTTACATGTGTGACAACGATATTTGGTTGGAGTTGTTTTGTTTTTTGAGTAAAGTGCGCTTTCAGCACTTTTGTTATCAAATTTTACATCTTGGAGCAGTAAGTTCTTAACAACGTCTACAGTCAACTTCTTTTTGGAATTTTCAACTGCTAGAACCAGTGCTCGAAAGTCATCAGGAAGACCGGCCAGCATGAGAGAAGCTGTTATTTCGTCATCAATATTCAAGCCGGCATTTCGGACTTTGAGTGACGTTAAAACCATGGTATTGATGTAATCCTGCATGGATTCACACTCGGTTAACTTTAGTTGTACCAGTTGCTTAAGCAATTCAACCTTTCGCGTTAGCCCTATGTCGTCATACGCCGAAACCAGAGCATCCCATGCTTCTTTTGCCGTTGTAGATGTTGCTATATGAGCAAAGTTATTTGGCTCAACCATTAAAGTTATTTCAGCCATTGCACGTTCATTCAATTCCAATTCATTGTCTTTTGGATCTGCAGATAATCCTGTTTCGATTATCTTCCAGCACTTCCACTTTCACGACCACGCAGATTTTCAAATGGAAAAGAGATCGACGATGAAGCCACTTCTAACCTATCAGTATATGAATCTTCAAAAAACTATGGAATCGCGCACAATTATTTACAAAACTTTGCTTTGTTTAAAGGAAAAACGTTTAAACTTTCTAATTGCACATTTAGTTTGATAAAATCTCAAGTGAAACTAATTTAATTCGTGACTTTAAGGCCCATAACCTGTTAAAAAAGTGCAAACGGAGTAGGTTATAAAATTAGAATGGAATTTATTTTGACGTAATTCATGAGATGACATTACAATGTTTACATATTATGATGAGTGTATTCAATGATAGTTTTTCATTCTCAACACAGACAAGGAGTTTTTAGCCATTGTATGGTCTGTATCTTATTTCAGACCATATTTATGGGGAAGAAGATTAAAAATAATAACTTACCACTTACCTATAAAGTACCTAAACAAAAAATATACAGGGAAGGAATTTAGCCAAAGAAACCAACGATGGCTACTCAAATTGCAGGAATATCAATTCGATATAGAGTATCTGAAAGGGAAAGAAAATAACATTGCAGATTTTCTGAGCAGGATTCCAGAAAATAATAAAAACCCAGAAACAACAGAGAGCGATTCAATAAATCACATACAGATCCTGTTTTCGCACCCAATTAGCGCCGTTTTGATACCACATCCTATGGGATACCTAATTTGTGAGATGGGGGTGAAAAAGAGTGTGTATTCACTCAGAATTAGCCTAATTTTGAAACCACTTCGTGGAATTTATGAAGGCTAGCAGACTATGAATGTTTGCTTCTGAGAGATTATTAGGGGTGTTGAAGAAGGCTTTGCCCAGAGTGCGTTGTCTGATTCTAGCTAGAGCCGGACATTTGCACAGAAAGTGCTTGGGTGTTTCTGGCTCAGTTTCCACTCGGCAGCTACGGCAGTGCGAGTTAAATGGTATGCCTAGTCTTTCAGCATGCCTGCCAACAGCCCAGTGTCCAGTGCAGACCGCTGTGATTCTGGATATATTTCTTCTACTGTTGTTAACTAGACCACATACCTATAAAAGAAACCATAGTAAATAAATATAAAAACCAGACAATATTAGCAAATGATGCAGCTAAAAATGTAGAAGTTTTGCACAATGGAAAAATTATATACATTGATATGACAAAGAATAAAGAACATTGGACATAAATGCCAAAAGCACACTTAATAAAAGGCATGGTTGGAGTGTACACTGAATTATCATATCATGAATTTAATAAAATACAAAAGTTATTGATAGAGCTATTCCACCACGACAAGCAACTTAAGTTCATTAAAGCAACTTTGAGAGCTAAGGAAATTAAAAGTGAGGAAGAATTGCGTAAACAACTGGCAACGTATCAGACAAATGAATCCATGTATAGCGGAATCAATGAATGCTATTACAATTTAAAAAACAAAATTTATTTTCCAAAGCTTCGTGATTACATACAATTAATAATTAACAATTGTAACAAATGTAGACAAATCAAATATGATAGGACACCAATAAGGCCTAAATTCCGCATAACGGAAACTCCAAAAAATAAGAATGAAATCATTCATTTGGATATAAGTTATAAGACATCTAAGTCATCGTAGCTTTAAGTCATTGTTCTCCTTAACCCAATTCCAATTACCTTTCTCACTTTTAGCATTTCCTGTACGTTCACCTCCAATACCACACTATCAGCACTTCCTCTTTACCCCAGAGCAACGCACTCATTTTTTATACAGTCAACACTTCCTCTGTACCCCAGAACAACGCACTCACTTTTGCACTGTTATCATTTCCTCGGTACCCCAGAACAGCGGACTCACTTTTGCACTGTCAATATTTCCTCTATACCCCAGCACGATCGCCCATAGTTTACATAAGCATATTATTGTTAAGGTAGGTTAGGATAATTTTAAATTGGAAAATAAAGTTCAGTCTTTAAAGATCACCATAGGTGACAAGACCGTGTTTAATTGGCGCCCAACCTACTAACGCGATACCCAAACTGTTTCGAAAAAATATAGAAGCAGATAAATAAAAGATAAATCGTTGCTAGTTCGATCCCGCGAGAAAATATCCCGACCGTGCTAAGAATAATTATCCCCATACAAAGGAGAAAAGTGGAAAAAAAAAAAAAACAATTATCCCCATACGAAGGAGAAAAGTGTAAAAACAAAAAGCTAGTTATCTTCATACGAAGGAGAAAAGTTTAAAAAAAGAGCTAATTATCCTCATACGAAGGAGAAAAGTGCAAAAACAAAAAAATTAATTATCCACAAGAGGGAACTTAGTAGAGACTTAGTAAAGTCCCTACCTGAATTCGACGGAAACCAAACCCGTTATGTCTCTTGGAACCAGGCCGCGTTTACTGCGTACAAATTATTTGAGGCTCACGATGGCAGTTCCAAACACTACCAAGCAGTGGCCATAATAAGAAATAAAATTGTTGGGTCTGCGGACCTTGTGTTGTCTTCATTTAACACCGTTCTTAACTTCAAAGCTATTATCTCACGTCTTGATTTCACTTATGCCGATAAACGTCCCGTCTATTTGATTGAGCAGGAAATGTCAACTTTACGACAAGGCAGAATGACAATTACTCAATTCTACGACGTAGTTGAGCAGAAACTCACTCTTCTTATTAATAAAACTATTATGAAACATGAAGGCAATGCTAGCCTCATAAGTTCACTAAGCCATAAATATAGGCAGGATGCGCTTAGAGTTTTTATTTCTGGTCTAAGAAGACCAATGTGCGACATATTATTTTCATCCAAACCTGGTGATATGCCTAGTGCGCTGGCACTCGCTGGAGAATTGGAAGCAAATCAGGCACGTTATGCCTTTGCTAATGCTTTTCCTAACCGGAAAGAGCAACTTACTTACTCCAATTTTCCCCATTATAGAAGAACTCAGGATGATACATTTTGCCACGCATCAACACCCATGGAGGTTGATCCATCCTCTTCTGGTTACCGGGTCAATACCGCATGTTCAGCGAGAGCAAATAGGACTGAAACTCCTAATGCTCGGTCGATGAGCTATCGAAATGTCTCACCCCTACAAAACTCCTACCCAAGAAACAATATGCTGGAATTTAGAAGTGAAACGCAGAAAAGACAACGCGAATCCGATCGTCAGCCTATTCCTAAAGTGCAGAGAATAAATAACTTTAATCAAGCACCCATATCCTCTGAGTACCATCCCTACGAAGGTCAGTGCTATGATGAAGAGCAACACCAATCTTTTCCAACATCATACTGCAAAGACGACATTATATCGGATGAAGTGAATTTTTTAGGGGTAAATCCCTCCTGCCTTATGTAAGCCGAACATTAGCAGGACGGGATATAAAATTGTTAATAGATACTGGTACGAGCAAAAATTATATTAAACCTCTCGATAACATTAAAGGTGTAAAGTTAGTAAATAACCCATTCCTTGTGAAATCAATACATGGAACAGATAAAATTATATCCAAATGCATAATGAACATTTTCGGCAAAAATATTCCTTTCTTCATATTTCCTAGTCTCAGTACTTTCGACGGTATCATAGGATTTGACTTCCTGCAAGAAATAAATGCTCACCTTGACCTCAGAAAAGGAATGTTAACCTATAACAGTGGGGAAGAGAAATTATTATACCTTTATTGTAAGGATGTGAATCACATTAACTATGATAATGAAGCCATACCTACAGAAATACAAAAACAGTTCTCATCAATGATGAACCGTCAGATAAAAGTCTTTGCCGACCCAAATGAATCCTTGCCGCTCAACACCAATATTGTGGCAACTATTAGAACAAGAGATGATGAACCTACTTACTCCAAAGCTTATCCCTATCCAATGGCAGCTAACGATTTTGTTAAGGAGGAAATTTCTACTCTCCTCAAGGATGGAATCATAAGACCTTCACGGTCACCGTACAATAACCCAATCTGGGTGGTTGACAAAAAAGGGACTGACAACTCAGGAAAACGGAAAAAGCGTCTGGTTATAGATTTTAGGAAGCTAAATGAAAAAACTATAAGCGACAAGTATCCGATTCCCGACATAACAACCATTCTTTCAAACTTGGGTCAATCATCCTTTTTCACAACACTAGACTTGAAATCTGGATTTCACCAGATCATATTATCTGAACGTGATAGAGAATAGACATCCTTTTCTATAAATAATGGAAAATACGAGTTTTGCAGACTTCTTTTCGGTCTTAAGAATGCACCCAGCATTTTTCAGCGAGCAATAGACGATGTTTTGAAGGAAGAAATAGGAAATATCTGTCAAATTTATATAGACGATATTATTATATTTTCAAAAACAAAAGAGTCGTATCCTACATAAACTTTACCAAGCCAATATGCGCGTTTCTCCCGAAAAGTCAAAATTCTTTAGAACAGAGGTCGAGTTTTTGGGATTTATCATATCAAATAAGGGTATAAAAACCTGTCCGGACAAGATAAAAGATATTGTCAATTACGAGGTTCCTAGAACTCTTCTCGGCCTGTCAGGGTATTATAGGCGATTTGTACGAGACTATGCCCAGATTGTAAAACCCCTTACGAAATATTTACGGGGAGAGAACGGTAATGTGGGTGCAAGACAATCGAAGAATATAAATATTGAACTGGACGAAGAAGCTATAGATGCATTCAGGAAGATTAAAAATATTTTAGCTTCCGAGGATGTACTTCTCTTGTACCCAGACTATAAAAAACCTTTCGATTTGACCACCGACGCATCCTCACATGCCCTTGGAGCAGTACTTTCACAAAATAATAGGCCCATAACTATGATTTCGAGAACATTATCCAAAACGGAAGAGAACTACGCTACTAATGAGCGTGAGCTTCTAGCTATAGTTTGGTCATTGCAGAAACTCCGAAATTATCTATGCGGGCTAAAAAAATTGAATATTTTCACAGATCACCAGCCACTGACCTTCGCAATATCTGATAAAAATCCAAACACGAAAATGAAAAGGTGGAGAGCGTTTATAGAGGAGTTTTCTCCGAATTTTTTTTATAAACAAGGAAAGGAAAATTACGTTGCGGACGCCCTTTCCAGGCAATATTTAAATGAATTAAAGACGGCATCCGATTCTGCAACTGTGCATAGCGAAGAATCATTGACAAAGACTATTCCAACGGTACAGAATCCAATAAACTGTTTCAGAAATCAATTAGTTATAAATCAAGGGAAAGAACCTGATAAGAAAACTAAAATAATTTTCAAATCACTAATTAGACATTCTGTTACATTCAAAAGTATAGACGATCTTTTTGAAATACTTAGAGGAGCAATTAATCCCAATGTTGTTAATGCTATACTATGTGAACTTTCCATTTTAGGCAAAATTCAAGACAGATTATTAAACGAATTTCCTTCTGTAGAATTTGTCCATACAGACAAATTTGTAACAGACATTTTAAACCAGAATGATAGAAATGAAATCCTGGTAACTGAGCACAACCGAGCTTATCGATCCGTGCACGAAAATATGCAGCCAGTCCTTAATGACTATTACTTTCCCGAAATGAGAAAAATGCTCAAAGAAATTGTTTCTAACTGTAAAGTATGTCTTGCGGCAAAATATCAAAGGCATCCACTAAGAGAAGAAATAAGCAAAACTCCAATACCATCTTACCCCGGTGAAATTCTGCATATAGACATTTATTCAACGGACAAACTCTATTTTCTAACATGTGTAGATAAATTTTCAAAATTCGCAATTGTCATGCCGATTGGGTCTCGTAGCATAATTGACATAAAAGTACCACTTTTGGCAATCCTCAATATTTATAAAAATACCAAAACGATAGTTTGCGATAATGAAAGATCCCTTAATTCAGAGACTATTAAATCGTTACTTAAAAACCATTTTAATGCAACTATATTTACAACGCCACTATTTCATAGCACAACAAACGGACAAGTAGAAAGATTCCACAGCACCCTAACAGAAATAGCTAGATGTACTAAATTACAAAAAAAATATAAACGACAGCTCTGAACTAATACTGCTTGCTACAACCGAATACAATAGAACAGTTCATTCTGTTACGAAGCGTAGGCCCATCGATATTATCCACTCGAGATACCCACAGCGTTAAGGAATGAAATAAAAATCAAACTAGAACAAACACAGCAAATAAATTTAAATTATCATAATAAGAAAAAACAGGTTCGAATATTTAAACCTGGAGACAAGGTATTTGTTCGCACTAACAAACGAATAGGAAATAAGTTTTCAAAACTCTTTGTACAAAAAGATTTAGGAACTGTGGTTCTAATCGACAATAAACAAGTACATAAAGATAATATAAGATAATAATTTACTCTATTATGTTGGAAAAATTAACATTATAAATTCCATAATACTAAATGACATAGAAATTGAATCCATAATTAGAGCGGAACACTTTACCAATGTTAGCATTAGTGAAATTTTAAATAATTCTAAATTAAAAGTAATGATAAGTAATGATTTAACCTTCTTTTTTATTAAATATCCAAAAATTCGATTAATATGTAATAAAATTAAATTATTTCCTGTAATACACTTAGATAGAATAATTATTTTAGAAACAGACGAAGTTGCAGAATGTAGCAATACCTATAAACCCCTCAAAAATTGTAAAAAGCCTACGTTCCTGACGTTTTGTCAGTTTAGCTCAAATACAACATGTGTGCAACAACTAATGAACAACAATACAGCCTTGTGCAAGACGTCTCCAGCGTACCAAATTGAACCAATAACAGTCAATGGAACTTATTTGTTAGTATTCGACGAAAAGACAACCATCAACGATACAACCTATATCAACAGGAAGCAAATTAGTCATTTGAACCCGGAACCTCCAAGAGCGCAGATGATAAACATTTCAGAACACCTCGCAATACTATCCTTACCCTACCTCAATGAGGTTCATTTGAAGAATCTGGACCACATCGCCACTATTAAACAAGAGCTCAAAGCACAAAACCGACAGTGGATTATTATATCTGCCCTTGCGATAGTCGCAATTCTCATAGGAATGTTAACTCCAAAGCTACGAAACAAGTACCAGGAAAAAAATCGGAGCACCGCTAAAACTTAAGTTAATACTACGGAGATCAACAAAGAAGCATTGGTACAAGATATTCTTCGAAATTTACGCAAAGCCGAGGACTGCTTAGTTTAAAAGGGGGAGTAGTTATAAGACATCTAAGTCATCGTAGCTTTAAGTCATTGTTCTCCTTAACCCAATTCCAATTACCTTTCTCACTTTTAGCATTTCCTGTACGTTCACCTCCAATACCACACTATCAGCACTTCCTCTCTACCCCAGAGCAACGCACTCATTTTTATACAGTCAACACTTCCTCTGTACCCCAGAACAACGCACTCACTTTTGCACTGTTAACATTTCCTCGGTACCCCGGAACAGCGCACTCACTTTTGCACTGTCAACATTTCCTCTATACCCCAGCACGATCGCCCATAGTTTACATAAGCATATTATTGTTAAGGTAGGTTAAGATAATTTTAAATTGGAAAATAAAGTTCAGTCCTTAAAGATCACCATAGGTGACAAGACCGTGTTTAATTTATATTGCATTTTAAAAAGCAATCTTTTGTAACTACAGTAGATAAATTAACTAAATTTGCGGCGGCATATCACATAACAGATCGAAACTGGGTAGCAAAAAAAGCAATAATAATGGAACATTTTGCTAAATATGGAAAACCGGACAAAATAATAATGGACAGTGAATTTAAAGCTGAACAAGTAATAAACTATTTGCAAAGTGAGAATGTGGAGATCCATTTAACAAAGCCAAACAACCATACTGGTAATGCAGATATAGAAAGATTGCATTCCACGTTGATTGAAAAAATAGTGGGAATTGGTAATAATGAGCTTTCCACCGTAATGAAGATGCATATGGCTGTAAGGAATTATAATGAGCGGTACCATTCAAAAATCAAGTGCTCTCCGTTAGAAGAAAAAGAAAAAGTAAGTACTACGGAATTACAAGAAATAATTATTAATACCAAGCTACATATAATAAATAAAAGAAATCTTTCCAGAGAATAATATACAGAGAACAGACCGAAAGGATATATAAAGAATTATAAGAGACTTAGACATAAAGTTGAACCCTATTTTAGATTCAATTCAAAAATCAAGTGCTCTCCGTTAGAAGCAAAAGAAAAAGTAAGTACTACGGAATTACAAGAAATAATTATTAATACCAAGCTACATATAATAAATAAAAGAAATCTTTCCAGAGAATAATATACAGAGAACAGACCGAAAGGATATATAAAGAATTATAAGAGACTTAGACATAAAGTTGAACCCTATTTTAGATTAGCTTCCTTAAGAAATGTACATAAGGTAAATATTAAAAGACCTCTGAAATTTACAGACAAAGTTCGTGGCAATAATTCTTCTGATCGCAATAACGATGGCCCAGGGAATTCTGCAAGTAAGTCCAATTCATGAAGAAATTGGATACACTATTATAAAACTCCAAGGGGTAGCAATAGTAAACGAAACTAATACGATTTTACATATTATACATCCTGTAGAGATAAACAATATGCTCACCCAAATTGAAACTAATATTAACATTTTAGACATAGAAAATAAAGATATATTAAACCAAAAAATAAAAAACATTCGTGCAAAAATTGTATTCATTTTTCCAAAAGAGAAAAGGCAGAAACTGGTTCTGATTTATTGTAGGCACAGTGCATAAATGGCTCTTTGGCACTATATACGAAAATGATAGGCAAGAAATATTACAAAAATTAGAAGTTAGCACAGATAATACCTATAGTACTATTAACAATTTAAATAAGCAAATTTCAATTAATACTCATCTTAACTACTCATTTAATGTACTTAAAAAAGCAATAGAAGAAGATAGAGAAAAAACAGTTCATATACTTCAACAAATCAGGCAGGAACATGATAAAATAAAACATCATTTAATGTATTTGGATCAGATTATAAAGTTACAGACTTTCGAAAAGAAGATTGAACAAATTCAAGATAATATTGCCAGCGCTAAGAACAATATAATTCACCCCAGCATTCTTACCACAGAAGAGATACAAATGTACAAAATAGATTTTTATAAGTTAAAATTAATCAAGGTAGGTGTTTTACAATATAAGAATCAATCAATTGTAATTGCCATTAAAATTCCGAAAAATTATGTAAAAACTGATTTAAAACTAATCACACCATTGTCAAACAAGAATTATATGGAAATTGACGAGAATAACGAATATGTTGTAACTATAGAACATAAGCAGGGCCGGCCCTACCATATGTGCAGGATGTGCAAATGCACAGGGCGCCAAGCGCTTGGGGGCGCATTGTGAGCCTAAACAAATAATATGCAATTTATCGATATACTGACTTTCATAAAATTTTAGTTCGTCCAAGCTACCTTTGCCTTTCTAAACGCTTTCTGAACGCAATTATTTTCAAATAATACAAACTACATAATTTCATACAATATACCATTCACACGCAAGACTGTGCAAGATAATTTCTTGCACAAGCACTCAAATATATCCTTAGGAAAAATTCTCAAAATAATAAACTCAATCCTCAGTTCCTATGGAATCATTTGAGTGACAACGTGCAGGTTTTATTTCTGCACGTATGGCGCCTTACTCAATACAATTTACATAATTTCTCGTCTCTCTCTCTTCTCTTCATTCTTCACACAAAAGGCCAATCGCGCACAGGACTGTGCAAGAAAATTTCTTGCACAAGCACTCAAATATTTCCTTAGGAAAAATTCTCAAAATAATAAACTCAATCCTCAGTTCCTATGGAATCATTTGAGTGACAACGTGCAGGTTTTATTTCTGCACGTATGGCGCCTTACTCAATACAATTTACATAATTTCTCGTCTCTCTCTCTTCTCTTCATTCTTCACACAAAAGGCCAATCGCGCACAGGACTGTGCAAGAAAATTTCTTGCACAAGCACTCAAATATTTCCTTAGGAAAAATTCTCAAAATAATAAACTCAATCCTCAGTTCCTATGGAATCATTTGAGTGACAACGTGCAGGTTTTATTTCTGCACATATGGCGCCTTACTCAATACAATTTACATAATTTCTCGTCTCTCTCTCTTCTCTTCATTCTTCACACAAAAGACCAATCACACACGGGACTGTGCAAGATAATTTCTTGCACAAGCACTCAAAAAACTCAAAATAATAAACTCAGTTCCTATGGAGGAGAGAAAATGTGCAGATTTTATTTCTGCACGTAAGAAAGAGATTTACTCATCATACATATTTGTTTGAAAGGAGAATGAGTACAGTAGGTATATATACACTACCCCAAAAAATTGAGCATACACCCAAAACAAAAAAATATTTTTTGGTTTTTTCTTCTTAAAAAAAAGTAATGTAATGTATTAGAAAATTCAATTACACATATTTCATTTCTATAATTTTGTTTGTATTTTATGCAATGAACAAAAATTCCCAAGCCTTGTCAAGCACAGATACAGGATGTTTTTCGAAAAAGTTTTGAGAACGGAAACAACAATAGACTCACCTCGATCTAAACTGAAATAAAATATTAGATAGAGCTAAGCTGTTTTGCAAACACTAATTAGTTTAGATAAATTTCTTGGTTCTAAAGCATTAGCTTCTCGAGGAACTTCTGAAGTGTTGTTTGGGCTTAATAATGGTAACTTTTTACAGATTGTTGAGGAAGTAGCCTTATTTGATTTGGTGTTAGGAGAGCGCTTGAGGAGAACGAATCAAGAAACCCAAAATAAATATTTGAACAAATATATACAAAATTAGATAACACGTATCTTTTCTACAACTGTTACTAATCACATTGTGTCCATGCTAAAAGAGGCAAAATTCTACGCTTATTGTTGACTATTGTTGTTTTGGGTTTTTAAAAGGAGAAGACAAGATCGGAGAGGAACTTACAAAGTTAATTTTAAACAAACTTGAATTTTAAGGAATTTCAATAAGCAACTGTCGAAGTCAAAGTTACGATAATGGTTCTAATATGAAGGGAAAAGATGCTGGTCTTCAAAACAGAATTCGACCAAGAACATTTTCGTGATGGTGATGAATGTTACGAAAATAGTTTAGAACCGAAAAAAAGTTTCAAGGTAGAATTTTATTTCAAAACACTAGATCAAAAGAAAGTTTTGAGTAGCTTGAAGCATATAAAACGAATTTTGAATTTTCAAATAACATTAAAATATTTTTTTGATTATTAGTTTTCAACAAGCTAATGCTTGAAAAATACGTTCCTCATTCCTTAGTTTACAAAACTGTATTAGTCCCCCTTGTAAAACCAGAAAGCTCATGTTTAGAAGTATTAAATTTTAGGGTCAAACCGAGATTATCTTGCCCCCAATCTAGTTTTTACTCTCCAAATTTAAGCTTAAGACAACCATGTTTCAAAAAAATAGTGGGGGGGGGGGGGTGTGGGCGCTAAACGCAGGTCTTGCACAGGGCGCTCATTTAGCTGGGACCGGGCCTGAACATAAGACCTATAATTATGATTCTAAATTAAAGTTAAAAGAGTTAAAAATAAGTAAAAATTGCGTTTGGAAAAGTATGTGGAAATATAGATCTAACTACATGTCCAAAATTTAAATTTTAGATGATGAAACCTTACTAGTAAAAAATGCTGTTAGAGAAAATTTGATACAAAATTGTGATGACAGAAATATTACTTTAAATAAAAATATCCTAATAATTTTTTATAACTGTCAAATAGAAAACATTGCTTTTGATAAAATTGATAACAAACATTTCGAAAACATTAAAGAAATTAAAGAACTTAAGTGGCATAGAAATATCTCTTATGGAATTAAGGTAACTCTTTTTGTATTTGTAATAGTAGGAATAATTATTCTAATGTTTTGGATAAGAAAAAGAAAAATTAATATAACAGTTGTAAATAAAGAGAATTATGGCGATAAGAGAATGCAGGAGCATTCTAAAATAAACCGCGGAGGAGTTACTTGTAGTAACATGAGACCGACATCCTCAACAAAAACTCGTAACGAGTTGAACAGAGTTCATTCCTCAATAATTGAAATGTCTTCGTCAGCAACACCTGGCGACGAGGTGAACATAGTTCATTCTCCAATATTTGCCGATGTTGCACCGCAAGCAGAAAGCGGGAATAAAAGAGAATCGCCGAGGTCACCAAGGCGTTCTTTAATCGGAATATTTTGAAGTTGAAAGTCGTCAATAAAGTAGTCATATAACAAAGTACAAAAGAGTATAAGAACATACTCTTTTTGTAACTTCCGTGATCATTAGCTCTCGGGTTCGAAAACCAAAAAAAAACTATATTTATTAAAAGCATTGTGGGTGTAAGCGGCCGACGATGGAGGCGACTGAGTGGCCCACGGTCAATAAATCAGGCGATGTAAAACAACCGGTAGCCGGCACATCAGACCACCGGGAAGAAACGCGTGACGACGACGTAAGGAAGAAGAGGAAAAAGAAGTTACAGCCGCAACCGAATCTGGTGAAGCGGAGTACCACGACGGCAACGACGGACTCAAAAGCGGTGAACCTAAGCTGTACAAGAGCTGGGACAAACGCGACAGTAATGCCAACAACAATAACACCAGCAGCAGCAGTAGCAGCAGCAACAACAATAACGACTATACAATCTAAAGGAGCTGAGGAAGAATTTGAAGCTCTCCAATACGAATCGGAGACCAACGAAGGGCGCTTTTCTTACCGAGGCAGCAACAACTCCTTCCAAATCCTCGCTACCTCAGATTCCGAGGATCAGGCGGAAGATAAGAAAAAGTTAGAGGAAATGAGAAGGAGAGGGATGAACGCGGAAATAAAAGCTCTCCGTGAAAAAATATTAATAAGGAAAGCGGCTCAAAAAGCGGCAGAGCAGCAACAACAACTGCAGAAGCAGCAGCAAGAGCAACAACAGAAGCAGCAGCAAATAAAGCTACCGCTGCTTCAAATCAAACAGCTGCCAAAGTGGTCGAAGTTAAATGAGTTGCCATCGAACCCAAACGCAGCCCAACTATTGCAGAAACAACAACAGAAGCAGCAACAACAACAGAAGCAGCAGCAACAACGACAACAGCAGAATAAGCAAACAATGACATCAAAACCAGCAGCTTTCCCCAATCAACGTCTTCCGTTGAGAGGTGGAAAAACTATGTAAGTTGGACACAACAAATTCTTATATTATTAAATACCGACCCTCAGGTAGTCGGCCTCTCAACAGTGGCCGACTTTCATATAATTAAAGAGAGGCTAGCAGCGGCGGTGGTTGAGTTTTACTCGTTCACCCCTAAGAGTGAAAAAACGCAGACTTTGTTCCTCAAGGGCGTTCATCCTTCGAGTGATCCGAATGAAATCCTCAAGGAGCTGCGCAAAATTAAGAGCGACGAGGTCCAGTTTGTGGGGGTTAAGCCCTTCAATACTGCGGCTTCGAGAAGGAAGAGGATAAACCTACCTTTCTTCCTCGTACAGGTATCCCAAGGCAGCAAAATTGAGAGCCTAAAGCAAATACGATACTTAGTTACTCTAGCTGTGAAATGGGGGAAATTAAATAAATCTGACCAAGTTTTACAATGTGCGAAGTGTAGGATGTTGGGGCATGTCGCGAAGGTTCACAAACAACCCCATTAAAGGGGAATGTCCTTTAGGGACGGAAAAAGTCGACTATAGGGCCTTGCTCAGTTGCGTACTCTGTGGCAACAAGGGACACCCTGCAACCTATAGAGGGTGCAAAGAACTCACACAAAAAATACAGACTAAAAGGGACGAAAGAAAGGTAGAAGCCAGGCCAATGGCTCGCGCTGCAGCTACCAGTTACGCAGGCCATCTCCTACGCCCAAATGACGTCAGGAAGAAGACCGGCACAACAGTGCCGAAGGTTGCTCCGGTTCTAGTGACCAGGCAGCCTGAGGAAGAAGTCTCATTCAAGGCAATGATGCTGACCATGCAGACCATGCAGGCGCAAATCATCGCTATGCAGGAACAGATGGTACAGCTGCAACAACATTTCCTTAAGCAAACAGCACGTTTAGACCTCATCTGCTTTGTTTGACGAGTCCACCACGCTGCAGATATAAAGGCCTCGCGCGCAGCAAGAAGCCTTAAGATCCTAGCAGTGAATGTAAATTAGGATCGAACGAACATTAACTCTCGCTAACTGGTTGCAAACGCACAATCCTGACGTGCTGATGGCTAGCGAAATTAAGCTAAACCAGACGCGCAATCTCAGGAACAAAAACTACCATATAATCAGGAGAGATCGGCCCCAATCCAATCCAGGGGATGGGGTTGCTCTCTTAATTAAAAATAATATTAGTCATAAGATTGTGTATAGTATTGTAGTCTGAACGTTTGGTGTACTAGAGGCATGCATCGCGCGCATCCCTCTCCAAGGTGGAAAACGGTTGTTTGTGATTGCCGTCTGCGCAATTCTGCATAATGCGTTTTTGGCCAGTCGTCAGTTCAATTCATTGGTTATCTCGTTGGCAGCAAAGGTACACAACCACTACCAGCTAAAGTTGAAGCCATCCGCTCTTTTCCACCTTCAGACACCGTCAAGAAGCTCCGCCAATTCTTGGGCATGCTGAATTTTTATAGTAGGTTTATTCCTAAAGCCGCATTGACACAAGCCCCATTCTATGATCTTCTGCAAGGCAATGAAAAAGGAAAAGCACCGGTGAAGTGGACTTCAGAATCAGAAGCCGCCTTTGACATCTGTAAAGAGGGCTTGTTGGCACATCCAAAAATAAGCGCAAAACTAGCAATATTTTGTGATGCATCAGATTTTACTATAGGAGAAGCACTCCAGCAGTGGATCGATTCAGCTTGGGAACCACTAGCTTTTTGTCAAGAAAACTGAGTCCTACAAAGAAGAAATACGCACCTTATGACCGAGAGCTTCTTGCCATTTCTGAAGCTATCAAAAATTTTCGTTTTATGGTGGAAGCACATTTGCCATCTTTACTGATCATGAGCCTATAATGTACGCGGTTCGTAAGGAAGAATATCAATCCACACCTCGTCAATTTCGTTACTTGGATTTCATTAGCCAGTTCTCCACTGATATACGCCACACATCTGGAGAAGACAACATTGTAGCTGATGCCCTCTGAACACTATATCAAGACCATTCACGATTTGTCTCATCCTGGTATAAGACATACAATCAAGCTTATTACTCAACGCTATATTTGGCCGTCAATCAAAAAAGACTGCAGAGAGTGGGCTTGAAGCTGCATGGAATGTCAACGTTCAAAGGTTACTCGTCATGTTTCTACCGCACCAGGAACATTCAAGAAGCCTTCGAAAAGATTTGAACATGTTCACCTGGACATTGTAGTCCAGGTCCTCTTGCCGGATAGTTCAGTAATATGTTAGCGAATGTAGTAGGTGATAAGCGAATGTAGTAGGCGTAAGCGATTCATCTTTTATGGAAGTAGAGCAAGGTGTTCCGCAGGGCTCAATAGTAGGTCCGATTCTCTTCTGCATGTTCATTAATGATTTACCATCCATGTGCAAGCATTCTTCTGTGCTCATGTACGCTAATGTTGTTCAATGGATGCCTTCGCAAGTTGTGGATCAGTGCTTATTACACTCCGCTAGGTACACGCAAAAAACTTGTAATTGCCCTCATTCTACCTCTCATTAGATACGGTGAGTTAACATATTGTAATCCTGACTCGCTATCCATGCATAAGCTACAGGTGGCCTTTAATGATGCAATACGCTATACTGTATTCGTAGATGATATACGGTATTCGTAGATGTGAGCATATCTCTGCTTACGCTAGGGACTTAGTTGGATACAGTCTTAAACAGTACATCAACACCAGAAACTGTATTTTCCTCATCATTTGCAGTCGAAGACCGGAATACTTATTTAACAGGATACATTTTACCCGTTCCAATAGGACAATAAACTTAATTCCTTATGGCAGTAACTATTTAAATTCATCTCGTCTATTTTTCATTCACACCATCAGATTATGGAACTCCTTACCTACTTATATAAAATCCATATCAAACTACAGAGATTTTAAAAGTGCAATTATCCTTCATTTCTCCACTCTCCCATAAAATCTCATCCCTCCCATCCTTTAGGTTTAAGAAATATTTTTACTGATTTTAAGTTAAACTGTTTAAATTGAGTTTAATTACTAAGTACTAAAAAATATGTGAATCTTAATGTACATACCTCTTAAGTTAAATAAATAAAAAAATAAGTACTTTGGCTATTTCGGACAGTAGCAGTAGTGCTTCTCTCCTCTTTAGAGGAAACTATCCAATGATCTATACTAAAGCCTCTAAAAGAAGTCACAGAACAAATAAGTGGAGAGCGCTATTTAACGGGTAGTCTCGTAATTTTATTCATTAAAAATTAATATAATAATTAATGTTTAATAAACATCTACCAGCATAAAATATCTCACGATGGAACACTGCATCACATAGCTAAACAAATAAAAAACGGTGTATGTAAAAGGCTGAAGAATATCGAACACAACAGTACCTTTAGTGTTTGCACTCTTCTCGATCCCCGTTTCAAAACACACTTTTTTATGGAGCAATCAGCAGCTGAAGCTGCAAAAAGAAAAGTGATTGACCTTGTTCTTGCTGAAATAAATAGCGAATTAGTAGCAGGTGTACAAACTAAAGAAAAAGCAGCAGATTCAGTGCTTAATGTGGATGTTAATAAACAAGGTTCTAGTGACATCTCTATTGGGGATGATGTCGACAACATCATAAAGACAGTACAACCCGTACAATCATCAAAAGCAGTAGCAGAAGTACAAAGGCACTTGAATGATGAAATGTTGCCAAGACAATGCAGCGCTAATGAATGGTGGCGAAATCATCGTTTTGTTTACCCCAATTTGAAGAGGGTTTGCCAACAGCGTTATTGCATCATCGCTATTTCAGTTTCCTATGAGCGCATATTTTCAAAATCAGGAGAATTTATATCACACCAAAGAACTCGTCTACGTCCTGATAAAGTTATGAAACTAATGTTCCTTAACGCAAATACGTATACAAAATAATTATACATAATATAATATGTCAATCACAAATACTGTACCGAGCACTGAAATAGCTAAGTTGTTCCACTGTGAGTGTCATCAAGCCGATATGCTTTACCCCCTCCGGGTAGGGGTTAGAATTTACCCGGGGTAAGGCATGCCTGTCGTAAAAGGCGACTAAAAGCCATCGTTTGTCCAACAAACAAAAAAATAACAACAATGCAATGAATAATAACAGAGGATTTATTACCCCAGGTGGAATGCCAGTCGTACTGGAAAATCCACACTCTTCGGAGTCAGGCTCTATGGATTCTGGGGAGAGCCATTTATTGCGTTTAATAGACCCTTTCGGCAAAAGTAAAAGGGTAACAAGATCGCCACCTCCACGATCTAAGAAAACTATGAGCGAATCACCGCCAACTCTAACTACTGCGTCTAAAACGCAAGTAATTCAAAATCCGACCATAATACATTCGTCGGTCCAAGAAAAAGTGACTTTAGTCAAATTCAAATGTCTCGAAGATGAAAATGCGGAGCTACGGTCCAGGCTAAGTGATATGGAAACTCTCTGCAAAGAACTTAAAGATGAAATTAACAAACTTAAAACAGGAAAAATCGAACTTACTGAATGTAAATCAAGTTTAAGTTCGAATCAAATGAAAAACGTGGAATACATTACTGATAAGGAAGAACTAAGTCATGAAACCGATTGGATGTTAAAGAAGCGACATGGTAAAAAACAAAAAGGAGGTTCTTCACCCAAAGTGATTCCTCAGCCGGAAAATAAACTCACTGATAATACAAGAGTCACAACCAATAAAGGAGCTATGCAATCAAAAGAGCGATTACCGCCGCCGATTAATGTAATTGGAATTACGGAATACAATAAGCTGTATTCTATTCTAAAGTCAGCGTTACGAACTGAGTTCAAAGTGACGTCGCGCAACAACAGTGCGTGGAAGATAAACGTCAAGGACTCAGACAGTTATAGGGTACTATCCAAGAGACTCAACACGGAAAAAATTCAATGGTACACCTATGAGAATAAAGTAGAAAGACCTATTCGAGTCGTAGCTAGGGGACTTCACGCCTCTTGTTCAAAAGAAGATGTCGTAGAGGACTTAAAAAATAAGGGCTTTAAAATAATAGACGCTACCAACTTACAGTCCAAAAAGAAACAACAGACGGAAGGTGTTGAAACCACAATACTTCCCGGCTTTTTTATGCTAACTTTTGATAAAAGCGAAACTTTGGAAAAAATTTATAGCATAAAAAGTATTGTTAATATGGTAGTCAAGATCGAGACGTTACGTAGAAACTCGAAATTGATCTCTCAGTGTAAACGCTGTCAGGGGTTCAACCACACCCAAGCGTACTGCCAGAAAAATCCGCGATGTGTCAAATGTGCGGGGGAACATCTGACGGCAGACTGCAAGGCAAATAAAGGGTCTCCAGCTACTTGTGTTAACTGCAATGGGAAGCACCCGGCTAATTACCGTGGCTGCGAAGTAGCAAAGGAAATTCAAAAAAGGCGAGATAAAGTAAAAGCCACCCAACGACAAGCCCCAAAATCGACAAACCCGACTAATGTTGTAAACGTCGGAAAGAAACAAATGGTCACTCGAAAGGATCCTGATATAAAAGCACAGACGCAAACTACATCTTCATTAAATAGAAGATCTAAAGAGATCAAGGAAAGATCGTCGCAAGTCGGAGCGAAAACGTTCGCCCAAATGGTAGCAACCGCTAGTGATAATGAAGATAAACCGTCAGATCCGGTATCGCATGTCTTTTCGGTTATCCTCGAGAAACTTGAAGAGCAAACTAAGACGAACAAACTTATTTTCGAGAGACTAGTCAATCTCGAAAATAAGATTAACAAAAAGCGTCCTATAATATGAATAAGTCCCTTAAAATATTAAATTGGAATGCAAACGGTTTATTGCAAAAACTTGACGAACTGGAACTATATATTCAGGAAAAAGGTATTGATATTTGTTTGATCTCTGAGACGAGGCAATCCCGTATAAATTTAAAAGGTTATTACGGTTATCACGCTTACCACCCGTCAGAAAGAGCAAGAGGCGGATCATCCTTGTTTATACGAGATAGTATTGAACATATGGTTGAAGCAAATATAGAGTCCTATACAATACAATTAAGAACGGTTCGAGTAAAAAACCGACATTACTCATTTAATGTCTCATCTATTTACTGCCCTCCGCGCAGTATAATTGATCAAAACGAGTTTGAAAATATCTTAAATATTCTTGACCCAAATTTCATAATTGGTGGCGACTTTAACGCAAAGCACACCTTTTGGGGTTCAAGACGCATTTCGCAAAAGGGTAGGACACTGTTTAAAGCTGCCATGAAACTCGGTTGCGATTTTCAGTCAACCGGTAGACCGACCTACTGGCCTACGGACACTACAAAAATACCTGATGTCGTGGACTTCTTTGTAATGAAAGGTATTTCCCGAAACTATTTAAAAGTTGCAGAAAGCTTTGATCTCAGTTCAGATCATTCTCCTATTATCTTGACAATGAGCGAAACCCTCATAAAGAAACAACAACCGCCTACCTTGACTAATCAACGTACAAATTGGCAAGCATTCACAAACTACGTGAATAAACACATTGAACTTAGTGTCTCGCTATGGACCCCATACGAACTAGAAATGGAGGTTGACAATTTTATAGAAACCATACAGCACGCTACGTGGAACAGTACACCACGCATAAGAAAATCGCCAGGAAATCACATCTTGCAATATCCACCAGAAATAAAGGAAATGGTGAAGGAAAAAAGAAGAGCGCGTAAGAAATGGCAACAAACTCGTGCGCCACAGCATAAAACCCGTCTCAATCAGTTATGCAACCAGTTGAAGGCGAATATTAGGGCATTCAAAAGTAACATTCTTAACTCATACTTAGTTAGCTTGTCTGCTAAAAAGGAATCCAACTACTCGCTCTGGAAAGCCGTTAAAGACGTGAGAAAACCCCAAGCCCATGTAGCACCAATAAGAAAAAATCAGGACGAATGGGCGAAAGACGATAAGGAAAAAGCGGAACTCTTTGCTAATTATCTAGAAATTACTTTTCAACCGTTCGATGGATTAACACCACTTGAAAATATTAATAGAACTGAAGTGACAGATGGCAATTATGCGATTAGGATCGCAACGTTTACGGAACTTAAAAAAGAATTAAATAAACTCAAACCGAAAAAAGCTCCTGGATACGATTTAATCACAGGAGAAGTTCTTAAAGCGTTGCCCAGGAAAGCGGTTCTTAAGTTTCTGTATCTCATCAATGCTGCCCTTAGACTAGAACACGTTCCAAGTCAATGGAAAGTGGCAGAAGTGATTATGATACCGAAACCTGGGAAACCGCCAACTGATAAAAAGTCATATAGACCGATCTCACTTCTTCCGATAATGTCTAAATTATTTGAAAGAATTCTACTTAGACGTTTAAGTCCGGTCGTGGAAGTGTACTTGGTCCTCTCCTTTACCTACTTTATACCAGGGATATACCGGAAGACGAAGGCACCGAATTAGGCACATTTGCTGACGATACTGCCATTTTGGTAACAGCCAAAACGGTTGAAGAGCCAACAATGAAATTACAATGTGCTCTAAATCGGGTATACGAATGGACAAAAGTTTGGCGAATCGCGCTTAATGAAGCGAAATCTGTTCACATAAACTTTACATACAGGAACATAAATAGTCTACCTGTTTTCGTAAATGGTGTCCAAATACCCTTCGGGAATGAAGCGAAATACCTCGGGATGACCCTCGACGTTAAACTTAAGTGGAAGGAGCACGTTAAAAAGAAACGTGAAGAGCTAGAGAAGAGATATAGAGATATGTACTGGCTCATTGGATATAACTCAAAGCTAAGTATTGACAACAAATTGCTTATATATAAGCAAGTGCTAAAACCTGTCTGGACGTACGGTGTACAACTCTGGGGTTGTACCAAACCAAGTAATAGGAACATACTACAGACTTTTCAAAACAAAGTTCTAAGAACCATCGTCAACGCACCTTGGTATATAAGAAACGACGATATCCACAGAGATCTTGGAATTACAACAGTCCAAGATGAAATTAAGACTTTTGCTCGTAAGCATAAGCGCCGCCTAGAGGAGCACGTTAACCCTGTAGTCCTTCCGATTCTTAATGGAAGTAATGCTATTCGCCGTCTTCAAAGGACTAGACCACTTGATCTAGCACGGTGAAATCAACCCGCGTGTATTAGCGGTGTAAGCAGGAACTTTCAGTGGAGAGTCACCTGCCTAATGTCTCTAAATTACGAAATGTAAACTGCTGGATAAGTGACTAACTTAGTTGTAGTATAAATATAATTTATTTAAAGGGAGGTGTTTTTCCTGGGTAAAAATCCCTTTCACTATGAGGGAACAGTCCCCATAGTGTCTTTTGAAGATTTTCACCCACCCTCGCAAAAAAAAAAAAAAAAAAAGCCGATATGCTTTGTTTATTTTGACTGTTCAGCGGTGCTGCGACATAATTTTATTTGAACCCGATTCATATTGCGGAGTTCATCTTTTTGTTCATCAGCCTGTCATCAAATTGTAAGTCGTTTTTTTTCTGCTTATATTTAATTGCGATGGAACACAATTGCCGCGCTGAGCAATGCCGTAAAGCGGACGATGATGAGATGGTGGCGTGTGATCATTGTAAGCGTTGGTGGCACTACAGTTGTGCTAAATTCGATCCGTCCAAATTTGATACCATCACCCCGGGAACTTCGAGAAAATGAAGCTGAAAAAGAGTCAGTTTTAGGATGATGATTTAGGATGATGCTCATCACACTACTCTCAGTGAAGGAGAGGGTATTTCGGTGGATCTTCTTATGGAAGCGGCATCTACAGCGCAAGCGTCAGTGGTGCAAAAAGACAATAAGCTGATAGCCCTTCGCAAAGAGATGACCGAGCTGAGGTTAGACTTAACCAAAGCTTCGAAAGTTCCCGAGGAGCTGGTTTCGGATACATCGTTAATGCAAGACCAAACACTTGGCACCGCGAGATTCAAAATGTTCAAGAAGATCCAGAATAACCATTATTCCATGCTGAACAAGATGGACCATCAAAGGCAATCAACACCAAAGCCTGTTCCTCATCTCCTCCTACTCAGGTGGATTCTTCCTTTCACGATGGTGATATGGCAAGTTTACTTACATGTGGGCGCCGTGGCGTAGTGGGTAAGTGCGTCGACTCCTACGCTCGATGTTGTCGGTTCGATTCCCGAAAAAACACCTAACATTTTTTCACGGCTCCACCTCTTTCGAGTTACTGACAATACTTAAAGAGTATAACTGTCCAGAAATAGAGTGAAAGAACAATAGTACGCACAACACGAGTGGTTGCTGAAAGCTAGGCCCAGGTCCTCCTCGGACTGTAGCGGCGCCATTGTTATTATATTATTATACTTACAATTTTAAATCGTAACAACGTGCAATTGGTGCCATAATTTTCGGGCGCTGATAAAAGAGAATGGCCATATTTTGAGGAAGATTTCAGATCCACAACTCTCGAAGGGCAATATAGCAGCAATGAAAATGTGTCTCGATTGAGAAAGGCTTTATGCGGAGAAGCTTGTCTACTAGTTAGCGACCGTTTGAGGTATTTGACGGATGCGGAGGCGATTATGGATTCATTGCGAACGATTATCGGGCGTCATGATGTTTTGGTCCATGACCTTACCGAAGAGTTGTTGTGTCTTCCGCGACTGTCCTCGAAGTGCGATGTTAACCTACGACATTGGGGCGTAAAATTGAATGGGTTCTTTGCGGACATTAAATCGCATAAAAGAAATGAAGATCTTGATAATGGTTATGTGCTGACATGACTGGTTGGTGCCGGATTGTATCAAGATTGGGCAGCTCGTAAAGCGAAGAATCCCCACGCAAACATAGTCGACTTGGCAAAATTTGTGGCAGAGAAAGTCATAGGCTTCACTCCGGAGCTCCTGAAAATTAATGATCACTCAGTTTCTAATAAAAACCCCGATTGTCGAAAGCTTCTGGCCGCGTGTTAACACATAATCCAATCCGACCGGTCAGTTCTTCAGTTGCCTGCGTACGTTGTAGACGGAATCATCAACTTCATCAATGTACAGAGTTCAAAGACAAAGAAATATGTTTTCGTGTCTTAAGCCATCAAAGCAAATTAAACGATATGCCGTCAAAATTCAACATGCTGTATCTTAGCTGCTCAGGTCGTCCTCATCCTTTCTTGTACCAGCCTTCTATAGTTAAGACTGCTAATTTGAATTGTGATTCCAAGCCATTCGTACCAGCACAGCATGTTCACTCGTCGCATGTGGGCACCAATTCTCAAGTCTTTTTTAAGATAGTTCCGATTCGAATTTATGGCAATTACGATATCGTTGTTGATACCTATGCGTTTTTGGATGACGGCTCGTCCTTATCTATGATAGAGAGGGATCTTTTCGATGAACTTAGACTAGTTGCAAGAGCTGACGATTTGGTTTTGCAGTGGACTAAAGGTGTCTCCAGACATGAAGATTCTATATGTTCTCCGTTGGAAATTTCGGGTACCCATAATCGGTAAACAGTAAACAATTTAGAGCTTCCCAAGCAAATAGTTAATGTGGCTGAGTTGAAACGCCTCCATCCACATTTGCGAGGTCTTCCTCTATTGGATTTAATAGATGCTAAGCCAAAAACCTTGTCGGTCTCGATCAAGCGAAGTTTTTGTGGGGTCATGGACATCGACATGGAGGAGACGAGACAGGGGTGGACAGTTTATGGAATGGCGGACTCCGCGATCAGCGTGGAGTGTCTCAGCCGACCAGTTAAACCATCGATGCATTTTCTTTTCCACGATGCCATTAAATTGGAAGAAGATCTTCATAAACTTGTAAAGCACCATTTTTCGACGGAAGACTTTGGAGTCAAAGCGCCCAGAAATATTTTAGTTTGGCAGGAGGAATGTCGAGCCATTGATGTAATGCAACGAACTTTGAGGCGAGTCGATAACCAGTACGAGATTGGTTTACTTTGGAAATGCAATCAAGTCTTTCTCCCAGATAGCAACGACACTAAGAAGATTAAAAGGGCTAGGGAGGTCTTTGAAAAATAAAATAAGAGTGGAAGAACCAACATATGAAAGAGTTCGTGTCAAGGAGAAGTCGTGGCCTCGAGTTTGGTATGCACCAGCTTTCGTCGTGGAAAACCCAAACAAGTTAAAACTAAAGCCAAGATATGTTGCTGATGTTGCAGCCAAACTTAAGGGAGTCTCGCTTAACACCTTTCTTCTAAAGGGCTCAGACAATTTGGTTCCACTGCGCGCAGGTATCTTCAAGTCTCGAGAGCGTGAGATTGCTGTAAATGCGAATGTGAAAGAAATGTTTCACCGTATTCGCATCAAAGAAGAGGATCAACAATGCCAAAGAATTATTTGGAGGAATGGTGATTGCAGTAAAGAGCCAACCGTTTACATCATGGAAGTTATGATGTTTGGCTCAAGGTGCTCCACTACCTATGCGCAATTCGTTAAAAATTATCATGCGGAACATTTTCGAGTGAAATGTCCGGAGGTGGTGGATGGCTTGATAGTTTGGATGAGACGTTAATTAGGGACGCTGCAGTCACCAAGAGACATATGCTTAAGATTATCATGAATATTTTTGACCCGCTAGGACTAATATCTATCTTCGTGGCCCTGTTATCCTTCAAGATGTTTGGCGAGAAGGTTTTGAATGGTTTCGCTACAAAGTGGAAAAATATCTCAGTTGGAAATACAGAGTCAAGATGGTTCAAGGGCCTCGCATTCCTTACAACACCCTTTGATACGGCCTGTGATATCAAGTATGTGTATGATACCTCCGAATCTCCTGAGCAATTAAGGGCTTGCTTGAACAGTAAGCAGTTTTCAGCTGCCTTCAGCTTCTGTGAAGAGATTAAGCCAAGGTTTCGAGCAAGATGGTCTTCTTCTGTCCGTATCATAGCGTTTCTTCTACGTGTTCGAGATATATATATATATAAAAAAGAAAACATTGGAGAACTTTCCTTTCATTACTCCAGTTGAGCATGTCAGAGCGGAGAATTGGCTATTTGGAAAAATTCAAGCAGATGCTTTTCCGGAAGACCTAGCAGCGCTTTAAGCAAAACAAACTTTTCCAACTTTTCACCATTTCTGGAGGAAGAAGGAACTATCAGGATGAGCTCACGTGAACAGAAAGCTTTCGTTTCTTACGCGGCGCGAAACCCAGCAATCTTGCCTAAAAGTCGTCCTTTGGTCGATCTGTTCATCAGTCATTTTCACGAAAGGAACCTGCATGTAGGAACGGCGCCTATCCCTGAGATCTCAAGGAAAACAAAGTGGCATAAATCTGCAAAGCAAGTAGAGGAAGAGGATGTGGTCGTGTTCATAGACCATAATGAGCTTCGAAGTTTTTGGCAGTTGGGACGAGCTTGTAAGGTTTACCCAGGACCTGATGGGGTGGTAAGAACAGCTGATGTCAAGGTATCAGATGGAAACATCAAGATAAATAGGTCGGTTGGTCGGCTCGCTGTGCTTGACTTGTCTTCAACCTAGTTGCAACTTAGTCTCAGTCGGGTTCCGGGATGTCATCAAGCCGATATGCTTTAATTAATCCTTTGATTTTGTTTTTATACCAGTTGAATTCATTTGAAAATGTAAACTGTAACCTTACCCTTGGTGTGCGACGACTACTTCTGCTCTTCTTCATCGGGCAACATAGCTTTGTCTCTTTCTTTATCCCCTTTTATTTTCGATTTTTCACCTCGGTTCGTGACACTTATTTTTGATCACGTTGTCAGCCGGGTTGATGTTGGATTTTAAATTTCGAATTTCTCAGGTTGTATTTTTGAAATTTTGAAATTAGTTTAGTCATTAATTCCCTCATGCTCAGCTAGCTACCATTTGTTGGATTGATTTCGCAATCGTTGTCGCCGCACATTATCTCGGTTTACAAGGTGTTAGGTATGTAAGTTCATGAAAATACATACATTTGTATGAAAAAAGATGTAACGGAATTTCGTTTTTTCAGCAAATAAAATCCATTTGTACATTTCACGTTTGGTTATGAATTTAAGATTTTATTTCCCTATTTTGTTTATTCAGCGGTGCTGCGACAGTGAGGAATACGAGTATTGGTGCTATTTCTGTATCGCTTAAGATATTATAATATTTGAAAACGAATATATTAGTATCAGGTAATATTACGAAATATTAGTATTAACCCCAACTCTAATAATGACTAAAAAAATACATTTCACGCTGGAAAAACACAGCAATAGCCTACTTTTGTTAACCGTTGTTCGTAACATGTGAAATGTAACATGTGTATACACTTACCTAAAGTCATGTCTGGAAAATAAATTTTGAATAACTTGATAGAGTTATCAAAATTTCTTCACAATTTGTGCACTAAGTAGGAAGGATTTGAAATAAAAATTACTCAAAACCAAAATATTTCAAGTTGAAATCAAATTGGACACGGCTGAACTCTACGACCGGCGGTCTATGAGCAAATGGACCAGCATCGTGCAGCGTGTGCATCTCAATTTACATTTATAGCGCCCGTGCACTTAATACTGCACGCTTAATATTGCTGCGCTTGCACTTAGGTAGGTAGGTAAGATGTGGCTTTTCTGTGTGTGCACCTAGACCATAGTTAATCCATTTTGCTGCCACATGGTTTGACCGGGATCAAACCAATAAGTTGTCCGAGGGAAACCATTTGGAGCCTATAATGAAGCGAAGTAGATTATTAATGGGAACCGTACTAAGTTCACCCAAGTCATCAAAAAAGTAGGCCCCTAGATATTGGCGTCGAATAGACGCCAAATATCACGAGCGGATATTACATTCCATTTGAGCCAAGACAGCGCTTCACTTATCGCCATTATCTCCGCCTGAAACACCGCTGCGCTTGCACTTAATACGACACTTAATACGACTACGGGTAGAGCGCGTGCAGACAGGTATTTGCTGTACCTGCACATTGCACTACACCTTCTCTCTTTTGAAAGTAAAGTCATATTCAAATGGAGATTATGTTTCCTTAAAGCTAGAATTTGGACTTATATTATAACAAAAAGTGAAATATTTTAAACGCGTTTCCCATTCCGTCATATCAGTGACGTATGATCGTAGATATTCGTTGAATACGCCGTGGTTACGTTCTATTGTCCCTATTGATTGGTGGTGGTAGCTTGTTGAAAATTTTAATTCTATTTTTAGAAACTTACAAATTTCTCTAAGTATGTCGTTCCTATATTCTGTGCCCATGCCAGCACGAAGTTCTCGCATGGGTCCATATATCAAAATGAATTTATCAAATATAGCTGCTGCTACTGTTAGGGCTGATTTATCAGGAATTGGAATAGTAATTAGATATTAGAATATTTATTACCTTGGGCTGACATTTGCAGTGGACCAATTGTATCTACAATAACAATGTCCATTGACTTTTGAGGCGTTCGGGTGAGAAACATTTCCTCGATTGTACCTCGTTTTACCTTTGAAAGCTGACAAATTTTGCATTTCTTTACTTTATGTTGCGACGTCTCGCGTCATATTTTTCCAATAGAATGAATTGCGTAATTTCGCATACAGCTTCATTTGTCCACAATGTCCTCCTATCAGTGGATCATCGTGAAATTGTTTTAGCAATTTCTGCTTAATTTGTTCATCTATTACTTTCTCGGGTTGAATTACTAGTAAAATTTGTATATTCTTAAGTTTTTTAGCGCCTACTGATTTCAATTGATTAATTGTAAAATATTTGAAAAATGTATCATTTATAGGCTTATAAATCGAACGATTGCTGGCTTCTTTTTCAAGCCTCGAAAGAATACACTCAATATATTTTTCGTTAACAACCACATTCGGAATCATAAAACTAAACAGTTGTTTGAAATTACTTATAATTTCAATTTCAAAATCACTTGCATGTACATTAGTATCATTTTCTCGTGCTTTATATTTTGTCCTAATTCTTGGTATTTTTTTTCTGAAATCCACCCTTTAATTCTTCATAAATACGTACACCTTTGTGATCACTTTTATCTCTCGTATTGTTTATTATTGTTTCAATTTTTTGTCGTTTAGTATGTGATCTTGTTACAGCTAACACTTGTGGCTGCTTTAGTGGTATGTTTTTGAGCTCATTTTTTGTAATTTGTGACCATGCGTCGCAGAAACGTTCGACTTTCCTCTAATGTACACTATTGTAAAATTGTATTCTTCTAACTCTAAGCGAATTCTAGTTAGCCTTGATGACGGATCTTTCATGTTGAAAAGACAGACAAGAGGTCTATGGTCTGAAAGGACAGTGAAGTGGGAGCCGTAAACATACGGACGGAAGTGTTTAATAGCGTAAAAGATCCCTAGGAGTTCTAATTCAATGATGGGTTTATTCTGTTCAGATCTTGTAAAACTTCTTGAGAAAAAGTGTATGGGTAGATTGTTTCCGTTGTGGACTTGGCTCAGAACTGCTCCATATCCTAGGTTCGAAGCATCTGTAGTAATGAATGAATTCTAGTATGAATTCTTTTGAAAAGTCTGGATATTGTAAAATTTTGGGTGTTAGTAATTCGGATTTAAGTTTTTGAAAAGATGATTCGCATGCTTCATCCCAATGAAATTCTACACGTTTTTTACTTACTCGTAATTTATTTATTGGGGCTGTTTTTGTTGCAAAGTCCTTTATAAATCGTCTATAATAGTTCATAAAGGCAACAAAGCGCCTAGCTGAATCTTTGTCGGTTGGTCTTGGGTATTTTTTTATGACTTCAGATTTGCTTTCATCTGGTAGAATACCATTTGAAGTTCATTTGTGGCCAAGAAATGTTACTTCTGTTTTGAAAAAAC
Source organism: Myathropa florea (assembly GCA_930367185.1). Classification (NCBI taxonomy): domain Eukaryota; kingdom Metazoa; phylum Arthropoda; class Insecta; order Diptera; family Syrphidae; genus Myathropa; species Myathropa florea. Next base: position 94,206,098 of record OV884002.1, on the reverse strand, counting down.
TGCATTTATATGGGTTTACTTTCAAATTAAATTTCAGACAAACACCAAAAACATTTTTCAAGTTATTAAGATGATGTTCTTCACTGCATCCAGTGACTATTAGATCGTCTACGTAAATGAATGCTTGGTCTGGAGGTAGGCCAGCACAAGCTATAGACATCATGCGCGAAAAAGAATTTGGCGCAACATTTAAACCAAACGGAAGTACTTTCCAACGAAAAGGAAATTTATCCGCGGTCAACTTTTTATTGACTTGTCTATAATCAATACATAATCTCCATCGTTTAGTTTCACCTTTTTTCGGAGCTAGAATAATCGGTAAATTATAGTTTGATCGACTTTCTTCAATGAGATCGTTTTTTAATAACTTTTGAGAGTTGATTTCGCTTTTTTTAAATAAGGTGAGCGGTAATTTTTGATGTACACCTGATTATGATCACATACGCGTAACTTTTGTTCGTAAAAGTTATTAACTGTCATTTTATCTGTTTCAAGCGCAAAAATTGATGTATATTGACTGCATAGCTTTAGTAATTTTGATTGGTAAAGAAGAGGTGTTCGATTTTTTAAAATATCGAGTACCTTTTGATTTCGATTTTCGCTATTGTTTTTTCATTAATGTTGTAAATATGGTAACTGCTTAAGTCTTCTGTTTTCGAAGTATCATTTCGGACTGTTACTGGTTTATTTTTTACATTTATAACACGCAAAATCGGATAAGGTGGGTCAATGATACCTTTAGCAACAATGACGTCATCACTTAAATCTTGTGAATCAATAAACAAAGGTCTAGAGTAATTTTTTATGTGGAAACAACTATATGCTTCACATCTAGCGGGTATAACAAAAATATTCTTTGATGGGCCTGAGTGAAGAAGAACTTCAAAGCGTTTGTTTTCCAATGAGAACGAAAGAGTCATATGGTTCTAATTAATGCTACATTTATACTCTCTAAGGAAATCCTTACCTAAAATACCATCTGATGGCACATTAAGGTATCTATTCGGGTTTTGATAGCTTCCGTTATGGTTGTAGTTTGAACGATAGCTCAGAACTTGGTAATCTTGAGCTTCAATAGCCGATTCAACCACAAATTTAGCAATCGCCTCTTTCGGGGAAGAGAATGACGATGTGGCCATAATGGATTTGATCAAATTTGAAGTGGTATTTATGCGGCACAACTCAATAGTTTTCTCAATAGCCATTTCTTGTGCCTTTCCTAAAGGTAAATCTTCGAAAACTAAGGCCCTTTGAAAGGCGTCGGCTAATTCTTCAGCCTGATGCGAAAAATCTTGAATATTGTTTTTGTTCACTTTTAGAGCTAGTATTCTACCTGCGACAACCTTCGAGGAATCCGGTCTAATAGATGTCTTCAAAGAAGCTTTTATAATGTCTATAGATGCTGGATTTGATGGAATACATTCAAGAGCTTTGCTTTCAAGCTTGGTAAGAATGAATTGCCTTAATAGATTCATTTGACTTTCTGCAGCTACGCTCTGCAAAAGGTCAATTGCATTTAAAAATGGTGTAAGGGCAAGTGGATTGCCTGAAAAGTTTTCATTTATTGTTTGTGCTGCCAGGCGGAGCAATTCAATATTCGAAATTTCGTTCGTCATTTTTGTATTTGCGTCTTCTTGAGGAGTAAATATATTTGTTTCCTATTTATTATCTAATACCTCGAATTCGTACTCGTTTTCAGATAAATTGTCACTCTGTATAGGGACTAATAAATTTGTACCTTCCTTAGGAATCCGAACTCTACTTCCAATTCTACCGAAACAGCGAGCTAATTTTTCTCTAACGTCTAATAGCTTCGTACGAACAAATGTAATGTCACTATCGGACCAATTTTTTACGCCTGATACACAAATTTCTATTAAAACGTTGTACGATTTTATTAGTCTTTTTTTTTTTTTATATTTTCATTAAATTCATTTTTCAATGTCACAATTTGACATTGGCAAATTTAGACTTAGTCTTACTTATTTTATATAATAACATTGTATTGAGATTAAACGATTATAGTTACAATATCTCTAAACTATAAATCTATTTCTATATTACTTAATAACATACGCCTGTAGATGTCCTGCTTTCATCGGGTTTCGTTGCCAGCTCCGGATGTCCTCAGCTCCTGATTCGCCTTCTGTGATGCAGTTGTCTACACATCTTATTGCTCCTGTAGTTTATACGATAAAAGTTTATAAAGCCTTTTCACAGTTTAGATGTGAATTGCCGGCTCGGTATCGCGTAACTGATTTGTATACGACATTCTCCTTGTATACTTTTTTTTCAATGCATAACGATACGCTTTATATAACTTGAGTAAAAATGTTAGCACAAGCGCGATGAGAATGGCTCGTAGTAGCCATAACATTTCGTAATTATGAACTTGCACTGAGTTCGTAATCTTTATGTTATTATTTATCACTCCCGTATTAGTTTCTTCCGTTTGTGGGACACAAACTTATATAAAGTATATATTATTATTGTTCGAAATCACTTTTTCTGAAATTTGCACAATTTTCTTCTCTCACTGCGTATAGTGCACTTTGTTTTGATTTTATTGGCTTATAAACCAACACGTTCCATTCAAGCTAAAGGTGCCGTCCGATCGACGAGAGTGTAATTCGCGCGGTGTCACGGTCGCCATGTATTGCTTTCCACGTCCAGAATGATTATGCTTTATTATTCAAACAATCCAATACAAAATATTTTGCTTACAATTTGATAGCTCCCGTGCACTTAATACTGCACGCTTAATATTGCTGCGCTTGCACTTAATACGACACTTAATACGACTACGGGTAGAGCGCGTGCAGACAGGTATTTGCTGTACCTGCACATTGCACTACAAGAGATTTTTGGATAGCTTCTGTGTGGACGTTTCAGAACATAGTTCTCAGAATATTTTGTTAAGTATATTATTGTTCTCCTTTTCTTCTTATACAAAAATGTGGTTTTGTATGAATCATAACTGCTTTTTTCTATTATAATCAGGTGTTTATAAATATTAACAGGGCTCTCAGTTACGAGTATATATATATATTATCAATGCCGCTGTGTATTGTGGCCATGTCAGAACGAGTTTCTTCATTTTCTGCACAATTGACATCTACACGACTTAAGAAATGCGCAACATTATTGTCCTTACCTTTTATGTAGTCAATATCGAAATCATATTCATTCAACCGGATTTTCCAGCGTTGCAGCTTTGAGTTTGGCTCTTTTAGAGAATTCAACCATACTAGCGGTCGGTGGTCTGTTTGAACTTTAAATTTCCGCCCAAATTAATATGGACGAAAATATTTAGTCGCCCAGAGAATACAAAGTAGTTCTTTTTCCACCGTGCTATAATTCGTTTCATGACTATGTAACGTTCTAGAAGCGAAAGCTATCGGGTGTTGATTTTGAGAGAGAACCGCTCCCAATGCTGCATTGCTAGCATCTGTTGTTAGAACAAACGTTTTTGCAAAATTAGGACATGCTAAAACTGAACAAGTACATATAAGTTCTTTAAGTTTATTAAAGGAATCAATGTACTGTCTGTCTTTAACGTGTATTATTGCATATTTCTTCAGGCATTTTGTCATGGGAGTATACTTTAGAGTAGTCCTTAATAAATTTACGATAAAATCCTGTTACTCCTAAAAAGGATTTTATCTGCCTTACTGTACTAGATATTTTAGTGTTTCTGATCACCTTGACCTTGTTAGGATTTGGCTTTATGGAATCTACTGAGATAATATGTCCCAAATACTCAGTTTCATGCTTAAGGAAATCACACTTGTCGACTTGGACTTTTAAATTATATTCAAGAAGTCTATGGAATATCTTATTTAACAAATCTTTATTTTCCTGAAGAGATGTTGAAAAGATAAATGTATCGTCAAGATATACTACGCATATTCTATTTATGTAGTCGTAAAGGACTTCATTCATCATCCTTTGAAAGGATGCTGTTGCATTTTTCAACCCAAACGGCATTCTAGTGAATTCATAGTGACCGTTTTTTGTTGAAAAAGCCGCCTTATGCCTGTCTTCTTTACTTATGGGTATTTAGTGAAACCCTTTCGCCAAGTCAATGGTTGAGAAATATTGGGCAATGCCTAATTTATGAAAACAAATCTTCTATGTTTGGTATTGGAAACTTGTCTTCGATTGTCACATCATTTAGTTTCCTGTAATCGACCACAATGCGCCATTTTTGGAGATCTGAATTGTCAATTTTCTTAGGAATCACCCAAATTGGTGCATTGTATGGGCTAGTCGAATTTACAATTATAATGGATGAAAGCATTTCTGAAATTTGTTTTGACTACTATGCAGGGAAGTGCTCTGAGGTGATTAATCGAAAATTTTGAAATCTAGCCTCATCAACATCTTGATTCTCTATATTTTCGGTTCCTAAAATATGACTTGTACTAAAATGATCTATCTCCATGTTATCACCCCTACTTCTAACAGAATTTCGTGGAGTCTGCATGCTGCGTGAATTATTTGTACGATTAGGATTATGAAAGCGTGGATTATTATTTTGAAAATTGTTGTTTTGGTAATTTTTGGAAAATGTTGAAATTCGTGTGGTATATTTTGGTCGAAATTATGTGGAAAATTTTGTGAAAATCTCTGTTGCGCATATTGTTGGTTAGTCTGAGGAAAATTCTGATAATTACTATTGTTATACCTGGAATATTTAATGTTTTGCATGCTATAAGAATTTTGTGGGTTATTGTAACGAAAATTTCCTGAATTAGCTCTAAAGTATGCTGCATGAATTGGTACATTATTTCTCAGGGTAAAGGGACTAATGTTTGAAGTATTAGGGTATCTTAAAGGGGTGGGGTTTGGGTACCGTGAACGTGTGTTTTAATAGGTGTTATAACTTCGGTGAAAATTATCAGTGTCTATTAAAATTTCCTTAGCTTCACAGGAAGACAGGACAGGAAGGATTTCGAGCATTCAGAATAAGTTTAGGCTCACTAGGTAATCTATTTATGAATAATTTCATGAATATATTCTCATTTTGAGTTGCGTCAAACCAAGAAGGAGCATTCGAACTCAAGGACGATTTTAAATTGAGCTTAGTTAAAAGATTTAAGCTTCTTTCAAACAATTCTTCAATCCAATTTTCAAATTTCAATATTTTTATTTGGTTTACAATACTTTCAATACTTCCGTTTATACTACAGTTTAACTTTAAAACTACCTTAATATCAGGCCAATTTGTTGGATTATTGTTATTGATTAATATCAAATTAGCTTTTTCTTTTATTTTGCTTCTTATTTTTAAATTTAGGAATCCTTTTGATTCTTCATCATAAGTATTAATAAATGAATATAAATAGTCAACTTGCTTTATGAAAATATCCAGCTCCTCAGGCAAACCGGTGAACTCCGACAACTCCCTTATTGCATCCAGTATATTTAAATTGGCCATGATTGTATTCTGGCTGCATGAACTTGGTTACTTTTACTTTATATATAACTTTCACTTTTTTTTACTATTCGTTTATTTTCCTTTTTTTTTTTTAATTAATCTTCTTCACTCTCGTGGTCTTAAATATCGCAGTTTTTATCGACTGCGCCAGTAATGTAAACTCACTATTACCCGTCAAAGAAAACACAAATTTGTTTAATTGTTAATTTTTTTCCAAATGGTCTTTATTCTTTCTAATCCAAATCCAGACTGACTTTTACAAACCAAAAATAAATATGCTTTGTTATTCTAATGGGACTTTATCAAGTTTGCAAAGCTAAACCAAGCCAAGCCAAGCCAAACCAAACCAATCCAAGCCAAGCCAAAGAGAGAAAGAGAAAGAGACAATCAAGCGCATGCATGCTGAAGAAGTACAGCTTGACACAAAATGATCAGTGCATTAAAATCTGCATTAAAATGTTAGACTGTACTTATGTTAACAAACAACCAACCAACCTGCAGTAAACATCACGTGTTTGTTTTTGTATGTTGCTACGCATGGTGTTGCGTCTCTGGGGGTCAGGGGAGTGGTGATGTAAGTGCAAGACAATGGGTTGCACGTCACTATTGGTGGAGTATTATCTTCCTTGAGTATGACTACAGGCCCAGGCTGTAGGTTTTGGTTGTGCTGTTTCCATTTGTAGCGTTGTTGTAATTCATTTAAATATTCTCTCGACCATTTCCTCCAGAATTCGTTTTTTAAATGCGTGACTAAATTCCATCGTGTGGGAAAGCTGATCTTAGTTGTCTCAGCATTTGGATCAATCACAGGGTTCAATGGTTTACCGATTAAGAAGTGCCCGGGTGGTAAGGCTGTGAGGTCGTTTGGATCAGCAGATAGAGGTGTTAGGGGACGGGAGTTAAGGATTGCTTCAATTTCAACAATGAGGGTCTCGAATTCTTCGTACGTCAGAGATTCTTATGTCGTACTTCGGTATAACAGATGTTTTGCTGACCTCACGGCAGCTTCCCAAAGCTCACCGAAATGAGGAGATCGAGGTGGTATGAAATGGAAATCGATGCCTTTTGCGCTGCCGGAGGAGAAAATAGAGTCCCTTCCTTGCGTGGAATGTATAGTTTGGTTCAAGTCCTGAAGTTGGTTTCTGTCTCCAAAAAATTTGTTGCTTTGTCACAGTGTAGGTTTCTTACGCGGTCTCGTGGCCTTCCAATAAAGCGTTTTAGAGCTCCAGTGAATACTTCCGTTGTTAAGTCGCTTACCACCTCTAAGTTGACTGCCTTCGTAGCAAAACAGCAGAATACTGCTATGTATCCCTTTTGTGGTCGACTTCCTCTACCTCGATAATGAATCCATATTGGCCCGCAGAAATCCACACCTGAGCTTGCAAATGGACGAGCCGGTAGTACTCTGTTGGGTGGCAGATTTCCAATCATTTGTTGCATCGGACGCAGTTTTGTACTACAGATCGTGCGATGGTTTTATCTTTGATCGGCCAGAAACGTTGTCTGGTTATGGCTAGGAGCGTTTGTGGTCCAACATGCTTATTGTCGTGCTGGATGTCCAACGTTATCATTTTTATGAATGAATGTTCATCGGGTAATAAGGTTAGGTGTCTTGCGTTATATGGTAGAGCTGATGCTTCTAATCTTCCTCCTACGCGTATTATAATACCTTTGTCCAAAAATGGAGTGAGACTGCTTATGGGGGTGGCCTTGCTGCATTCATTATATCTTCTTACATGGGCGATATCGAGGCTGAATTCGTCCTTTTGCATTAGTTGGATCATGGTATAATTCATGGCTGGAGAGAATTTTACTTTGGCTCATTTTTTCATCCCCCCTTTTGTGTGCTAAAAGGGGGATTCCATGCCATGAAGAAATACAGGCCGGAAGAAAAATAGGCGTATAAAAGTGTGTATTATACATCTGAAAAAATATGCATAGAGGTATGCATAGGCACTTATTATTATAGGTACTTGTAAAATTGTATACACTTTTAGATATTTTTTTCACTTTTATACACTTTCATATATTTTTTTACACTTTTATACAATTTTATATTGCACATTTTTATACACTTTTATACATTTTTATACATTTTTATACGCTTTTATACGGTATAGTGTATAGAAACCAAAAAGTGTGACATTAAGCAATTTTGTTGGCTATGAAAGTGGGGAATGATTTTACGGTCGAATTGATCCAAGCCAGTACAATTTCCGAATCACTCCAAAAATACGTTGGGACTTTCTCTTCAGTTTGAATGCATTTTTTTATTTTTATCTTTATAACAACTCTTACATTCTAGGAAAAATACTTAAACTAGATATATAATTAATGCTTTCTTAAACTATCTTACTGGCCCTATGCGGGCACTCTAAGTTAACCTAAGCATTTATAATTTATTTTGCCTTTCGGCTTCTAATGTGAGCTTGAAATAAATTTTTTTAATTATACTAAAAGAATACTTATACTAAGAAAAACTTATTAAAAACTTAGTACTCTAAACATATTTTTTATTAATATTCTTAACTTAAAAACTTAAACTTACCTAAATTGACCTACATACATTTTTTTGTTTTTACTATTTTTTTTCTTAAAATTACACTAATCTAATTCCCTAACCTAAATGCAAGTTGGCCGTAAGGGACCAACAGTTATTTTATTAAGTTGACGACAGCTGAGGAGTTTGATGGGGCTGCAACCACCAGTAAAACCCCGAACCTTGTCACAATCCGTTCTGTCGCGAACAGGGATGGATCTACTGAACCGGAGATCATCCGGACTAACTCTTGCGTCATCACCTTCGTAGAGTAGTCGCCTATCCACTGTCCTTCGCACCATGTGGTAGATCAATGGACATCCTTCCGCGTCCTGAATTAACCCAATCTGGTCAAGGAACAAGAACGCTTCCGGTGGAATGAATCCACTTCGGCGAGCGTTCTCGAAATATGTTTCATTGGGATAGTAGGCTCCAAATATCAGCTCATTTTCGGAGGTCATAACTCGTGCAACATGCCTTCGAATCAACTTAATAATAAAATTATCCACCATGTTCACGTTTGCTTCGTTATACAAGAACTCGTTGGGATTGAATTTCTTGTACTCAGATTCTGGGGTTCTGTACTTCTTGAGACAAGCCCGGAGGCACTGCCTCTCGAACAGCCTCAACTTTTCCATCTTGGAAGGACTCACGTTGAACCACACTGAACAACCGCACGCCATGACTGGCCGGATGAGGGCCATGTAGCAGATTACCTTCACCCTGGTATCAAGTTGACTGCTATAAAACAACCCCCTTGCCACAGCAGAGGATGTTGATAATCTCAACCTTCTCCGCTGTCCTGTACGCCACCAAGTCATCGGCGTATGCGATCAAGTGCTGCATGGAGCCAATCAGTTCACTGGTGAAAATAGTGAAGAGGATTGGTGAGTTAACTGCACCCTGCTGGAGCCCATTTTTTATTTGGAAAACTTTGGTAGAAGTCATGTTGCCACTTCTAACAACAAAACTTTTACCTGTTACTATGTCATAAATCGTGTAAAGCAGCGATTTGCTTATACCCATCCTCGTCAACTTAAGGAAGAGACTTTCTAACCATACGGTGTCGAATACCTTTTCCAAGTCAACGAGGCAGGCCCCGGTGCACTGGGTTTTTGCTTTGTTCCATTGAATGTCCGACACCAATTTTGACGTGGCATGTACAGTATCATGCCCCGCCCTAAATCCAAATTGGTTATTCGGTATTTTTTTTTTGTCCTCAGCCCACTGTATCAGAACTCTATTGACAATCTTTTCGAAAACTTTACTTATGCATGGAAGGAGACTAATCGACCGAAGATTTTTCGGAAGAGAGGAATCGTTGTCCCTTTTGAGGAGGGATTGCACTACAGCCGTCTTCCAGTGCACTGGATAATATGCATTACTCAGCGCGTTGTTGAACAGGATTGTGTATATATCTACCGCCTCATCGGAGAGATGACGCAGCACAATATTCGGTATGCCATCTATTCCCGTCGACTTTTTGTTCTTAAGACTGTTGAAGATGCCCTTGAGATTCTCCCTCGAAATGAGGGAATGAGGGAATTTCGTCATTGAACCTGGTGAAGGATTCTCAGAACGCCATTGTTGTATTTCATTTCGAAGAAAGAAATGGTTAAGCAAGGCTCTGTTCTCCAAGTCGTGGTTAGGACAACGAGACTCTTTGACCGTGTACACTTCCTGAAAAACTTCTCCTATTGCTTCAATCTTCTCTTGAGGATCCTCAAGTATCAAGAAGTCATTGTCTAGCACGACCCCATCTGGATCTATGCCAACTGATGTCAGTAGGTTCACGTTGTCAGTCGTTCTGTCAAGTCGAATAGACTCCAAGTCATTGTGATCCCTTCTTCGGAAAATTCGGTTGATTTGGGGAAACATACCAGGACCGTTGGAACGAACAGCCCGAATCCTGCCCCTCCAATACGAATTGACTGCAATTCGGTAGTTCATCCGAATTAACTTCTGGAGATTTTTGATCTGCGACTTGAGCGACCCTAGTTCCTGGTCGTCTCTGTCCGTAAAGCGTCTGTAAAGTGTCTTAATTCGCGACAGCAGTCTGCTTTTGTTCACGTGCAGTGCGTCGATAGTAGCGTTGCGATAGATGTCGCCATCTGTGGTCGGTGCTACTTTCGGAAGCGTCGTGTCCATGGTACGTTTTATTGTATTGTCCACTTGTATGAGGTACCTGGCAACCTCTTCGTTTGTCAGGTTTCTGTTTGCGGGTGGAGTGATGTCACTCGAACGTAGTTCTCTGGATAAGGCCCTGGAGAAACGCGTCTCCGCGAATCGCTCCACTTCGACCAGCTCATTCGGGAACTGAATAACCGCGGCAAGTCCACAGTGATCACTGTCGTACTCTACCGTTGTTAAGCAGTTCCTTGTGTCATTGTCCACATCGCGTAACGTCAGTCGCCTGTCAATCAGCATTAGATCCAAATAAGATCCACTTCTGGGAAACGATGGTCTATCGGTTGCAAGCAATTTCAGCTTGAACTCAATACAGTGCTGCGTCCACCAATCAAGGAGGGGGTTTCCCCTTTGATTTGGCACAGAATTACCCCATTCATCATTTTTTTTTTTTTTTTTTTTTTTTTTTGTCGTAGGTTTTTGTCACACTACACTGGAGCACTCAGACTCAAAACTGGTCCATTGTACTACCAGGCAGCAGCCTACTTTTACTGAAATTTCCTGGTCTTCCGAAGGAAGACCAGCAGGCGCTTCTGTGATGAGGAGCCTACATCATCAGCTCTCACCTCATCAGCGCCGAATAACTGCCACCTGATCCGAGCAAAGGCGGGACAATGGCAGAGGAAGTGCTCTGCAGTGTCATCGTCTTCTCCACAGGCGTCACAGAGGGTTTCGTCACTTAGGCCAAGCACACTTAGGTGTTTGGCGAAAGTGTAGTGCCCCGTTAGTACGCCAATAAGTTGTCTGCAGTCTTTTCTGTTAAGAGATAACAAGAAAGCCGCGGATTTCTTACAGACGTTGGGGAGCATGCGCTTGGTCTGTCTACATCCTGGAGAGTCATGCCACCTGCGGTTGTGCTCTCGAAAAGTCCAACCATCGATGGAAGCCCTAACCGAGGACGCGGGCAGTCCCAGCGTAGGTTCAGGTCCTGAGAAAGCCTCATCTGATCCTCGCCTAGCAAGTTCATCAGCGATCTCATTTCCCGTGATCCCGTGGTGCCCGGGAACCCAGACAAGTCTTACCGAATTCAATCTACCGATCAAATTCAGAGAAGACTTGCATTCATCATGCTTCGCGTTCAAATCGCCGGCTATGATAAAATAGTTCTCGTCCAAGCAAAGCCGAAGTTTTCTAAAGAGAGTCTCGAGCTCCGATATGAAACCTGTGGCCCGAGGTGCGTCTGGCGCATAGACCGCGACCACGTACAATTTCCTCCCACCCTGGAGAGAAATGCACACAATACACGCTTCCAGTACACCGAAAGTTCGCAGTTCACCGCAATACACGATTTTGTGGCGTATACCTTTTTTAATGAAGAGAGCGACCCCACCCCCTTGTGTGGAGTCCCTTTGAATAACGGTATAATCTTTGTACCTGAGTATGTGCTTCCGGTTTAGCTTAGTTTCGCTAACCATCAACACGTCAGGCTTATGGGTCTCTAACAGGTTGAGTAAAGACAACCTTCTTTCGATCCTGACGAGTGAATTCACATTCACCGCCAGGATCGAAAGGTCTCCAGCTGCCGGCGTATCCATTATATTGGATACGCACTTGACCCAGCGGGTCTCGACGAAAGGACTTGGTCCATCCGCGCAAAGTCTTTTTGGAACTGTGCCATCTGAGCCCGCATTGAGGACATCATTGACAACAGCTCCGCGAAACCCACATTTGGAGCCTCTTCTGTAGCCATAGCTATCTTTGACGCTGTCTGTTGTGCCTGTCGTCTACCATCTGGGCGTAGGAGACAACCGGCGTAACATGAGTAGCAGGAATTCTCAGCATCGACCTTGAATCCGCCACCTTTGTTTTTTTTTTCCATATCTCTTTTTGCTATTTCCTTCACCTTCGGACAACCCCGATAACTGGAAGGATGTCCATTTGCACCACAGTGGATGCACTTCAGCCGAGATCTGTCCTCGACCTTTCCTTCACCCAGAGGACACTGCGCGGGCAGATGCCCCTCTGCGCATTTACTGCATCGAGGCGGCATGTTACAGTTGCCTGCAGCGTGCCCGAATCTCAGGCATCTTGCGCAGAGAAGCATCTGCTTGCTCTTCCGCAACTTCTCCCAAGAGACGGCCTGAAAGTCAAGAAACTTAATGTTTCTCAGACTCTCAAGCCGACTCTCTGGTGTAACTTGCACTAGGAAGATGGGAAGCACACGTACCGGTTCCATTCTGGAACGGACAATAGAGAAGCGCTTCACTCCCAAAAATTTTACGTCGTCGACGTTCGCTTGTCGCAACGACTTCATTACGTCCTCCGGCTGAGCAGAGACTCTCAATCCCTTGAGAAGAACGGATTGAGTCTTTTCTCCTCTGGGAGTGTAAGAATAAAAGTCAGCCCCAGTTGACGCCATCTTCTCCTTCACAAGCTTGAAGACATCCACTGATGAGCAGTGGCCTGATCTGCCGCCTCGGAAGAAGCCAGTTCGACGTAGAGGTTTCCGATGCCGCTATATGAGGCTTCTTCTTCTGCACTTTTTTTGCCGGAATTGTTCGGCATCATTGTTCGCCTTTGTTGCTTACGTTTCCGTCGCTGCCATTCTCCGAGTTGTCACTCGGAATCAGTGACAGTTCCGCTTCCATATTAGTGAATCCTTAACACTTTATTATATACTTTTATAATATTATTATTACTTCAAAATTTGTATGTATGTATGTTTGTTTTATGTTTTTTCTAAAATTCTTGATTTTTGATGTTTTTTTTTATTTTTTGATTTTTGACTCAAAGCTACTATTCGCCTGGCATGCTTAGTGACGAATGATATGTTGGGACTTCTTCGTACTCAATGTCCTTTTTTATCCGTTTAGTGAGGTCTGCTGCTAACTTTGCTGTGCACAACTCTAGTCGTGGTATTGTCGGTTTCTTAATTTTGTTCTTTTCAAGTGGTGCTATACGAGATTTAGCACACAACAAGCACGCGATGACTATACCAGGATTGATGACTAATCAAATATAGGCGCAAGCTCCATACCCTCTTTCGGAAGCATCGGCGAAGATATGTACCTGTATTCTTTCTGGGGTTTTATGCCAAAATCTTGGCATTCGGATTTGTTCTATAGTTTTAAAGTCGTCACGAAATCTTGCCCATTTCGAATGAAGTTCCTGTGGTAGAGCTGCATCCCAGTCGAATTTTAGTTGCCATAATTGTTGGAGGAATATTTTTGCAGTAATTGTCACTGGAGCTACAAGCGGGGTCGAATAATCGGGCTATATCTGATGACACTATTCTTTTCATCATTTTAGTATCATGATTCCAATGTGTTTTAATGCAGAAATCAACATCCTTTGGAAGCCAAGTTAGACCCAGGGTTTTAACGTTATCTTCTGAGTCAAGTTTAAGGTCCAGTCTTGGAAGTAAGTCTTGGAAGGGAAGTCTTGGAGCAGCCGTGGGTGATTAGCGCACGACTTACGTAGCTTAAGTCCTGCTTGCTGAAGTATATCAACCAATTGCCTTTGTATATCTATTACAGCGGGGAGGCTATCTTCACCAGTCATGACGTCGTCTAAGTAAAATTCGCCTTACTGACTACTGGATGAAATTTACGTGATGACTGAGACAATTATTGTAAGTTTTTGATGGCTAAATATGGAGCGGCTAATGTTCCGTAGGTCACTGTGTTTAACTGGTAGCACTTTACTGGTATTGATACGTATTCCTCCATAGAATCAACTGATATCTTATTCGTGCACGAGCACTTGCCTGTACATTTTCTTGAATATCGTCTGTAAACATAAACCATGGTAGTCGGAATCTCAACAAGATCGTGAATAAGTCGTCTTGGATTTTTCGACCGGTATGTAATATATCGTTGAGAGACAAATTGGATGATGTTTTGCACGATGCGTCGAATACTACTCTCAACTTGGTAGTGCTACCATCAGGCTTCTGCACACAATGGTGAGGTAAAAAGTAGTGTGGTAAATTGCTTGGTGGGCAGGCAACTCCATCATGTATCCTAGTGCAATGTACTCGTCCATGAATTGATGATATTGCTGTTTATGCTCCATATTATTTGCCAATCGTCTCTCTAATGTGTTTAGCCTACGTAAAACTATGTTTTTTGATTCTCCTATTCTTGATGGGTCGTCTGGAAATGGTGACTTTACGATGAATCGACCATTTGTATCTCGCTCTATTGTCTGATTAAAGTGTATCTCGCACCGTCTTTCTGCTGTCGTTATCGCTCCTTGCGATTCCTCAGGGTCTTCTATTGTCCAATATTTTTCGATGAGGTTGTTGAGATTTTCGTCTTCGATGCACATACCGTATTGAAATCCTTCCTGTTGCAAACCACCCTTAAGGAAGAGACTTTCTAACCATACGGTGTCGAATACCTTTTCCAAGTCAACGAGGCAGGCCCCGGTGCACTGGGTTTTTGCTTTGTTCCATTGAATGTCCGACACCAATTTTGACGTGGCATGTACAGTATCATGCCCCGCCCTAAATCCAAATTGGTTATTCGGTATTTTTTTTTTGTCCTCAGCCCACTGTATCAGAACTCTATTGACAATCTTTTCGAAAACTTTACTTATGCATGGAAGGAGACTAATCGACCGAAGATTTTTCGGAAGAGAGGAATCGTTGTCCCTTTTGAGGAGGGATTGCACTACAGCCGTCTTCCAGTGCACTGGATAATATGCATTACTCAGCGCGTTGTTGAACAGGATTGTGTATATATCTACCGCCTCATCGGAGAGATGACGCAGCACAATATTCGGTATGCCATCTATTCCCGTCGACTTTTTGTTCTTAAGACTGTTGAAGATGCCCTTGAGATTCTCCCTCGAAATGAGGGAGAATCCACCATAGGCGACGGCATTATTTGCCATATTTTCGTCATTGAACCTGGTGAAGGATTCTCAGAACGCCATTGTTGTATTTCATTTCGAAGAAAGAAATGGTTAAGCAAGGCTCTGTTCTCCAAGTCGTGGTTAGGACAACGAGACTCTTTGACCGTGTACACTTCCTGAAAAACTTCTCCTATTGCTTCAATCTTCTCTTGAGGATCCTCAAGTATCAAGAAGTCATTGTCTAGCACGACCCCATCTGGATCTATGCCAACTGATGTCAGTAGGTTCACGTTGTCAGTCGTTCTGTCAAGTCGAATAGACTCCAAGTCATTGTGATCCCTTCTTCGGAAAATTCGGTTGATTTGGGGAAACATACCAGGACCGTTGGAACGAACAGCCCGAATCCTGCCCCTCCAATACGAATTGACTGCAATTCGGTAGTTCATCCGAATTAACTTCTGGAGATTTTTGATCTGCGACTTGAGCGACCCTAGTTCCTGGTCGTCTCTGTCCGTAAAGCGTCTGTAAAGTGTCTTAATTCGCGACAGCAGTCTGCTTTTGTTCACGTGCAGTGCGTCGATAGTAGCGTTGCGATAGATGTCGCCATCTGTGGTCGGTGCTACTTTCGGAAGCGTCGTGTCCATGGTACGTTTTATTGTATTGTCCACTTGTATGAGGTACCTGGCAACCTCTTCGTTTGTCAGGTTTCTGTTTGCGGGTGGAGTGATGTCACTCGAACGTAGTTCTCTGGATAAGGCCCTGGAGAAACGCGTCTCCGCGAATCGCTCCACTTCGACCAGCTCATTCGGGAACTGAATAACCGCGGCAAGTCCACAGTGATCACTGTCGTACTCTACCGTTGTTAAGCAGTTCCTTGTGTCATTGTCCACATCGCGTAACGTCAGTCGCCTGTCAATCAGCATTAGATCCAAATAAGATCCACTTCTGGGAAACGATGGTCTATCGGTTGCAAGCAATTTCAGCTTGAACTCAATACAGTGCTGCGTCCACCAATCAAGGAGGGGGTTTCCCCTTTGATTTGGCACAGAATTACCCCATTCATCATGCTTCGCGTTCAAATCGCCGGCTATGATAAAATAGTTCTCGTCCAAGCAAAGCCGAAGTTTTCTAAAGAGAGTCTCGAGCTCCGATATGAAACCTGTGGCCCGAGGTGCGTCTGGCGCATAGACCGCGACCACGTACAATTTCCTCCCACCCTGGAGAGAAATGCACACAATACACGCTTCCAGTACACCGAAAGTTCGCAGTTCACCGCAATACACGATTTTGTGGCGTATACCTTTTTTAATGAAGAGAGCGACCCCACCCCCTTGTGTGGAGTCCCTTTGAATAACGGTATAATCTTTGTACCTGAGTATGTGCTTCCGGTTTAGCTTAGTTTCGCTAACCATCAACACGTCAGGCTTATGGGTCTCTAACAGGTTGAGTAAAGACAACCTTCTTTCGATCCTGACGAGTGAATTCACATTCACCGCCAGGATCGAAAGGTCTCCAGCTGCCGGCGTATCCATTATATTGGATACGCACTTGACCCAGCGGGTCTCGACGAAAGGACTTGGTCCATCCGCGCAAAGTCTTTTTGGAACTGTGCCATCTGAGCCCGCATTGAGGACATCATTGACAACAGCTCCGCGAAACCCACATTTGGAGCCTCTTCTGTAGCCATAGCTATCTTTGACGCTGTCTGTTGTGCCTGTCGTCTACCATCTGGGCGTAGGAGACAACCGGCGTAACATGAGTAGCAGGAATTCTCAGCATCGACCTTGAATCCGCCACCTTTGTTTTTTTTTTCCATATCTCTTTTTGCTATTTCCTTCACCTTCGGACAACCCCGATAACTGGAAGGATGTCCATTTGCACCACAGTGGATGCACTTCAGCCGAGATCTGTCCTCGACCTTTCCTTCACCCAGAGGACACTGCGCGGGCAGATGCCCCTCTGCGCATTTACTGCATCGAGGCGGCATGTTACAGTTGCCTGCAGCGTGCCCGAATCTCAGGCATCTTGCGCAGAGAAGCATCTGCTTGCTCTTCCGCAACTTCTCCCAAGAGACGGCCTGAAAGTCAAGAAACTTAATGTTTCTCAGACTCTCAAGCCGACTCTCTGGTGTAACTTGCACTAGGAAGATGGGAAGCACACGTACCGGTTCCATTCTGGAACGGACAATAGAGAAGCGCTTCACTCCCAAAAATTTTACGTCGTCGACGTTCGCTTGTCGCAACGACTTCATTACGTCCTCCGGCTGAGCAGAGACTCTCAATCCCTTGAGAAGAACGGATTGAGTCTTTTCTCCTCTGGGAGTGTAAGAATAAAAGTCAGCCCCAGTTGACGCCATCTTCTCCTTCACAAGCTTGAAGACATCCACTGATGAGCAGTGGCCTGATCTGCCGCCTCGGAAGAAGCCAGTTCGACGTAGAGGTTTCCGATGCCGCTATATGAGGCTTCTTCTTCTGCACTTTTTTTGCCGGAATTGTTCGGCATCATTGTTCGCCTTTGTTGCTTACGTTTCCGTCGCTGCCATTCTCCGAGTTGTCACTCGGAATCAGTGACAGTTCCGCTTCCATATTAGTGAATCCTTAACACTTTATTATATACTTTTATAATATTATTATTACTTCAAAATTTGTATGTATGTATGTTTGTTTTATGTTTTTTCTAAAATTCTTGATTTTTGATGTTTTTTTTTATTTTTTGATTTTTGACTCAAAGCTACTATTCGCCTGGCATGCTTAGTGACGAATGATATGTTGGGACTTCTTCGTACTCAATGTCCTTTTTTATCCGTTTAGTGAGGTCTGCTGCTAACTTTGCTGTGCACAACTCTAGTCGTGGTATTGTCGGTTTCTTAATTTTGTTCTTTTCAAGTGGTGCTATACGAGATTTAGCACACAACAAGCACGCGATGACTATACCAGGATTGATGACTAATCAAATATAGGCGCAAGCTCCATACCCTCTTTCGGAAGCATCGGCGAAGATATGTACCTGTATTCTTTCTGGGGTTTTATGCCAAAATCTTGGCATTCGGATTTGTTCTATAGTTTTAAAGTCGTCACGAAATCTTGCCCATTTCGAATGAAGTTCCTGTGGTAGAGCTGCATCCCAGTCGAATTTTAGTTGCCATAATTGTTGGAGGAATATTTTTGCAGTAATTGTCACTGGAGCTACAAGCGGGGTCGAATAATCGGGCTATATCTGATGACACTATTCTTTTCATCATTTTAGTATCATGATTCCAATGTGTTTTAATGCAGAAATCAACATCCTTTGGAAGCCAAGTTAGACCCAGGGTTTTAACGTTATCTTCTGAGTCAAGTTTAAGGTCCAGTCTTGGAAGTAAGTCTTGGAAGGGAAGTCTTGGAGCAGCCGTGGGTGATTAGCGCACGACTTACGTAGCTTAAGTCCTGCTTGCTGAAGTATATCAACCAATTGCCTTTGTATATCTATTACAGCGGGGAGGCTATCTTCACCAGTCATGACGTCGTCTAAGTAAAATTCGCCTTACTGACTACTGGATGAAATTTACGTGATGACTGAGACAATTATTGTAAGTTTTTGATGGCTAAATATGGAGCGGCTAATGTTCCGTAGGTCACTGTGTTTAACTGGTAGCACTTTACTGGTATTGATACGTATTCCTCCATAGAATCAACTGATATCTTATTCGTGCACGAGCACTTGCCTGTACATTTTCTTGAATATCGTCTGTAAACATAAACCATGGTAGTCGGAATCTCAACAAGATCGTGAATAAGTCGTCTTGGATTTTTCGACCGGTATGTAATATATCGTTGAGAGACAAATTGGATGATGTTTTGCACGATGCGTCGAATACTACTCTCAACTTGGTAGTGCTACCATCAGGCTTCTGCACACAATGGTGAGGTAAAAAGTAGTGTGGTAAATTGCTTGGTGGGCAGGCAACTCCATCATGTATCCTAGTGCAATGTACTCGTCCATGAATTGATGATATTGCTGTTTATGCTCCATATTATTTGCCAATCGTCTCTCTAATGTGTTTAGCCTACGTAAAACTATGTTTTTTGATTCTCCTATTCTTGATGGGTCGTCTGGAAATGGTGACTTTACGATGAATCGACCATTTGTATCTCGCTCTATTGTCTGATTAAAGTGTATCTCGCACCGTCTTTCTGCTGTCGTTATCGCTCCTTGCGATTCCTCAGGGTCTTCTATTGTCCAATATTTTTCGATGAGGTTGTTGAGATTTTCGTCTTCGATGCACATACCGTATTGAAATCCTTCCTGTTGCAAACCACCCGAAAACTTTATTTTGCAAGGTGGGCATCTCTTCGTCGGATTTTATTTGCCCTATGGAAAGGAGTTCGTGATAAAGCTCTGCATCGATCAGCGCATCGATTTCCCCCGAACAGTTGAACGTTGGATCGGCCAACTTGATGTTCCTTGGGATGTTCCATTGTGAGATTTCAAGTAATTGTGTTGGTTGCGATGAAAGTATTTTTGGGAGGACCATTGCCTCGATTCTTGTTGAGAACCCAGTCAATTTAGATTGTAAATTGATGTTTACTCTGTTATGTGTTTTTTGAGTAGTGCGACCGATGCCCTGTATGCGCCTAGTATCGTGTGTTGCTGAGAGACCCAGCCTTGTATCTAATTTTTTCGTTATGAAGTTTACTTGACGCAGGCATGATGTTTCTTTAGCAGGTTCATTCGGTGGCCGGGTGTCATTTTCAGGAACTCCTAGCATGCGTGCAATTCATGGCTCCCCTTGCAAACTATACATGATTGCGTTGTTGGTGCTTAGGGAACTGCCACCGTCCGAACTGGATGTGATAACCCAGAGCCTCTAGGGATTTGAACCACCTTTCCAAGAATTCAAGCAGTTGCTTGATAGTCTGCACGGTTCTCGGATTTTCAAGTGACTGTTCGTATAGGGTATGCGTGTCCTTTTCTAAATTCTTCATTGCAATGACTATTGGATCCCATTGATCAGTATGTATACCAATTTTGTTGAGCCCCATTACACACTCTTGAGTGGTGTCATGGACACTCTTTATGGCATTGGCTGTTCCTTTACCTGACATTATCCTTGGTTTAATCATTAACTTGTTTATTAGTGCCTACACCAATAATCTAGTGTTGTCATAGCGATCCGTCAATGTTTTCCAGGCGGCATCGTAATTGTTATCGAACGTTAAGAAATGTCGAATTAGCCTTTCTACCTCTCCTTGCAGGTTTGTTTTTAAATACCACATTTTCTGGCAGTTGGGCATAGGGTGAATGTGGACAATTTGGACGAACAAATCATGGAATTGTCGCCATTTAAAATAATCGCCCTTGAGTTTAGGCAATGTGATTTTTAGAAGTTGCAACATTGTATTACTTGTTTTACTGGAATCACCTCCAATGCTATTCCGTAAATTGATAATTAGGGCAATCATGTGTCTTTCCACTAGTTCTTCTAACTCCACATACTCGCCGGGATCATATCCATCGATAACCGGATTATCACTTAACTGCCATATGGAATAGTGCAGATCCTCTAGCTGAGTCCGGTACTGTTCTAATGTTCTCAGTTTGTGTTTGACATACTCCCTTGTATGTTGCTGATTTGGAATTGTATTCAGGTTGATGCTGGTCAACCTGCGACATATAAAATCTGCTATCCCCCTTTGTCGCAATATCAACTTCATTACGCCTCCAAGCGAATTTGTCGGAGAGCCCTTGGATTTTGATTGATTGGAACTTGTTGTGCTATTGTCAATTTGTAGTGGGGCCTTGTCGCTGATTTGCTCGGCATTTTACATTCTGGAAATGGACGCAATTTTGTGCCCGGTACTTGTTGTACCACTATCCATTTGTTGAGTCGCCATGACGCTGATTTGCTCGGCATTTTACATTCTGGAAATGGACGCAATTTTGTACTCGGTACTTGTTGTACCACTATCCATTTGGTGAGCTCCCTTGTCGCTGATATGCTCCGCATTTTCCAAGCTGTGGAAGGAAGCAATCTTCTGCTCAAAGTGTTCCTTAAATGTTGTGTAGCTTCCTAAGGTTGTGTCGTACAGGCCCTTAACAAAATACTCATGTTCAACTGACGTCTGTGGTGATGTCCTAATTTTGAAGTACGTTTCTTCGAATATGCTCCAAGCATATTCAAAACGACGTAATCTAACCTCTTAGTAGTTTTTCGTTGTCGTTCTAGTCCCAGAATCTCTCTTATAATATGTGATGACTCTCGATAACTCTGCGGCGTGAAGCTCTTGCTGGTTCGCCCACTCGTCGATATCCATGACGCTTGGGTTGTTGAAACTGGGTTGATCAGTAGCTCTTGACGGCGTTGGTACTAGTGTAAGCCCTAGTACACGCGTTTGTTGACGAGGTTTAATTCACAACGCGTCGCAGATTACCAGTCAATTCTTGTATTGATTGAACTTATAAAGTTTCCAAGCAGCCCTTCAAGCAGACTCACTTGAAGAAGAAAATAAAGCTTTACGTTGCCTGTTGGAAAAAGACTCTTTATTTTTCATAAACTTATTTATACTAAAATTACAATCAGTAAATGCTTACTTGTTACAAAAAATTCTAACAAAATTATGCTAGCATAGACATAAATACCGAAAATGACAAACAAAGAAAAAGGAACAAACAAAAATAAGGTGAACGATTGCAGTGTGACGTTTTCTTGCAATTGAGATGATCGGTAAGCTTGAACTTGCTTAGCATGTACTTATGCATTTTGTTGTGCGGTTTCTGTTCGTGAACAACATGAACGGAGAGAAGATGTTGAATTTTTGCAGTGCAAATGGCATGTTCATTATCTTTCCATGCAAAGCCATCCATGAATACAAATGGTACCGTCGGAGTCTTCAACAGAAATCGTTGAGAGATTTCTTTGTGGTACCATCGTGTGTGAAACGGACGGTTTGTGACGTTCGTGTCAACTGATCATCATCTGGTGTTGTGTACGCTGTATCTTACTGATAAAGTAGCTCTTCTGCCAAGGGGGGAACCAAGAGTGGTTACACGCATACAGTGAGGTGTGGCAAAATTTTGCGCGGCGCATGTCCGGAGTGTTTGAGCAAATTCCAACTGTTCCATCGCATGAAGAGAAAAAATGGCGACTGTTTTCAACAGTTGTCATTGCTTCTGTCATTGCTACTGTCATTGCAGCTGCTTCTTCTTACGGAAAGGGCTGTACTTCGATGGTTTGGTGACGTGGCATGAATGCTTGATTGCAATTCCATCAGGTAGGCGATCGCTTGGTCAAGGACGAGATGGTTAAACCAAGTCCAAAAACTCGCCTGGTTGCACCTGGGCATAGGTGCTGATGAGTTAGAGTCGACGGCGAGTGGCCTGGAGATCTCTCGTGCGTGAATTGCCCCGCGACCCGTTTAGTGCAACATGCCATGACACTGAAAATGATGATGATGATGACAAAATTAACCAATTTGGATTGTTTTATTTGAGATTTGGTTCGTTTTCACACCTTAAAGTGCTTGGGAAATTGTCTATTCACCAAATACAACATTAGTTACTACGTAGGTTTTGGTAATATGGTCATAAAAGCACAATTTCTTGAGTATTTGAACTGTAATATGAATCCTGTTAATTTTTAGCACATTGTCCCGTCATTGTGCATTTGGTGACACAGGAACTTAAGGTTTAGCTAGATACAGCTAATTATATGACATACGAGTATGTATGTCAGTTTTAAAAAATAATATTTTTTTACTTACCAGATTTGGTAGTAAGTGCCGACTGAGTCTTCGAAATTGAGAATTTAGTAGCCAATACAAAAAAGGGTTCCAGAAACTATTACTTAGCGCAGTCCATGTAACAATAAAATCTAAAAACGGCGGTAACTGTAAAATGTATAGACATTTGAATGAAAATTGCAGTTAAGTTTTCGGTTTGATTGTGGATTTAATAAGCTATTTTGTGAAAGTTTAATAAGTATACAATTTATAAAAATAAATACATTGACATACTTTGGAACCGGTACACGCAGTCACAATTTCCTGTATTGTCCAAGGTGTAACCATTACAATGAAACCTAATGATATGGCGGCCATTGATCTAGATGTCGACTCGTTGTCCGATGGCTTTTCCTGTATAGGGATAATCTGCCAAAGAAAGAGGGTGAACAACTAAATACTTCCGCTCAACTAAAGGGAAATAATGATGGCAGTTGGATAAAAAGACAAAAGTAACCATTATCAATCCAATCTGCTACCTTTTTCGTTATCGTGTTTGATGAAGCACTTAAACCATCGAAGCCCATGCTCATAGCCATGCTCATATTCATGACGGGTGTGTTAGGTAGTGTTGTCGATGCTGTCAGTGGTTGATGTGGGTGGCTCGCCACTATCGAAAGCGACGGATCGTTGAGTCTAAAGCGACTCATATGAAAGCTTGAACCATAACAATACATGAGGACCATTGTGGTGGGGAAATAAAGTGCACAAGTTGCCAAAATTCTGTATGATGGCTTACTGTAAAAGGGTTCACATCCCATTAAACCAGTATTGTTAAAGTAGTAACCTGTTTGGTGAAATGTTGAATTAAGTTGGATGTTAAGGTACAAATGAACTTACCTTTAGGTAGAACCATAAAGCCGAAAACAGTAAGACTAATAACCCATGTAACGCTAAGAATTGCTACACAACCCTGAAAAAACACAATTATAGGATTTGAATATTAGCCTTAAGCCTTCGGGTATATAACTAACTTATAAGTTTGAATTATAAAACAGCTTTTTAAATTAATTAAAAAACGAATATGCCGAAATATTTTCTTTTAAGTGCTGTGTGTATGGTAAGTTTCCTACACATTTGTCAGCGAACTTCGTACCGGCACAGAATAGAAACTTATTAGCTGAATTAAGTTCTGTAGAATGGAATTCCTCTCCAATGAAAAAATTATTCGCTGTAAACAAACATTATTAAAAAAGGAACAAAACAGAACAATAAAAAACTCTGGATATTTTCTATCTTAAGACAAGTCCGAGGCAAGGTCACGACAAAGTCTCTCAAACAGAGAAATCCAACGTACTTGCATATATTATCAGTCCTTCTAGGTATGGCATTAAAGTGACTGATCATATATATCGCACGAGTGAGTCGATCGTTTACAAACATCGCTCTCCTTTCATACAAAATTCTTGGAACTTTTTTGCATCGCATGATTTCAATTATTTCCGCTTTCTTTATAGGGCTTGTCATCTAATACACGTTTGTCAAGTTTTAACAAATAAATTCATATATAAACAAAAAATATATATATAATTGTGGGCGCCGTGGCGTAGTGGGTAGGTGCGTCGACTTCTACGCTCGGGGTCGTTGGTTCGAATCTCGAAAAAAAAACATCAAACATTTTTTCACGGCTCCACCTCTTTCGAGTCACTGACAATACTCAAAGAGTATAACTGTCTAGAAAAAAGCTTCTCAATCTCGCCGTTCGGAGTCGGCATTAAACTGCAGGTCCCCTCCACTCGTGAGAGAACAATAGCACGCACAACACGAGTGGTTGCTGAGAAACTAGGCCCAAGTCCACCTCGGACTGTAGCGCCGCCATTATATATTATTATATTATATACTCGTATATATATATAATTATATAATTCAATACTGATAATTCGCATAATACAATTAAGAATAAATCAGATAAGTAGAGTTCATTGATGCTTCAACTGCTACGGTTTCCCCCTTTGACATACAGATCGCCTCGATGTTGTTGATAATTATGGTTCTTCGGTCGTCCTCTTCTACGTAAGGTCATCATCGGGATCTAGTCGCTTTTACTACGATATGGACTGATGGTGGATGAATGATAGACACCGAGGATTACATCAGGTGCGTCTTCAGGGGCTACTCCGTAATTGCAAGAACCAATTTTCTTGGTTATTATATAAGGACCATCTCTCCTGGGAACAAGTTTGGTCGTGATAATCTTGGAAGCGTAACTTAATATGTGGGTAGCAACCACAACCCTGCTACCAATATCTAAGCGCGGCTGTGTTCGTCTACATTTGTCAGCATATTTCTTGTTGTGATCTTGTTGCTACCTTTGTGTTGCATTGGCTTTCTTCCAAGTCTCAACCAATCTTTTCAAATATGGAATAAAGTATTTGGATTCAACAATAGTTTTCACATCGTGTTTTACATTGATCAAATGTTAGAAAAGCTGCAGAGTACCCTGTGCTACTGCATGAAGCAGTGTTCATAGCGAACCTTATCGCCGCTAATTTTTGTGATCATGATGCATGATTTGTTTCTACGACTATTGACAGATGTGTTTTAAGATCCCTTTTTTTCCTTTTTACCGGGTTAGCTTCTGGATGACAGACTGGTGTATACGTTTTCTGTATATCAAGGCAGAAGGTTAGTTTTTGCGTAATAGCGGTTACAAATTGTACACTATTGTCACTTATAATTCCTCTTGGTAGCCCATAGCGAAAGGAATATTTCATCTATCAAAAGTCTTACAAAGGCTTAAGGCGTGGCTTCCTTCAATTTTAGCAGCTCCACCCTTCGACTAACAACGTCTTCAACGTTAAGTATACATAGCCATCCATCAGTTGTTATCGGTAAGGGTCTGAGGCGACACAGTATACCTGGCAACACTAACCTTCGTTAAATTACATTAAAGCTCAAAATGAAATAACTTTTCATATGCCAGTTCGTTTCGCGTTTAACTTCGAACTGGTCCGTCGATATAGTCATTCTTAACAGTTCTTCTTTTAAATAAAATTTAATAAATATTATAAAGTGTGGTAAGAGAGAAAGGTGTTTTATTTATCTCAGAAAACCCACAATTGGTGACCCCGACTACCGTGTTACATATAATTAAACCAATAGACATTTCCACGAACCGAGAGAGTCGCGCGTCATTCAAACTTGCTAACGGACCACGAATACCGCAAACACGCAGAGTCCGCCACCAGCGGTTCCGCAAAACTACCTGTGCGTTACGTTAATACAGCAACATACCACGCTATAAATCCTCTCGAGATGGTTTCTAGAATCAAACTGAAAATACCCTCATTTGGCACGAAAAACCAGAAATCTGGTTCGCGGAAATAGAGGCTCAGTTCCAGCTGTCAAAAATTCGGAGCGATTCATCAAAATTTAATTCTGTTATCGGTGCAATAGACTCTAAAGTGCTCTCTCAAGTTTCCGATGTAGTGCTAATGCCACCCGACAATGATAAATATGGCAATTTGAAGCAAGTTTTGATCGACAACTTTGGAGATTCAGAGCAGAAAAAAATAAAGAAGCTCCGTAGTTTAGGTGGCACACAAATCAACAATGAATTTTCTCAACAATGAAATTTCTTAAGTTATTGTGGCCACAGAGACTCTCAGCACAAGTGCGAGCAATTCTTTCAGCATCAAAAGAAGAGCTATCAAACTTGGCTAGATTGGCCGATAAGTCATGGTAGTTGGGGACTTAAAAAATATCTACGCGGTAAACTCACCACAGCAAATGCACGAGCCCACATCATCGCTTGCGTCATCTGCCTTATCGCTACAGAAACAGATCGATCAACTTAGCTGTCAAGCCAATGAGCTTTAAAGTCATCAAAACAAATTCTAGCAGAATTTAAAGACCTAACCGGATTCAATCCGAGGTCGCGACCGCAACAACCCATGATATTGAAACAAGAGGTTCTCCCGTTTCGATTTGGATGCCGAATGGCAGAATTTCGATACCTTATGGAGAAAGGAATTCGTCGACCTTCCAAGAGCAACTGGACAAGTCTGTTGCATATGGTCCGCAAAACAAACGGAAACTGGCGACCATGCGGCTACTACAGTGCACTCAATGCGATGACGAAGCCGAACCGCTACCCGATCCCACTAATTCAAGATTGCTCCCATATTCATGCAGCCAGCCTTCCATCAAATACCCATTGAGCCAGCCGATGTTTCGAAAACGGCCATTATCATCTATCTATTTGGACTCTGGAGCTTGTGTACATGACATTCGGCTTTCAAAATACTGCGCAAATGTTTCAGCGTAACATGCAGGAAGTGATACGTGGTCTGGAGGAAAGCATCTGCGTTGCTTCTACAAATGAAAAAGAATTCTAATACCATCTTCGCCAAGTTTTCCAAAGGTTAAAAAACTGCGACTTAACAATAAACGTTTGGAAATGTGTGTTCGGTAGGAATGAGTTGCGATTCCTCGGACACAAAATCAACAACGAAGGAATCCAACCTCTGGAAGAGGAGGTCGAAGTGATCCAAGACTTCAAACAGCCAACCAAAGCGAGGGAGATGAAGAGGTTCCTGGCAGTTTCAAATTTCTATCGGCGGTTTTTACCTCACGCGACAAGCAACCAAGTAATAATTTTGAATCTTTATGAATTAGATTTATTGATCTTTGAATTATCGAACTACATATGTATTTACGCTATTTCTATTCACCCCACTATATATCAACTGAAGTGACATTTTTCTCTATTTATTTCTATGAACATAAATGTCACTAACTATTCTCTTAATTTATATTTCATTGTTTTTAATAACTAATTGTATAAAATGGATTATATAAAATGAGACAAGAATTAAAAAAAATACTTCAGGGCCCCTTAAAGGGTAACAAAAAGGACGATCCTACGTCAATCATCTGGGCGACTGACCACTGTTTCTTTGTATAGATGCCTCAGATATTGTAGTTGGTGCAGCACTTCACCAGATCGTCGATTGAGTTGCCTTTATTTTTTTTTATTAACTTTTACCCAAAAGAGGTACAGTACGTATGACCGTGAGCTCTTAGCCATTTACCTCGATGTGAAGTACTTTCCACACCTGCTAGAGGTATGGAAGTTCAGCATTCACACTTGCATGGATTGTCACATCCAGGGATCAAAGCGACCATTAAGTTAATTGCTGATCGATATATATGAACCGATATGCGTAAGGAAATTTCTGAATTCGTCAAACGGTGTACTTTCTCCCAGCAGAACAAGATTCAGAAACACAATCGAACACCAGTAGGTACATATATCTCACCAACTGGACGATTCTAAAATATCAACATAGATATCGTTGGCCTCCATCCATCATCACAAGGATATCGACATCTGCTAACCTCGCTTCTCTCGGTGGGCCGAAGCCTATCCCCTAGCAGACATCACAGCTGAGACTGTAGCTAGAACTTTGATTTTCGGATGGTTTTCAAGGTTTGGTGTACCGCTAAGAATTTCGACGGATCTGGGAAGACAGTTTGAGAGTACCATCTTCAGAGAACTGGCTCGTCTATTAGGCATCAAGCATCATAAAACAACACCCTACCACCATCAACCGAATGAGATGATCGAAAGGTTGCATCGTGCTCTGAAAACGTTTATACGGTGCTATAATTCAGAAAACTGGGTTGATATTTTGCCATCCGTTCTACTAGGCTTGCGTTCGACGTTCAAGGCCGACATAAACTTAACGCCGCCAGAGATGCTTTACGGTATAACATTGCGTCTACCCGGGGATTTTTTCAGAGACAACAAGTGCAAAGTAGAATCAGAATTCGTCAAGGATTTACGTCGCTCCATGGCCAAGGTGATACCTGTTCCTGCTTTGGCTCATAACACCAAAGTATATGTTCTGCCCAGCCTACAGACAGCAACACACGTTTTTGTGCGCAATGACTCTGTAGTACAAGCAAGTGGTATTAGTGCAAACCATTCGTGCGCTGATAACAAGATACACAGTGATCAAACCAAAGCAAATGAATCGCACCTGTCGTTAGCCTCTGCAATACTCGGCACAGCACGTATTGGAGTCCGAACAATTACGGGGGCACTATTTACAATTGTGCGCCTAGTTGGACAGCGGGTCGCAAGCAATATTCATAAGCGAGTTCGCTTCTCAGCAACTGCGTTTACGTCGAACGTAATTTAGTGTACCAGTTACTGGTGTTGGCCGGTCATCTGTAGGCCCATCTACAGGTCTGGTCCAAATTTGTGTATACTCTATCACAAGACCACATACGACGTTTGACTGC
This sequence comes from Myathropa florea, assembly GCA_930367185.1. Taxonomy (NCBI): domain Eukaryota; kingdom Metazoa; phylum Arthropoda; class Insecta; order Diptera; family Syrphidae; genus Myathropa; species Myathropa florea. Next base: position 94,177,129 of record OV884002.1, on the reverse strand, counting down.
GCCGCATTAATTTTGCCATGATTATGGCACCTAATGACTCTTGATCCAATTGACCCTAAAGAGTTCGCTGAGTTTATGGAATTAGATTTGGCAGATCCAACGTTCTTCAAAATAGGTTCCATAGATGTCATACTAGGTGCTGACTTGTATGGCTTGTTGCTTTGCAGCAAAATCAAATACTTGCCGAACAATGCTCCTGTAGCACAAAAGACCCACCTGGGATGCGTTATTTTTGGCCATTTGCCAAAATCAGAAATTATTCAGGTCAATTATACAAGTCATTGTACGTTTGTGGATACTGAACTCACCGATTTAGTCGCCAATATGTGGAAGTTCATGGAAAATGAAGACGTTTCAACGAACGATCCTATGACGGTTGAACTTTATTGTGAGCAATATTTTGAAAAAACGACTCGTCGTAACAATGATGGACGGCTTATAGCTCGTTATCCGCTCAAAAGAGATGTCCATCTGGAAAAGTTGTCTGGTACGAAAGCTGATGCACTGAAACTTTTCAGACTCCAGTTAAGTCATCTGACGAAAGACGATCAAATGCAAAAACTATACGAGGATTTCATGGAAGACTACATCCGTTGCGGCCATATGGAATGCGTGGGAGAAGGAGTCGAATCAAAATGAGCATGTTATATTCTCCACCATGGAGTTAACAAAGAGTCCAGTACTACAACGAAATTGTCTTTAACGCAGCAAGGAAAAGCAGATCAGGTATATCACTTAATGATTCTTTCTATGTGAGGCCGAAATTACAAAGCGATTTGCCTACAATTCTGTTACAACGGAGAACACATAGGATTGGGCTTATGGCCGACATTGAGAAATGTTATCGACAAATTTTAATCGAACCAGCAAATACTGATATGTAGCGCATATTCTGGATCAACGAAGAGGGCATAATGGATGTGTACCGTCTCCGGACTGTTACATATGGGCTAAATTGTTCACCGCATGTAACAATAAAAGTATTGCTTTGGCTAAAAAGGGAAATTGTGAACCTGACATCATAAATTACAAAGTAAATGTGATACCATTAACCGGTCCCATCACGAAACGGCAGCAGCTGTCTGATGTTGCTCGAATCCATGATCCTGCCTGCCTTTTAGCGTTAGTCATAATATCTGGAAAAATAATGTGCTATGCCTCGAACCACACCAGGAACGGTAAAAAAAATGTCGAGAAAAACTTCAGTTGGTTGAAAATATTAAGGTGCCTAGATGGATTTATTCTTCGCCTTATATTAAAAGTTATCGACTCCATACTTTTACTGGCCGAAACTGGACAACGAAGTGGAATCCGAATATGTTGCAAACTTCCACTCGGTCCTATGTGAGCCGAATATTCGAAGCTCAATAGAATATTGACAGTCTTATTGTAGACGATTCATCGCCATTACACTTAAGCGACCACATGAGAAGACACCATGGTGTACAGCGGTGGAGTGCACTAGTGCTTTGCATTTTGTTATAAGATATGTTCAAAGTACTTACACACCTGATCAAAAAATAGATACACACTCGTTCACCTTACATTTTTAGAGTTTAGGTTAGAGTTCGCAAAAAAGGCTAATATATTTGTATTCTATATACACTGACGGACAAAAGTATTTATAATCTGGTTTTACTAACATTAAAATGAGGACAAAACAAAGCACAATGGTGCGATTCGAACATTTTTTTTGTAGAGCAAAAAGAATACTTTAAAATAAACAAAACATATTATATAATTCATTACAACAACAAACAACAACAACAAAGATAACTAAACAATTCAAAATTTGGCTGGTCAAAAGATTGTTAAAACACAACCCGATGATAATAGATGAACAAGGTCTTTAACGTCGTAATGGACGTTCGAAAAAAGCTATTATGCCTACCGTAGAACGCTTTCCAATTATTTTGCCCAAAAAGATCTGTCTGTTGATGCTGATCGTCGCTAAAACTCAAGAGGAAACAATGCATGGTGGAACCCAGCCGACACTTAGTTTTCTTCGTCGACGATATTGGCTGGTCGGTGCGCGATCGGAGAAGACACATTCGTAAATATATTAAGTGTCTCCGTCAACATCCACACAATAGAATTTAAATGATGGTGAGCCCTCCGGCTCATCGATGTGTTCCTGCAAAACCATTCCAGCATTGTGGTCTAGATTACGGAGGACCCTATAAGATTCGCACTACGAAAGGAAGGGGTCACAAAAGCTTCGTGTGCTTTAGCACACGCACTGTTGATTTAGAACTTGTCAGCGATATGACTACCGAAGGTTTCGACGGCTTTTTGCTCAACGAGGGTGCAGCGCAGACATTTATAGCGATTGTGCAAGCACATTTGTTGGGGCCAACGCGGTACTTAATGACAAATTGATCTATCATGGCACTTTATTCCACCGGGCTCTCCAAATTTTGGAGGCATTTGGGAAGCTGGCATCAAAAGCATGAGGACAATCGGAGAAGCACTCTTGACGTTCAAAAAGTGTCATACGCTGTTAAAACAAATTGAAGCGGGCCTAAACTCCAGGTCTTTCACAGCCCTTTTTGATGATCCAGGTGATTACAGTGCTTTGACCCCTGTGCATTTTTTGGTGGATGGCCCGCTCACAGCCCTTCCCGAACCAGATTTGCTAAGTACCAAAAGTGGACAACTAACTAGGTGGAAGCATCTACAGCAGATGCAACATGACTTTTGAAAACGCTGGACTTGTGAATATTTGCACGAGCTTCAAGTGCGCAATAAATTGCGTCATACAAAGGACTATTTGAAAGCTGGTGACATCGTACTAATTAGGGATGAACGGGCACCACCGACTCAATGGCTACTGGGTCTAGTCATTGAGGTCCAGGAGATGACGGTTTGGTAAGTGTAGCCACTATTCGCACAAAACAGTAATTTTAACGAGCCATCTCGAAGCTGGTTGCCTTACTTAAAGAAGATTAACTTATTGGTGAATACCGTGGGCGGCAAGATCAATCAAGAAACATTTCATCGCAGGTACTGGACGGGATGGGCGGAAATGTTAGTAATGCCGAAAGCGAAATGAAACCAAGGGATTAAACTAATTCAACATCATTGTGATTTGTGTCATGAATATTGTAATCAAACTCAGAACTGTCATTTCACACACAACTTTGGTGAATTTTGATTTTGTGAATTGTCACTGTCAAAAAAAGAATTGAAGTCAAGGAAACGTGATTCTCTGCAGTGGTCTTTTATTGACTTCTAATATCGATAAGGAACAACGTCAAACTGCTCGAGCTGATAGAAGAGTTATGAGATACCTAACTTAAGCAATTTCTTTATCGATCATTTCATTAGAGGAGGAGTAGTGAGTTGACACAATATACATGGCAAAACTAACCTTCGTTAAATTTCATTAATGCTCAAAATAAAATAACTTTTCATATACCAGTTTGTTCCGCGTTTAAATCCGAACTGTTCCGTCGATATAGTCGCTCTTCATTCTTAACAGTTCTTCTTTTAAATAAAATTTAATAAATATTATAAAGTTTGGTAAGAGAGAAAAGTGTACACCCACAGGTCCAAACAAATCCGCTGCAATTATTTCAAATCTTTGAGTACTTAAGTCTGTAACAACCCTGATAGTTTTGAATTGTGGGCCTTGTATCTTTGGGAATCGATGCAGCTTTTTACTTGGTTGGCAATATCCACACGCATGTTGGGCCAAAAGTATCGCTATTGTAAGTTCTGTGCCATAGTGACCAGCCGTAGGATCGTCATGATAGATTTTTGAGATAGATGATCGTTCTTTCTCCGGGATTAAAAGTTGGGCTTCATCGAAGTCAGCATTACTATCATCGTAAAAATAAAGAAAGTCATCATCAAGAAGATATCCTCGTTTTCTTCATCGGATAAAATCTTCGTCGGAGTTTCTATTCTATTATCTGATTTAGGTCTGAGTCTTACAGCTGGCTAGCACGTAGTTCTTTTTTTTTTAAGTTACGAGTATCTGCGAAGCTTATTGTTTATATGCAGGTGGTTGAAATTCTTATTCGTACATTGTTTACAAGTTTTATTACATGTTTTGCTTTAGATTTAATTTATTACAAAGTTGTGATCTAGAAAAACATTTTTAATTTTCTTTTTCGTTTTTTGAAGTGGATACTGTTTTTTAGGTTAACTGGTGAGCTATTGAAAATTGTTGACCAGGCATAGCTGAGCTGTCGTCTTCTATAAAGGTTGAAGTTTTCAGGAATTTCAAGAAACCCCGTGCTCGTCTTCTTGTGTTCAGATTGTGGCGTATGGGTTGCTGGAAGCGAGGATCATTGTAATATTCCAGAATTGTTGCCATTCTAAAAAGACCGCTAACATTTAATTATTCTGTTTTGAAGATCTTTTATCTTATCTAGACCTCAGCGGGGCTATCCACCTTATCGTGCTGCCGAGGCTTAAGTAGGTCCGATGATAGGAGGACTTAGGTCTAAATTCAGGTCCGAAAACTAGGAGATACCCAACCTGATTTCAGTGGTGGTGTGAGCAGATAGTAAACTGTGCCCAATAATGCGAGGTTGCGGACGCCATGGCGAGGGTCTGTGGTATCCAGCTCTACCCGCGTATGGCGGCGCTGCCCGGGCGGACTTATATTTTTCCAGCCTTACTCGTGGGAACAAAAATTCACAAACATTAAGAACCCCCTTCCCAAAAAAATAATCAAAAAAAGAAACAGATGGTACAGAAGATATCGTGATGTCTTTGGAGACCGACAAAATGGACGAGGAGATCTCGAAGGAAATGGAGGACCATTTGCTTGCCGATCCTGAGGAGACAGTCCAGAGTGTCAACGCAAAAAAGGAAACAGAGAAAAATGCCCCTTCGAAGGTATTCAAAGACTTAGGTTGTACAAAAAGGCCGTTCACCTGAAGCGCATATTGGAGAAGAAAGGCATCTCTTCACTCCCCAAGATGGACAAAGAAAAGCTCGCGTGGCCCGAAGACTTAATTGCTAAATAAGCCTCGACGAGACCGAAGGCAAAAACAAAAAAGTATACTTATGAGTCAGCTCAAGGCAAGGGTGTTGTCGATAAGATGAACCCGAGCAAGAGGGCTGTCAAATTGGATGCACGGTGCATTAGGCTACTTGGCGCTGAAGCTGATAAGGCGGGTGCCAGTGGCATTAAAAAGCACACTACAAGTGAGAGGCGGAAAGTCACACTGAGAGAAAACCCAGTACCGCAGTCACTTAGATGGGTAAGGCAGAGCGCCTGCAGAGCCTGCAAAAGGAAAAAGGAAGGAGTTTGCTGCCAAGAGGGAAAGATACCATAAAGAGGCAAGTAACTCAGTGAAAAGAGTTAGGGCTAATGCAACAGCTCGTCAAGCGGATATCATTCCTTCGAACAGGGGAAGTTGATCGAGAAGACTATGGCCAAGGCGATCTTCGACCATATTCGAGGGAATGCCGGGAGAACTGCACAGTAGACTGGACTGTAAAGATCAGCTTTCTTTCGATTTCGAAAACCTGGGAGGGAGCTGTCCTAAAAGCAGTCCCCCTAGATGAGGTACCGGAGAGGTCTAAAGCCAAAATGAACGTACCTGATTTGGGCGTAAAAAAGAAAAGATTCTCGGTTTCCTAAAGGCACAAAACCCAGCGGTCCCTATGGACGACTTGAAGATTGTGGCTATAGAAGATAACGAGGATGATACCAAAGGTATTGTTCCATAGAGGATCCTCCTCAGAAATTAAGGAAGAAAAAGCAGAAGAAGAGCCGCTTCTTTGGAGCTGGTGAGTTCTCCTTGAGACTCACGTAGAAACAGCAGCATAATTAGAAAGTAATCACTGTGAGAAGTACAGTATCACCCGATTAAGATTTAACAAGTAAATCTGCATCATAGTGAGGCCGCATCGGTCAACCTGATGCTGCTCCTCCGCAAGGAGCGGCTTGACTTGGCCCTAGTCCAGAAACCATGGATCCACCACAGTAGGGTGAAAGGACTGGGGTCATACAATTACAACACATATTACATATATTATAAAAACAACGAAGGTAAGGTTAGAACTTGTATCGTTATCATGAAAAATCTTTACGCACTAATGCTCTCCCAGGTTATCAGATAGTGGTGGAAGTTAAGGGGAAGGACAACACCTACACGCTGGCGTCGGTCTACCTCCCGTACGATGAAGGTGTGGATGCCCCCTCCGGAAAAGTGAAGGCATTAATCACAATGTCTCAACAAGTTAAGAGGAACTTAATCTTAGGCTGTGATGCTAACGCCTATCATACTGTTTGGGGTAGCTCCAACACTTACGGTAGAAGGGAGATTTGGTTCAATTATATCTTAAGTACTAACCTGTCTATGTGTAATCGTGGCAATTCACCAACTTTCATTAAAAAAATAGAAGAGAGGTTCTTGATACTTGGCTCTTATCTGAAAATTGTACTGCAAAATTTCGAATTGGAGAGTGAAAAGCCATCATTATCTGATAACTCCTAATAGGAAGGTCTTTCGGTCAACTCGACGGAAGAAATCGATAAAATGGTTGATTAACTTACCAGTAAACTTGGCTGCACTTCTGGAAAGGCCTGTCGGACGCACCAGCGGAAGAAATCATCCAAAAATCGTGAAACTTCTCAAAAAAGAAATTGGATTTCCTAAGAAAGATTATTGGGAAGCTTTTGCGACTCTTTCGAAGGTACAACAGAGGCTGCTCGTCTGGGGAAGGTCCTTGCAAAAGCTCCGTTACAAGTGTCGACTATCAAGAACTGTGACGGTGGCTGGACAGACTCTAATGAAAATACGTTGGTTGTTCTACTGAAATGTCACTTTCCAGGCTGTTTAGATGCAGGTCATACTGTCTGGCAGACACATCCCTGCAAATTCGTATTGTGACCGAAACAATCGGCAAGATGATGGACGATTAGAAAACCTCATGGGGAATCAAATCGTTTGCACCTTACAAAGCACCTGGTATGGACAATATCTGTGGCCACAAACCATAACCGCTAAACTCGAGTTAGGACAAAAATGAGTTACAAGTGCCATTATGTTCAGCATGTTTGAATCTACTTTCACTCAATATTTTATATCTGTATCTTTTTTTAAACAAAAGTTATTCCAAAAAAAACCTAGTAGCCTATGTACTAGTAGCCTCTCCTGAAAAAGTATAAAAACCGACTGAAGCGGTTATGCCTTGTGACCACAGATATACATATGTACATCCAAAATGCTGCAAGAATCTGGGGACTGTTTCATTGCTTAAGTGCATCTTATATACTTTGATTGAGATCATGGTTAGTTTAGAATAAATGGTAGGTGCCTCCAAACGGGTCACGTTCCAAGGGCCTGGTGGGAAATCAAAGTGGTCTTTATACCAAAAACGGGCAAGGTAAGGCATACTGAGAAAGAAAGATTATAGGCCAATAAGTCTGTCATCATTCCTATTGAAGACACTGGAAGTATTAAGTATCTTTCTTGATATTAAAGGGGCGTTTAACAATGTAAGCACTGAAGCAATATGTGACAGTCTACACAGGCCCAAAATAGATTCGGGTATATGTAGGTGGACTGAACAAATGCTTAGTACACGCATAATCAACTCTACTCTAGGAGACGCAAAGGGCAGAACAAGAGTCAAAAGTAAGATCAAGCCACCCTAGAGTGATTACACACCTTGCAGCGGTTCTAGGGCTTAAGTAGGATTAATGATACCAGTGAGCTATGGCGACGGACATGCGGCAAAGCATATCCTTCAGGGTCACCCATGTCGCAAAGGTCCTGGTTGAAATCTGAAAACCAAGATGTAATCAAGCTCTATCCCACCCCCTCCCTTCCTCTTTTCTTTCTTTTCTACCCCACTCCCCTGGGCTGGATCAAAGTGTCATGCGACCCGTGCTGATGATCAACCAGGCTGAGGGCCCAGACAAATAGTTCAGTCGCATACGGAGCATCCAGATACCTGGCGACCTCTGGATTAGCTAGCCTTACCTACGTACACGGAGCCCTTCGTAGGCGAACCACCCTTTCTCCGATACTCGTGGGAATCAAAGTTTAAATGTATATGTATATACAAACAACAAAAACTCAAAAAACACAAAAAACTATAATAATAAACCAAGAGAGGAAGAAGGTTCAAGTCGTGAACCGGTGAGGGAACAGGCTAGCAAACCTACCCCGCCCCTCCCGAACCCCAGCCCTTCATCTGGATCGGTGAGGTCAACTTCCCCCCACTCGTCCAACACGGACTCCTTAAAACCACTGCCAGACGGCTCGCCATTAGCTCTAGCACGGGACAAACCCTACGCGAGTAAACAAGCGCCTGCTGCTGCTAGGCCAACAAGGACCTTAACGGACCGCAGTCGGAAGACCGCGCCTGTTAAAGGATCCAAAGCCAGCAACCTGTCCACTAAGACAGGTTCTGGTACGGCTCCAACAAAGCAGGCGAGGAAACACCATCTGTCCTCAACGGATGCTAGTACTAGCAACTTTAGGGAACGGCGCGCAGCCACTCGTATCCTCGACAAGCTGGCGCCCTTCCCTAAAGACAGCTGGAACAGCAAACAAAAAGAGTCGTATGATTGGGCCATAAATAGACTCTCCTGCGCCAAGGGAACCTCCGTACCTCATGCGGTCAAACGCGATAGGTCGATGGAGGAGCAAACGGTGCAGGCCCCGGCCCCTAAAAGAACCAAAAACAACACCGTTACTGCCAGACAAGACAAGCAGTACAGCGATGTCCTGAAGAGCCATACCCTCGTTGGCGTGGTTGACAAGGCAGATCCAGATGGGAGCATCTCGGCGGATAAGTGGTGGAAGGTAGAGGCTGAGTTGGCCCCTGCCCTCCTCTCTATCTTAAGCGAGCGACCAGGACGTGATCCAATCTGTGAAAACGGGGGATGGTTCCAGGGGCACGTGAAACTGCTTGCCTGTGCGGACCAAAGGTCGATTGACCTCCTTATCGACGCCATAGGGATGGCGGGCGAGGTGTGGCCAGGGGCTCGCCTGGAGGTCTTGTCGTTGGACAAGATACCCAGCAGGCCCAGGGCACGCATCCGCCTTCCGGCCAAGCCCTCGGACTCTACGTCCATAATGGACCTTATCAGGTTGTGCAACCCGAAATTAAATACTAGTGACTGGAAAGTCGGCAGGCTGGAGGATCCCAAGGGGGACACCCTTTCGGTGGTAATCATCATCAACGAGGTCTCCTTGGCTCAACTTGCTGCAGACGAGTACAAGATCTACTTTGGTTTCGGCAAGGTCCCCATTAGGGTCTACAAAAAGGACTCAGAAAGGGTATCTGCCCCTAAGGCAGATATCCCCCCGACTGATATAGTCGCACCTGGCACGTCATCTGCCCCCAACACGGAGATCTCCCCCTTACCGGTAGACACTTGTCCCGACGAAACAAGTGCTACCCCACTGACAACGAACCACCGGACGCATCAGAAGAAGTCCTCACGACTACGCTCAATACTCTGGGCAAAAACGACGATACACTTTCGTCGGACTCAGACTTTGAGTGGTTCTTCACAGCTAACTTATATCGTCCACCCCAGGAGAAGGATGACTTTATGTCTTCTGACTCGGACGAGGCCAATGACACTGTGGTGGAGGCATCTGTAATCAGTCGCAATGCTGCGGGTAATTCAGATTAACCTTCACCACTCCAAGGCGGACTCCGCCAACCTCCTCATCCGTTTAGCCAAAAATGGGGAGGACATTGTCCTGATCCAGGAGCCCTGGACCGCGAAAGGTCTGGTGCTGGGACTCAGGACAGTGGGCTACAAGCTGCTTTACACCAAAAATGCAGGTAAACCTAGATCTTGCATTATGGTTAAAAGCTCTATTAACTCATTCCTCATTTCTAACCTTAGCGACTCTGATAACACGGTAGTAAGCCTGGAGCTGAGTCAGAGTACGTGTTGGATGACTTCAGCTTACCTTGCATACGACAAACCCATCCCACCCACAACACTCACAAGGACGGTCGCTATGGCGGAATCCAGCAACGCTTTCCTCATTATTGGTTGTGATGCCAATGCACACAATCAATTATGGGGTAGCTCCAACAACAATGAAAGAGGTGAGTCTCTGTTAGACTTTATTCTAAATATTACCTTTGTCTCAAATAACTTCTCCAACTACATTAGTAATTGGAGGGTTTCTGATATCCATTCCTTCTCGGACCATAGATATCTCCAATTCGACCTTAACGGTCTTCCCCCCGAGCAACCTCCAGTCAGGAACTATAGGAAAACCAACTGGTCTCTCTATAAAAGTATAGTAGGGAAATCCCTTTCGGGAGCACCTCCCTCCCCTACTGACGTCAATGAGCTGGAATGGCTAGTCAACTCGTTCACTATTGCCCTTAATGATGCAATGGACACGGCCTGCCCACTCAAAACACGGAAGTTAAACTCCAAGCCACACTGGTGGAATAGTGAAATTGAACATCTTCGCAAAGCCAGCAGGAGGAAGTTCAACAAAGCTAAATCCTCCGGGGATGAGCTCCACTGGGAATCCTATAAAGAATCCCTCAGATTATTCAAATCCAAAATGAAAACGGCAAAAAGGAAATCCTGGAAGCTGTTTTGCGGAAGAATAGAAGATATTTCGGAGACCTCAAGACTCAGAAAAATCCTCTCCTCGTGTCCTGCCATACCAAGCTACTACATGAAGCAGGACGGCACTTGGACTACGTCTAGTAAAGAATCACTTGAGATTCTACTTGATTATCACTTCCCCAGCTGCTCTGATGACCAACGCTTTTCAGCCTTGGGTTCTGGTTATCCCATCAGTAGCCTCGTGAAGTTCACCACTAAGCGCAGAATAGCATGGGCTATTCGTAGCTTCAAACCTTATAAATCCCCTGGTCCGGACGGTATTATACCAGCGGAACTCCAACTGAACTTAGACCTAATTCTTCCATGGTTAGAAACTATCCTCAAAGGTTGCCTAAGCTTGTCCCATATCCCCTTGGGATGGAGACAGGTGAAGGTTACCTAAAGCAGGTCGTAGCTCTCATGTAAACCCCAAAGATTTCAGACCTATAAGTTTATCTTCCTTCCTACTCAAAACGTTGGAAAGACTCATAGATATCCATCTTCGCTGCAATATAGACCCATCTAGATTGTCAGCCTCCCAACATGCATACACTAAAGGCAAATCAGTTGATACTGCCCTACACTCGCTTGTATGCTCCATCGAAAAATCCCTTCACCATAAGGAATTCACTATGGTAGCCTTCCTGGACATCGAGGGAGCCTTCAACAATGTCTACCCATCCTCTATCATCAGTGCACTGGTAAATCTTGGCGTGGACAAGGGACTCTGTAGATTGATTTACCAACTGCTTGTCAGTAGAGTTATCATATCGAAGCTGGGTTCTACCACAGCCACCAGATTTGCCAGCAGAGGAACACCACAAGGTGTAGTTCTATCTCCCCTGCTATGGAACATCGTAGTCAATGAACTACTTTTGTTGCTAGATAAGGCAGGGCGCAAGGTGATAGCCTATGCGGATGGTATTTCCGTGGCTGTCTCGGGAAAATATCCATCAGTGCTAAGGGATCTCTTGCAGCATGCTCTCTCAAAACTTTCGGCGTGGACCAAAGTCAACGGATTGGGCATTAATACTTCTAAAACGGAAATTGTCCTCTTCACACGAAAATATAATATCCCCTCGATCGACCCCCTACCATTAACGGCACCAGTTGCAACTTCTCGGAGTCTGCTAAATATCTGGGGGCTCATCCTAGATAAGAGACTAAACTGGAAGCCGAACATAATGGAGCGCACCTGCAAGGCGACGCTGGCTCTCTACATTTGTAAAAGAGCATTAGGAAAGAAATGGGGTCTCCAACCTCATATGATCCACTGGATCTACACAACCGTCATTAGACCCATTCTGTTGTATGGAGTACATGTCTGGTGGCCAATACTAGACAAAGCCATACACTACAATCTCATTAGGAAAGTTCAACGTCAAGCTTGCATTTGTATAGGAGGTGCTTTGAGAACCACACCCTCAGATGCACTGGACGTTATAATGAACCTATCCCCAATAGCAAAGAATACGGCAATCCGTCTTACAGCCTCTTCCCAGTGGACCAACAATCCATTTGGCCACTCCACTATACTAAGTTCTTCTAACTTCCCCACGAGAATTCTGGACCATACCACACCCCTTTACTTCCCTGATAGACTTTTTGAAACCCTCATTCCTGAGAGAGACTTCTGGAATGATAATCCTAAACCTTTTGCAGGCTCCCTGCCCTTTTTCACGGATGGGTCTAAAACCCAGGAGGGGGTGGGTAGTGGTGTTTTCTCTGACGAACTAAATATAAGTCTCTCCTTTCCCTTACCTGACTACTGTAGTGTGTTTCAGGCGGAGATTATGGCGATTAGTGAAGCGCTGTCTTGGCTCAAATGGAATGTAATATCCGCTCGTGATATTTGCATTTTCACTGACAGCCAGGCAGCAATCAGAGCCCTGGAATTGGTCTCTACGAACTCTAAGACTGTAATAAACTGCCGCTCATCTTTAGACAAGATGGCCGACCAGTTCAATATTTGCCTGTGCTGGGTGCCAGGACATAGAGACATTCCAGGCAACTGCAAAGCAGATGAGCTCACCAAGCTCGCTACTTCACAGCCATTACTTCCCAAACACAGTAGCTTGGGTATGCCCCTCACAACTTGCAAATTGTTGCTCTCATTAGAGGCAACTCGTGAAATAGATAACAGATGGGCGAGTGGCACTTCGTGTCACACCTCCAGGATAATCTGTCCTAGGCTAGATTCCAAAAGATCTAAGGATTTAATATCTCTTCACAGATCGAATATAAGCTCTATCGTCGGTGTCATCACAGGACACTGAATCATAGGAAACCATGCCATCAGACTAGGTGTTCCGGCTAATGATTTCTGTAGAAGCTGCCTAGATGAGGAGGAAGTGGAAAACGTCCCACACCTTCTATGCTCCTGTCCGGCCCTGGCGTCGATTCGACGTCAATATTTAGGGGCCTACTTTTTCGATGACTTGGGTGAACTTAGTACGGTTCCCATAAATAATCTACTTCGCTTCATTACAGGCTCCAAATGGTTTCCCTCGGACAACTTAATGGTTTGATCCCGATCAAACCATGTGGCAGCACAATGGATCAACTCTGGTCTAGATGCACACACACACAGGAAAGCAACATCTCACATAACATAAGATCAAGCCAAAACCGAATTAGTGCTTTTCACAACGAAAAGGTCGATACCAGAGTACAATTACCCGCTTATGAATGGAGTTGACCTAATACTTAAGGGAACTGGTAAGTATATCGGCGTAATTTTAAACTCCAAATTAAATTGGAAAGAAAACATAGACAATCGAATGAAGAAGGCCTACGTGGCATTATGTGCATGCAAAGGAGCTTTCGGGAAGACATGGGGTTTTAAGCCTAAAGTGGAATATTGGATATACACGGTGGCGGTGGTAGGACCCATCTTAATCTATGGTTCAATTGTCTGGTGGAAGGCACTAGAAAAGAAATACCACCTTGAAAATATGACAGAGATTCAAAGGGCAGGCTGTCTGACGGTGACAGGATCGATGAGATCAACACCAACAGCAGATCGGAAACAATATTGAATTTTCTTCCGCTTGATATCCACTGCAGCACCTTACCAGCTAAGACTGAAATAAGACTAAGGGAATCTGGTCTATGGATAGTCAAGCCCTATGGTCATGCCTCAATTCTGAACAGATGGAATATATCGAGACTCCGGACGGAAACGGACCATATCATATATCATATATATATCATAAATCATATATATGTCATATATCATATCATACCAAATTTTAACTGTGAGCGGAGATTTTCTATCAACTTGCTAATTATACTGACGGATCCAAGATGGATGTTAGTACTGGGGCTGAGAGGTTCTGTGAGTCTCGAAATACAAATCGGTCCTTTAGACTTGAGGATAGTTGTAGTGTTTTTCAGGCGGAAGTTACTGCAATAAAAGAAGCTGCGGTTATGATTGCAGCCACTAAAGCGTTACAGTCAAAATCGATAAGATCCAAGCTCGTAAAAATGTGAATAAAAAGACTGGACGATATTTCAGTAGCCAATAAAGCGACCCTCTGTTAGGTGCCCGGCCACATGGGAATTTCCGGTAATGAAAAGGCGGATGAGCTGGCCAGGGTTGGGTCACATCTAACCTCTTCGCGGGCCCTGTCTGTGGCCAGCACACCGCGTAGCTCTGCCGGGTTGTATTTTTTATTTATTATTAAGCTCATCTAAATTATTAATAAATCCTTTAATATTCCATTGCAGAATTGAAAGATGAATCAGAGAAACATTGGTACCACGAGCTTTTCTTACCTGAGGTAAGAGAAGAGTGGTTATCAATTCTTGGGTTTAGAGCTGCGTTTGTGTTATTTGGGATATTTTGTGATAGGGGGGTTGGTAGAATGAGGTTGTTCGGGTTTAGGACCCCGCGGTTCGGGAATTGAAAGGCATGGAGTAGTTGTTGGGATAGATGACGATGTGGGATGAGTATTTGATACATTATTATTTGTGGTGTTAGATGTATTTGGGTAGGTAGAAATTGGTGTTGAAATGGTATTAATCTGTGTTATATGTGGTGTATTAATTGTTTCTTTAGGCTTATCGATAGTATTAATTGATCGGGAAGTTGAGGGCAATGGTGGCGAAGTTGGAGATGTTTGTTTTTCTATTGTTTTTGGTGGATTTTGGTTGCCGTTCTCGGGCAAAGGTTTGGTTAAGGTTGAAGAGGGTGTAGGGTTACTAACGAATTTTGGACTGGAGGTGTTGCGATTTATATGATTCGCTTTTTTAATTATTTGCGAAAGGGGTTCAGAGATCGAATTGAGAATGGGATTTCTTTCTCTGAACAGGCGTTTAGCCTCAGACATACTACATTTGTTTCTTGTTTTTATAGTTTTCATTTGTTTATATCTGGGACAATCTCTGTCAGTAGAAGGGTGGGCAGAGGAGCAATTGGCACACATGGTTTCAAACGAGGGGTTTGCTCTGCATTTATTTTTTGTGTGGTACAGGAGTTGACAGTTGCGACAACGCATCGGGTTTGGTATATATTCGCTGACTTTCGCATTATACCAACCAATGATGACGGTGTTAGGGGGTTGAAACAAGTTAAGGGTAAAGAGCATTAACCCAGTGGATCGTTCCTTACCCTCAAAGGTTTTTTTAAATTTGTATACTTCTGTTACTCTTTGGGATTTAATTTCAGCAACTATTTCGCGTTCATCGACATTTATTAGGCACGGTGCGTAAACAATACCTTTCGACGAGTTTAGGCGTTCGTGCAGAGTTATGGACACTGGACATTGGTTTCCCAGTTTATTTGTGGCGAGGAATCTATCAGCGATTCTTTGCTTTTTAGTTAGGATGAGGATGTTTCCATCCCTAAGTTGAGTGATGTGATCGTACTCAGTACTCATTGCATCAATCCATTTCCTAAGAACGAAGACACTGAAAGAAGTAAGGGGGTATCCTCATTTTTTAGCGCGATAACAATGAATTTAGGATTTTTCCCGGCCGTATTTCTTTTGGGAGAGAAGGGAATTCATCTGTGAATTTATTTTTTTTTGCCTGGGGTTCGGGAGGCGGGTCATAAGACAGATCGCCAAACCTATTCCCGGGTTTCATTTTTGGTCCCGGGGCCATGGGCTTACTCTAACTTAAAAACACTTGTTTCACTGGAGAGTGGCGTCAAAAAGAAAAAGTTTGATGAAGGAGTAAGTGAAAAAGATATACTTTCCGTAGAGCAAGTGGGAGGTAGCGAAATGGAACTACCAACCCCACTGCAAAACGGATCGAACAACCAATCACTATAGCCGAGTTCGAATCCTCCCTTAACAGAGTAAGAGGCAAAACACCGGGCAGAGATAGAATCTCTTATCCCATGCTCAAAAACCTCCCAAAGGAAACTATAAATAGACTTATCGGTCTACATATATAATAACATATTAAGTTCATCAATTATACCACAAAGCTAGAAAAATGCCACTATACTACCCATTCCTAAGCCAGAAAAGGACAGAACTCACATTGAAGGCTTCAGACCAATTTCTCTCATAGAAAAAATGGTTGCCAAGCATCTTTTATGGTTTGCCGAAATAAACAAATTAATCAGTCCTAACCAGGTTGCGTTCAAAACAAATAGAGGGTGTATTGATGCACTCCTAAACATAGATTACTTTGTATCTAAGACATTGTCAGCCAAAAACCATGCTACAATACTCTCACTCGATTTTCGAAAAGCTTTCGATAGAATAGGACTTCATATTGTTTTGAGAAAACTTAAAGATTGGGACATAGGACCAAAAATATATGGTTATGTAAAATCGTTTCTAACAAACAGAAAATTCTGCATAAAAGCAAATAATCTTTACCCATCTTACTACCCAATGCACAATGGTATCTCCCAAGGATCATCGGTAGTCTTATTCATAATTGCTTTTGATGACATCAATTCAATTCTAAAAAATCACAAACTGTTGTATATACAGACTGTTGTATATACAAACTGTTATATATTCTAGCTGCGCGAAGAAGCATTAACGCTTTTCCCACCACTCCTATTAAGAACATCCTTGTGGAAGCAGGTCTACCAAGTATTGAGGAACGCAGAGATACTCTCACATTGAAACAATTTGCCAAGCTCATGTTCTCCAAAAACTCAATTATTGACGAGGACATTAAAAAAACTTTAAAATTCAAAATCACAAAAAGAATACCATCAGCAATCGCTACCATAGTCAAACAAGCAAAAGCAAACGATCTTCCATTAAGTCTAAACAGCAGCACTACACTACGCTACCCTCTATGGTCCATCAACCCTGAATCCATAATTCTGACCCTGACTGGTCATAGTAAGAAAAACACAGCTAACACAACATATCGTCACATTTTCGCCGACGCCACATCAACCTTAAAATTAGACGGCTGGAAACTTATCTTCACGGATGGATCTAAGACATCTCTTAACACATCCTTTGCCGTACAGCTTGAAGATGGTACGATTGTCTGTATAGGTAATCTACCCGATATCGCCTCGGTATTTACTGCATTTGCAATTCTTCAAGCCACGAAAATTGTCACAAACCGGCGAGGGAAACATATGTATAATATGCTCAGACAGTATATCAGTTATGACAGCTATAACAAAAACCCAAACAACAACTCAGAACCGATACCACCTGTCTAAAGCACACAGGAATATAAAGCTAATGTGGATTCCAGGACACGTTGGAATCCAGGGAAATGACCAACTTCGCAAATACTGCTCCAGTTTATACCTTCAACATCTTCACAAAACTTGATCTTATAAACAAAATTAAAAAATAACCACAATTAACTTAAAACAGGATTGGCGTCTTTACCACCACCACTATAGAAAAATCAACCCTGAAAGGCACACACATATCCAAACATAAAATATCCAACTTTGTGCGCTTAAGACTGAGACATACTGCAGCCAGTTACGAACACCTCCTCAACAAAACCACCCCACCAATCTGTTATTCCTGCAACGCAGTCATGGATTTAACACATATTTTTGAAAAACGCTCAATAACCAACCCTATAATTAAAAACATATTAAAAACGAATGTCTATGATATATTAAGAAACATTAATTATACAAATATTGAACTCATCACTGAATTTTCAAACTGCCCAATCATTAGAATTTAATTTAATTCAACTTGAACCAATAGTCTCTGCAGCTAGGTTTGTATACATTGTATATTACCATGTAATTTTAATTACTTGTTAATCAATTATAATAATTATTTTTTTTTTGTCGTAGGTTTTTGTCACACTACACTGGAGCACTCAGACTCAAAACTGGTCCATTGTACTACCAGGCAGCAACCTACTTTTACTGAAGTAAAAGCAGCAGGCGCTTCTGTGATGAGGAGCCTACGTCATCAGCTCTCACCTCATCAGCGCCGAATAACTGCCACCTGATCCGAGCAAAGGCGGGACAATGGCAGAGGAAGTGCTCTGCAGTGTCATCGTCTTCTCCACAGGCGTCACAGAGGGTTTCGTCACTTAGGCCAAGCACACTTAGGTGTTTGGCGAAGGTGTAGTGCCCCGTTAGTACGCCAATAAGTTGTCTGCAGTCTTTTCTGTTAAGAGATAACAAGAAAGCCGCGGATTTCTTACAGACGTTGGGGAGCATGCGCTTGGTCTGTCTACACCCTGGAGAGTCATGCCACCTGCGGTTGTACTCTCGAAAAGTCCAACCATCGATGGAAGCCCTAACCAAGGACGCGGGCAGCCCAGCGTAGGTTCAGGTCCTGAGAAAGCCTCATCTGATCCTCGCCTAGCAAGTTCATCAGCGATCTCATTTCCCGTGATCCCGTGGTGCCCGGGAACCCAGACAAGTCTTACCGAATTCAAGCTACCGATCAAATTCAGAGAAGACTTGCATTCCTGAACTATTCTGCGTGGTTAAAGGGTTGAGCAAGGCCTTAAGCACAGCTTGGCTGTCGCTACAGATACAAATACTTCGCCCCTTCCACCTATTCTTCACAATATAGCTCGTAGCCATTAGGATCGCATAGGTTTCCGTTTGGAAAACAGACGAAAATTTACGTAACGAGGTGTGCAGTCTAAAGTTGTCGCTCTCCACGAAGACACCAGCACCAGATCATTCATTGGTCTTGGAGCCGTCCGTAAAAACATTCGACTACATTCCTTTCCTGGCTCAGATTCTGGCCAGAGCCAGTCCTGAGTACAGGGAAAGTCGACTTTGTATGTTCGTCGCAGCTGGAGTACTGGTGTCCGTGCGTCAGACGGCATATCCATAAGACTGGGGTCAAAGGAGATGCGGTGCGCAAGGTAATCGAAACTCCAGTGCGAGTTGTACCAATAACCACTTTTTTTTAAACGGAAGATGGCCTTGAGAGTGCACCCCATGATATGGACATCTAGGGGGGGGAGATTCAGCAGGGCATCAAGAGCAGAGCCAGGCGTGCTAGGGAAGGCCCCCATGCAGCCGAGACAGACCGTTCTTTGAAGCTTGGTAAGAGCAGCAGTTACGTATTTACGCGAAAGCTTATTCCACCAAACGACCGATGCATAGGAGAGAAGGGGCCTAATCATAGCCGTGTAGATCCAAACGGATCTTTTTGGTGATAGACCCCAGGTTTTGCCGAAAATTCCTTTACACTGCCAGAAAACTGACAGTGCCTTCGCAATTTTCGTTTCAATGTGTTTTTTCCACAGAAGCTTCCTATCTAGAATGACACCCATTTATAATTATTATTATTATAATATTATAATAAGATGGCTTTTAGCGCAATTACCCCACACTTGGCAGCCGTAAAGCGAGATTGGTTGGAATACAACCTTATAAAGTAATATTTTATTTTCATTGGAAAGCTTTGATTTACGGTTAATAAAAGGATATAACAAATTGATAGCTATACCAATTTTTCTTATAGTATTAATTATGTGAGTACTAAAGGTTAGCCTGGTATCCAAATAAATTCCAAGGTATTTTATAGACGGTTCCCATCTTGTACTTGTACTGTTAACTTGCAACTGTCTACTAGGTAGAAAACAAGCTTTTATTTTCTTAGTAAAAAGATAGCTTGTATTTTATCATAATTTAATTTAATTCTCCATTTGTTTAAATATATTTGAAATATCCTCAACCCATTATCAAGATTCCTCTCAATGACGAGAGCGAATTCGTGAGAAGAAAATATCGCTGTGTCGTCAGCAAATGTAGCTATTTCACAATTGGGCACTGAGAATAAATCAGAAGTAAACAAGTTATACTAAATACACACAGTCACAAAAGTAAGTATACACCGTAAAAAATAACGAATCTTGACCGAATCATTAACTAGAAAGCGAAACTGTAAAAACTTTAGGTAACATGTTATACATATTTATTTTGCTATTTTGATGCTCTTTTCAAAAAAACAAACAATAAAAAGAATGGTACTAACAATAACAAAAATATTAAGAAACAAAGTAAGATACTGTTAAAATTGCATGTTACAAAAGTAAGTATACACTATTAAAAAAGAGAGATTTACCGCAAATTACTCAAATTTATTCCTAGTTGGATATCCTTAAGCAGTAATAACTGCCTTTATTCTCGATCTCATGGAGGTAACAAGCTTTTGAGTTACTTCCAGACTTATTTTTTTCCCATTCGTCCTGTATAATAGCCTTAAGCTCGAATTTGGACCTAATGTCATGGTTTAGGATTTGACGATCGAGATAATCCCACAAAAGCTCGATAATATTTAAATCCGGTGATGGAGGTGGTGTTTTGAGCTGTTTTCGCACATTGTACAGCAACCATTCCTTCACAACCAGGGAAGTGTACTTTGGGTCATTGTCTTGTTGGAATATAAATGAGCCCTTCAAGCCTAATTTCTACAAGCTATGGTGCAGATTGTTTTTCAGTATACTGAGGTAATCGTATCGATTCATTGTCGTCTGAAAAAATACTAAAATGCCAACACCAGATGCCGCCATACACCCTCAAACCATTACTAACCCGCCATCATGCTTCACCGTACCAGCCATGTACTTTGGATCTTACTGCTTAAGAATATCCAACTAGGAAGAAATTTGAGTAATTTGCGATAAATCTCTCTTTTTTAAGGTTCCGTCTACAAAAACGGAACCTTTATAATTTCGGTGTGTCCGTCCGTCCGTCGTGTCTGTCACACTTTTTTATTTTCGAAGTTTATGAAGATATCGGCATGAAATTTTGGAATTAGGTACTTCAGACCTAGATGTCATTCCCTATGCAGCGATTTTAAAAAGTGGGGCCATTTGGGGGTGGCTCCAGTACAGGTGAAGTTGACATTAATTTTGAAAACTTGTCGCACTCATGGAAATATATATCAATCGACAGATCTTTCGAAATGAGGTGGAGGTTTCTTTCAACACTTTTTTATCCAAAATACCGTTTGGAAAATATGGAGCTCCAAAGTTTTTTTAAATGCGTCCCCTCTGCCATTTCTAAACCAAAGTGTTTAAAAATCTGAAAAAATCACAAAAACTTTGCTTCATTGAGTACTTTCATTTACAACCATTGCGAGCATTCTGGCCCTAATGGTTTTGGAGATATTGGCCAAAAGCGGTCAATCATCGACATGCGAATTTTTAAGATCTGAAAACGCAGTTTTGAAGACATCAATGTAAGCATTAAGAAATGATAAATTTCAAAATATCGATTTATGTTGAAATTTTGAGATATCTAAGATTTTAAAATGAGAACAATTTTCATTTTCACACATAATTTCATGCTGTGCTCGGCCACTCTATTCGTTGATGAGCGTTATCTTTTCGATCTCACCCCTAAACGCCCAACAGATATGAACACACACACACCACAGGCATGAGCAGTGATTGGGTATGTGTATGATTTTCTGTGTTGGATAAACTTGGATAGAGATATAGGTATATGTAGGGCTGAACATTTGTTTGTTTGGATGTATGAATTTATGAATAAATGAAGTTAGAAGAAAATTCAACTGAAATAGTTTGGAAACGTCGTTTGATATTCAGAAATCATCCATCAATATTATGCGACGGAACCTTCCCCGTGCGAGTACAACTCGCACTTGCCTAGTTTATTAATAGTGTATACTTACTTTTGTAACATGCAATTTTAACAGTATCTTACTTTGTTTCTTAATATTTTTTTTATTGTTAGTCCTATTCTTTTTATTGTTTGTTTTTTGAAAATAGCATCAAATAAGCAAAATAAATATGTATAACATGTTACCTAAAGTTTCTGCAGTTTCGCTTTCTAGTTAATGATTCGGTCAAGATTCGTTATTTTTTGCGGTGTATACTTACTTTTGTGACTGTGTGTAGGTGAAAGGACAGAACCCTGGGGAATACCGGAGTGAAAGTAGATAATATTGGAAACATCATTATTAACGTGCACCTTAAATCGACGGTTTGTCAAGAAAGTACAGATAATTTTACAGAGATGGGGAGAAAAACTATAAATGATAATTTTATAAATAAGCCCGTTATGCCAAAAAGAATCGAAGGCTTTTTCAATGTCAAGTAATATCATGCCCGTTGACTTACCTATTGCACGAGATGACATAACATGTTTGCAGACTCTTAGGACTTGATTAGACGTACTGTGGTAGCGCATAAAGCCAAATTGTGCGTTAGGAAGAATATTCAGTTCAGTAATGTGCTTCGAGATTTTGTCCTAGAGGACCTTTTCATAGATTTTACTAAGGCTTCTTAGCAAACTAATTGGTCTATAACTGCTAGTCAAATTGGAGGGCTTACCAGTTTTTGATATAGGCACAACTTTAGTAATTTTCCATATGTTTGGAAAGTATTCCATTTTAAAGCATGCATTAATGAATAATGAATAACAAACGCTCGAAACCAGATTTAGGCATCTCTTTAATGTATATATTTTAATTCCTTAAGCTTTTTATGTAGTTATTTCGCTGACCAAGAACACATTTAAGAAAAACCTTGAAGGCGGAGAACTATTGGTACTGGACAAGAAATTTCGAATAGTACAATCTACTAACACAATTGCAACATCTCCTAAGTTAGAGGATACTTCATGATTTTTTGCGAAGTTAAAGGCAAGTGCATTTGCTTTTCCAAGATCCGTGCACATTGTGCTACCTGAATCGTGTAGGAATGGATTTTGTCTGTTTTTATTTTTTATCACTTTAACTATGTTCCAAAATGGTTTCGAATTTTTATTAAGAGTACTTAGTTTCGTGTTCCACTTCTGGTTATTATGAACAAAAATAAGGTGGGAGCTTAAGTTATTAAGATGTGAAACTTGATGTTTGTAATATGGCTGATGATATCTTTGCCAATGTTTACGATAGACATTTCTAACTCGAATGAGATCGAGAATATAAGAAGGCAACTTACATGGTGAAGTATTTTTAGGAACTTTGGGGACGCTTAAGTCAATGGCGCTTAGTATGTGTTCACCAAAGTTTACTACTATAGAGTCAACATCGTCAGTGGAAGTGATACCATCTAAATTATTTGGAGTGTTTCGGAACTCGGAGTTCAAAACCGAGCGATAACGATTGCAGTTCGCTTCTCAAAAGTCTAACCTATAGTGCTCTTTTCGAACTCCAGATTTTATAAGCTTGCAAAACACAGCGAAATTATCTGAGTTTAGGTCGTTAATCGAAAAAGGCTGAGTAAGATAACCAGGGACATTAGACACAAATAGGTCGAATACTGATGGAATTGGAACTAGGATTGTATGTAGGTCTAGATGGGTATAACACAGCAATTGGGACAGTTAGGCACAAATCGGACAAAATGGAGCCATAGGCATTTGCCACCCCAGTCTCTATGTCTAGAACTTAGGTCACCTCCTAAAATAGCGAGAATAGTTTGCGGAGATCATTCTTAAAATTAATCCTTTTGTCAGCAGTAGGTCTACCACCAGGAAAGTAAATACAATACATTTTAATTTCCCTTTGCTTATGTAGTTTTACCTTAATTCCGATATTCTCTATATATTTCGTTTTAATAATAGGCAAAGGCGAATGCTGAATTGGTCTTCTTATTAGAATAGCCACCCCTCCACCGTCTCTATCGATTTTATCGCAACGATAGCATTTGAAGTCGGGTGTGGATAATAGTAAGTCGGGTTTAAGCCAGGTTTCAGTTATTAATGCAATATCAACGTTTCTAATACTCAAAAAGTTGATAAACTCAGAAATTTTAGTTCGGATATTTCTAGCATTCCAAGTAATAACATTTAAATGTCTATCTACCATATTATTTAAGTTCGTTACACAAAAACTTAGTAGCTAAACGTGTGATAACATTAAATTGATCAAATTTATTTGTACATACAGATAAATTTGTAGTTAGTTCCATAGCCAGAGAGTTTAGTTCTTCAGCTGTAAACAATGAACTGGGATTGTTGTTCGTTATGTTGCTGGGAATGTAGCCAGAGTTGCCTGGATTGTTGTTCGCAACATCAATGTTGATTTTTGGAGAGTGTATTGTTCCTACACGTTTTATTTTATGCGAGGTGGAAATCAGCTGTCGCTGCATAATGGGAATTTGATGCTGACCAGCGAGAGCAGTTGGAGCGACATTTACTCGATTGAAGAGTTTTGGTTTTGCGGTGTGTTTCTGCTTCTCCTTAATTTTCAAAAATGTTGGATGCCGTATAGCAGCACTTTAAAAGCTCTTTCGTTTTTAAAATCGTGGGTGAAAAATTGACAATTTTCACTTTTCAATTTTCCAATTAATTTTTGGAATGAGTCAATTGAATTGCACATTATTTTGATGCCGATGGATATTTTTTTAACGCAATGTCTGTGATGTTTTGTGATTTAGCTAAATTATGCACATATTCACATTGTTTTTTCATAAGCTTAATAGGCGGCACATACACTTTTGTTAGTGAATCATCAGGCCAAGTAATTTCGTCCATATCGTGAAAATCACTGTCCGGATGAGATTGCAATGGTCTTAACATATTTGTCATATTTATTCTGGAATCCATTTTTTTCCCGATTCGAATTCGAGTTTTCCAAAATAACACGCGAACGATTGCTCTCGATATTTGGTGATCTACCACGTTTCGGAATTTTGATTTTGATAGGGATTAAAAGGTCAGACACGGAAGACATGCGTATGCAAAAGCTTCGGATAGACTGACACCGTGAGAGAATCTTTTCGTGCGCTTGCCGTGATGATGTTACCCATAGAAAGTTGGGATGCGTTGGCGGTTTCCATCATCACTTCAAAATTCCTCTGGCGACTCAGCAGGCCTGCGGTATGAGTCGGACTTCAGACGAGATTCCAAAGCTCGAGGACTTGCTGACATTTGCGGAAAAACGGGCTCACAGTTTGGCGTCAACTTCGCTAGGCTGGGTGGTCTTTAGACCAGCCGCAATCCACACTCCACTGGCATCATCCATTTGCTCATTACTGACCGTTCATGGTGACATTGGCAACGACAATGAACGTCTCAACTTCAACTGCGTGGTTTGACTCGAGCTGTAAAGAGGCTATCAGGATGAAAGAGTTGAATTTCCGGATTTACAAAGCCAACCCTACTGAGGAAAACCGGAAAAAATTTAAACGGGCCCGAAATGACTGCAATGCGTTAGTTAGACGTGTCAAATTCTGTTATGATCAAAAGTTGAGGCAAAAAGTGCTATAATGTCCCAAGGGTAGCAAAAACTTTTGGTCATTGGTAAAAAAAACATTAAGAATTCAGCCTCAACTTCTATCCTCACGCTCATTTGCAATGACATTCCAGCTGTCAGCTCTTTGGACAAAGCTAATCTACTTGCTGCTCATTTTACAGCCATCTCAACGCTGCCAGATTGCACTTTGTCCCCACCTGTATTTGAGAGCGTAGATTTTAAAATGGGACAAATCCACTTTCGCACTCGTACAGTTGCAAGAGTACTTAAAGATCTCAACGTGTACAAATCCGCTGGCTCGGATGGTATTCCCCCAATTCTTCTGCAGAGGTGTTCTTGCCTGGCAAAACCACTGCGTAAGCTTTTCCATCTATCCATCTATCCAGCATTTGTCCAGCCTAAAAAATACGAGGTCGTCACTCACCTCGTACCGACCCATAGCACTTACGTCCCTTCTTTCTGAGGTCATGCAAACGCTAATAAACCGTCAGCTTCTGAAATATCTTGAATCGCAGAAACTTCTTAATGACCGGCGGTACGTACGGTTTCCGCAGCAACAGGTCCACTGGTGATTTGTTGGCATATCTCACCGAAGAGTGGAACCAATCTGTTGCACGACAACACAAACAATAAGCAAGCAATTTAAAGACGAATTGTTAATTAATTAAATAGTTTTTTCCTATTCAGATTACAAAATTAAATTCAAACCCGCACTTCACACACTTGAGACAACAACTTTGAGAACTGTCAAGTGTGCGAAGTGCGCGAAATAATCATATGCTCTGTCTCTTTCTAATACATGTAACATTCTGTATTACGAAAAGAAAAGAAAAACAAGTTTAAGAGGCAGAGCATATCAAAATGTTTATAAACATAAATGTAAGCATATATGTAGATTGTTGCATTGGGGTCTTCAACCCATCTCTTTGGGAAGAGTTAAAATAAATTAGGTCAAAGATCTCTCCCAAATGATGTAATGATGTACATATGTATATAACAAAAGCTTAACGACTGACCGAGGTGACGAGAGATCGAAACCAAGGTACCATAATCAACTCATCTTATCTCATTTTCAGTGACCCGCATGTTCCGCCACCTCGCCGCTCGATCCTCCGCCATCGATTCTAACTCATTAGGACCTATGCCCAAGCGCAACAGGGCGAGTCTATGGACCTGGTCCAACCATCTCATCCTAGGTCTTCCAAGCGGTCGCCTACCTGATGGAATCGCATTCAAGGCACGCCTCGGAAGTCGTGATGATGGGGAAATTCGTGCCACGTGACCGAACCAACGAAATACAACATTTTTCGTTCGAAAAAGCAGCTGTTCAACATTGAGTTCCTCGCGCACTGCCGTGTTTCTCACCCTATCCCGGCGAGTAATTGCCACAACAGCACGAAGAAATCTCATCTCGGCAGCTTGTATTCGCGATCTTATTCTTTCGGTCATTACCCAAATTTCATGACCATAGGTGAGAGTTGGAACAAATACTGCGTTAAAAATCGCTAACTTGTACCGTGCCGCCCTCCGACGCGTGCACATACATTTTTCCGCACCCAACACGCGCGTAAATTAAAAACTTAAGAAATAAAAATTGAACAATAATTCTGCGGACAATCACACCTCAAAACGCGAGTGCTAAGTGCAATAAAGAAAAAAAAATATTATTAAATTGCAGTGTAGTGATTCGGATCGAGTGCGCCCGGTCCGCTCCCTCTCGTCCCTCTCCTCCACAAACAACGGCTACGCATTCTCGGTCGCAACTCCCGTTTGATTTTATCAGGCGGGTGAGTGCAATGACTGAGAGTGCGTAGTTTCTGACTTGTTGGTGGACCAACTACAATCGGTGTATGGGCATAACACCTACATCGATTTGACGTTAGGAAGCTACTTGCAATTTGCACTTCTCAATTCTGGTTCACCATCTATTGCAACCTCGGAGTTGGCTCTTTTGGTGTCTGTTTTTGTTTTATTGAAATGGGAAATTTTAGGGTCGATGTGAGCAACGTTCGTGGCCTAAGAGCGAATCTCTTTGCTTGTGTAAACCAGCAGTCTTGGCACTGAGTGAAACACAGGTAGGTGAGAATACCGATTTATCGGATTTGAACTTGCCTGGATATAACTTGGTGCCCCTTTTCTTCTCTCACCGCGGTCTCCCCTATATATACGTAGTGATGTAGCTTACCAACTCCAACCACAATACGGCGTCTGTTCCAATCCGGAATTTAGTTTTCTGTGGTTAAAAATCCATGTCCGTAAGCATTTGATCCACTACTGTTTCATTTATAGAAGTCCAAACCTGGATAGCAATTCAACTTTTAATGAGTTTGATATGCTATCCGATTTCATAACAAGAATTGTATCCCTGTATCCTCACACTGAAATTGCCATTGCGGGCGATTTCAATGTACACAATTCTACTTGGCTTCGACATTCTGGCCAGACAACACCCGAAGGACGGTATGTTGAGATCTTCGCTGAGGTAAGTAATCTGACCCAGCTTGTGAATGAGCCTACACGAATACCTGACATTGCAGATCATTCCGCCAACACCCTGGACCTGTTTCTCACCTCTCATCCTGATAAATATTCTACTGACATATTGTCGCCTCTAGGCTCGTCTGACCACTGTGTCGTATCAGCTAATTTCTCGTATTCACTCCACACAGTTAGAGAACAAATTCCTAAAAGAACCGTATGGCTATACGAGAAAGCCAATAGGAGCGGCCTTAACGACTTCTTTAGGAATTTTAACTGGTTACTATGTTTCCTCGATAGTGACGTGGATGCCGCTGCTGATACGATCACGAACATCAGTCTGCTGGGTATGAGATCCTTCATTCCCCCCCCCACCCCCTAGAGTGAAGAGTATCAAACCCAAAGTTGCTATTAGGCTATTAGGTTGAGGGAGTTGAGTTTCCGGACTTACAAAGCCAACCCTACTGAGGAAAACCGGAAAAAGTTTAAGCGGGCCAGAAATGACTGCAATGCACTAATAAGACGTGTGAAATTCGCATATGACCAAAAGTTGAGGCAAAAAGTGCTACAATGTCCCAAGGGTAGCAAAAACTTTTGGTCATTTGTTAAAAATATAAGGAATTCAGCCTCATCTTCAATTCCCACGCTCATTTGCAATGACATTCCAGCTGTCAGCTTTAGACAAGGCCAATCTGCTTGCTGCGCATTTCGCGGCCAGCTCTACGCTGCCAGATTCGACCTAGTTTCCGCCTGTACTTGAGAGCGTCAATTATACCATACAGTTGCTAGGGTACTTAAAGATCTCAAAGTGCATAAATCCGCTGGCCCGGATGGTATACCCCCCATACTTCTAAAGAGGTGTTCTTCTGCGCTGGCAAAACCTCTGCGTAAGCTTTTTCATCTGTCCTACTCTTCTGGTCTCTTTCCGAGTGGATGGAAAACAGCATTTGGCCAGCACGTCCCTAAAAAGGGCATATCTTCGTTACCCTCCTCCTACCGACCCATAGCACTAACTTCCCTTCTTTCCAAGGTCATGGAAGCGCTGATAAACCGTCAGCTTATGAAATATCTTGAATCGCGGAAGCTTCTTAATGACCGGCAATACGGTTTCCGCAGGAACAGGTCCACTGGTGATTTGATGGCATATCTCACCGTAGAATTGGAGCGGCAGCGTATGTTAAGCACATTAAATTCCGACCTTGACAGCATATTTAATTGGGGTAAAAACAATAGAGTGGAATTTAATGCTTCCAAAACTCAATGCTGTCTATTGTCACTCAAGCAATCCCAAAATAATCAGCCATTATCCCTGAATGGCACTTGCATCGAAGAAACCGAAAAGCTTTCCATCCTCGGTATTTGTATCAACTCAACACTTAGTTGGAATGATCACATATTCGAGATCGCCAAAAATGCTGCGAAATGTCTAGGTTTCCTAAAGCGATGCAAGAAATACTTCACCCCCTCTGATTTGGCTGTGATTTAATTTATAAGGCTTTCATTCGCCCCAAGCTTGAGTATAACGCTCATATCTGGTTGGTGCTCCTGAGACCTCCCTGCACCTACTTGATAGAATACAACAGCGAGCGATATAACTTATAGGAGACAGTAATATCGCGAAGTCAATAGACTCGCTCGAACATCGCCGTAATGTCTCATCCTTGTCATTGTTTTATCGCTATTTTAACAAACGATGCTCAAGTGAGTTAATCAATTGCATCCTCCCCTCCATGAATTCACCCGCAATACTCGTCTAGAATGCTCATCAGTTCACCCTTAAGCCTGCTTTTGGACGTACAGTTAAGTTTAGAGAGTCGTTTTTTAGCCGCACCACACGAATATGGAATGCTCTTCCCAGCCTAATATTTCCCACTCACTACAATCCACAGATATTTAAGACCAATGTGCACAGGTACCTCCTCTCCCTTTCTCAATCTATACCTTCGGCCCGTGCTGTGTCTTGATTCCGGACACTTAAGGGTATTCGTAACCCCTTTTGCGCGCGTAAATTATAAAAAAAAATAAAACTTGGCTTTGACTCCAAGCTCGGCCTTCCTAATCGACCAATCCCAATTAATTGACCCAGCTTGGCCAATCCTACTAGAAAGTTCAGCATTATTCCTCCCATACCTCGTGAAGAAGACCCCGAGATACTTAAACTTCTCCACCTGTTTCAATGGGACTCCACTAACATGTAGAGTGTATAGAACAGGGGTTCTGGAAATAACCATAACTTCGGATTTGTCCGCATTAACCTTCATCCCAGCATCAGCACATACGGCTACAAACCTATCTAGAGCGCACTGGAGTTCTATCTGGGAGAATGTGAGGATCATCTGCAAAAAGAAGATGACTTACCCTCAACTCTCCCAATGTGAAACATTCCTCGCCTCAACTGCGCTGTAACATCCAGTCCATATATATAATGAAAAGAAGAGGTGACAAAACGCAACCTTGGCGAAGTCCAACGCCCACGGTGAAAGGTGTTGATTTACTACCGTTTACCCGAACACAGGTACTACAGTTTGTGTATACTGAATGGCCCTCAACAAAGAACCATCAATCCCATACTTCTGCAGAACACTCCAGAGTTTACCTCGAGGAGCTCGGTCGTATGCATTTTCCAAATCTACAAAACAACTGTAGATCGGTTTGGCGTACTCCCAAGCCTTCTCAAGTACCATTCTTAGAGTGAAAAGCTGATCGGTTGTACTTCTGTCGGGACGAAAACCGCACTGCTCATCTCCCATCCTGTATTCGACCATAGCTCTAGAACGCGCCTCCAACACTTTAGCGTAGACTTTACCCGGGACACTTAAAAGAGATATGCCCCTGTTGTTAGAGCACTCTCGTTTGTCCCCCTTTTTGAAGAGAGGGATAATCACCCCAGTTGGCCAATCGCCAGGTGTCTTACCGCGTTCCCAAGTCACCTTAATGACACGAGAGAGCCATAAAACTCCCTCTTTACCCATAGCCTTAAGCATTTCTGGCCGGATTTCATCCACACCGGCGGATTTGCCAACTTTTAGCGATTCAATCGCCAAACTGACTTCCTCCACCGTTGGACTATTCTCCGCCCTACTCAAGGCTACAGATCTGTCACCCTTAGTGCCCTGTTCGGGATTGAGCAGCTCCGAAAAGTGCTCGCTCCTTCTGTGCAAGATATGCACCTCATTGGAAAGCAACACGCCATCTTTGGATTTGACTCCTTCAATGGTGTTGAATTTCCTTCCTCTGAGCCGGCGAATGATTTGCCAGAACACCCTTTTCGCAGATCTGTGATCGCTTTCCAACTTCTCGCCGAACTGCTTCCAAGTCTGCTCTTTAGCTGCTCGCACAGCCAATTTGCTAGTTCTTCGCGCCTCAGTGTACCGGTCATGATAATCAGTGTTCCCCAAGTTCTTAAACTCCGGGTGTTTTAAACTACGCAGTTCTTTTCTCACCACCAGCCGCCACACCAAGCCGCTTCACGCTACAAACACCACGCGCAGAAACAATGACAGCTGTTGAAAATAGTCGCCCTTCGTCCTCTACATGCTATGGAACACTTGGAATTTGCTCAAACCCTTCGGATATGCGCCGTGCAAAATGTTGCTGCACCTCACTGTTCTGTAGTTTCTCCCACCGTATGCGTGTAACCACTCTTGGTTTCCGCTTTGGCAGGAGAGGTACTTTATCAGAAAGATGCAGCGTACACAACACCAGGTGATGATTAGTTGATAGTTCAGCCCCTCTCAACACATGAACGTCACAAATCATCCGTTTCACACACGATGGTACCACAAAGAAATCTATCAACGATTTCTGTTGAAGACTCCGACGGTACCATGTGTATTTATGGATGGCCTTGTGTGGAAAGAAGGTGTTCATAATGGACATGCCATTTGCGCAGCAAAAATCCAACATCTTCTCTCCGTTCATGTTTTGATGAGGATCACCGTTCCTCCCAATCACACACCCCCATGTCTTTACAT
The DNA here is from genome assembly GCA_930367185.1 of Myathropa florea. Taxonomy (NCBI): domain Eukaryota; kingdom Metazoa; phylum Arthropoda; class Insecta; order Diptera; family Syrphidae; genus Myathropa; species Myathropa florea. Next base: position 94,145,510 of record OV884002.1, on the reverse strand, counting down.
CCACACCCACGTGAGCATTGAAGTCACCCATCAGAATAAACGAATTCTTCTCAGCCACCCTGTCAAGGGCAGCATCAACTTCATCGAGGAAAGCCGCATACTCTGACTCTAGATTCGGTGCATACACCTGCACTAGAGCCAAAGTTGATCTTTCAAGCTTGAGCTTTAAGATCCCGACTCTCCCTCCTAACGGTATCCACTCCAATACCCTGTCTGCCAGCTTAGGACTTGTGAGCCCACTCCCGTCTGTGCAGACATTTGAAGTGCCACTCCCGACAGGAAGAGTTTCCACCCGTCCGAAAGATCCACAGTTCTAGATCCTCTTTGCTTGGTCGAAGAAATGCCTACGATATCTAACCCATATCTGGCAGCTTCCCCAACTAGCTTGAGATCCTTTTCTGTGAGCGAAGAGACGTTCCATGTGCCTGGCGGCCGGCCATGCATTTGAACAGGGGGAAAAACATGCAGCTACTCCACGTGCCGTAACTGTCTCAAATCATGGTAGTGCAACTAGTACCTCCTCGTGGTGGTCGCCGGTAACAAACATTTCAGTACGGTCATGTCTCTGCTGGAATGCTGGCCAAATCTAGTTGGGCGAGGATAACCCCTTAGAAAAACCCCTAAATCCAAGGTGGAACAGCATATGCCAAAGGATGAATGGCTAGTGGGTTAACTAGTCGCTAATATGCGGACTTGGGATGCTTTGGCGAGGTTTCATTTTAATCAATGCCCATTCGCGCTATTCCGGAGCTCTGATTCGAATGACAGATAGATTCGCGGTACTCGTGGGAACAACATTTCAAACAACAACAAAAACAAGGGCGGAGACAGCCCTAAGAGTCTCACCAACAAAAAGGTTGAAGAAACCTTAAGTGGCAGTATGTCTATAAGCGCAGAGGTGCCCAGTACCTCCGCTATTAGCACTGCCAGTATAGACATACAAAATAAAATGGACAAGTTAAGTGTCCAAGATAAACAAAAAAGGCTAAGTGGAGCAGCAAGGAAAAGGCTCTCCTTCCTCCTAAAAAAGGGCATGAGCCTAGAATAGGCCAAAGTGGAGGCACTAAAACCCATAACAGGAGCTGCCAAATCGGCTCCAAAAAGAAGAAGATCAGAGGAAAAATCGCCTCCAGAAACCACCAACAAAAAACTACAGTGCACTAAAGTAGCAGGATCTAAAATGCAAAGCAAGAGGAGACCTGACACCACCTACAAAGAGGCATGCGTAGGATCCAAAATGGCTGTTCTAGCCAAGGACTACCCGAACACCACCCTCACTACAGCACAAATGACCTCGCTACAAGAGGCCATCATCGACAAGGTACTGGGACAGAAAGATAGCAGCATAAAACCAGTTCTTAAGCTGCACATTCAAAGCAGGGTTCATCACCCTGAATTGTATGACAGAGAGTACGGTGGAGTGGCTGAAAATCACCGCACTGATGCTGAAGCCTTGGGAAGGTGCTGAGCTGTGGGCTATTAAAGAGGAATCCATTCCTCAACCATGTACCCTAGTCGGCTACTTCCCAAACGCTGCCGGCACAACCACCGACAAAATACTCGACCTCATACAATCACAAAATGCAGGTCTAAAAGCTGACTCGTGGGGGACTCTAAAAAGAGTAAACAAGGGTACATCAGCCATGTTAGTGCTGTCAATGGACCAAACAATATCCAAGACATTGGAGGAGAGAGGCAACAAAATATGCTTCAAGTTTGATCAAATCAGCCTACGAAAAATAAACAACACAGACAAATCAATGGAGGATCTAGAAACCCTCGACGTGGAAGAAACGTACAAAAATGCTGAAGAGGATAACAAAACATCCTCGAAACAGCATTATGATTAATGTGCCCACCTTCAGCATGCCAAAATCGCATCAGCCGAAATATGCAGAAAACATACTGGAGGAACGTTTAACCTGGGGTTATTTCAAGAACCCTGGGTTAACAAAAACAGAATAGCTGGACTGAACACAAAAAACTGTAAGTTAACATATGACAGATCGGCAGTCAAACCGAGAGCTGTCATACTAATAGACAATGACATTAAATTTCTTCTCATTCCAGAATGCACAGATAGAGATACGGTGTTAATTTTAATCAAAACGGCAGACACAGAGGTAGTAATCGCCTCGGCATACTTCCCGGGTGAGGACAACGAAGCTCCACCAAAAATCATCAGAGACCTCACAGAATTCTCTCAGAGGAAAGGTAAAAACCTAATTATAGGTTGCGACGCCAATGCCTACAGCACGCTATGGGGTAGCAGCGACAACAACGCAAGAGGTGAGTCCCTAGTAGACTTCCTTGTTAGCGCTAACCTAGAAGTTGCAAGTAAAGGTAAAGAACCAACCTTCCAAAACTCCATTAGAAGGGAAGTTCTCGACCTCATTCTAGTTACTAACAAAGTATCTCATATTATTAAAGAATGGCAGGTCTCTAAAGAACCCTCCTTCTCAGACCACAACCACATAAAATTTAAAATAAATACAGGCCCCTGCTGGACGAAAAACTTGTAGGAATACACCTAAACACAAATACTCCTGAGGAACTAGACAATTCTGTTGAATTCCTAACGGACACAATGATATCATCATACCATGATAGCTGCCCCTTAAAAGAAAAGAACACCACAAAGTCAGTGCCCTGATGGAACTCTAGCCTGAGCAGACTAAGAAAGTCGGCAAGACGAAAATTCAACAGGGCCAAAAAGACGGGCGAGTGGCAGACTTATAAGGAGGCTCTTACCAACTATAATAAAGAACTCAGATCATCCAAGAGGAAATCGAGAACCTAAAAGACTCTCCTGATACGGCAAGAGTCTATAAGGCACTCTCCAAAGGTAACCATGACTCACTTGGCTTACTTAAAAACCAAGAGGGAAATCTGACACACAACTTTACTGACACCCTAGAGGTACTGTATTATAAAAACCAACACTACAGACGACATACGGGCTAATGCCTTCTTCTACAAAGGCAGAAACACTGACGTCAATGACTATATTACATATGAAAGAGTCGACTGGGCAATTAATAGCTTCAAACCCTTTAAAGCCCCTGGACCAGATGGTATCTTTCCCGCTCTTCTCAATTCCCCCAACAAGTTAAAGGCATTATTAGTCAAAATCATCCGAACCAGCCTAATAAATACATATAATACTCTCCAGGATTTTCCCCGTGGTGTCCAGCAAGCAAATCGGTCGGTACGCTGACGGGTCTCCGGGCGGCTTATTGCCTTTGGGTATAAGCACCAGGTGTTGTAGCTTCCAGCAGTCAGGAAAGTTTCCCTCTTCGAGGCACCTTTACATCGTCGCCACAAAGAGCTCTGGTCTCATCTCGACGGCCGCTTTGATTGTTTTATTGGGAATACCGTCCAGGCCAGGTAACTTTTTGTCGCCAATTTTTCTGCACGCATTCTGCAGCTCGTCAACCGTGACTGGTGGGATTTGTTCTAGACCAGCTCCTTGTGAGAGGACGAACATTGTAGGAGGTTTACGGGGGAACAGGTGTCCTACTATTGTTCGGAGCATCAATGGACAGATAAGTTGAGGAGATCTACTGCCTTTCGGCTTCCTTATTACCATTTTATAAGCTCCCCCCGGGATCTAAGTCTGCTTCGTTGCATAGCGTTTTGAAATAATTTGCTTTGCTCTCCTTAATTGCCTTTTCCAGGTCGCGCCTTGCCAGCCTGAAGATGGCCAGTCGTTCCTGGAACTCTGGTCTACCTCTGGATCGCTGGGATCTACGACGTGCTTTAAGGCAAACTATCCTGAGATCCTTGATCTTATGGTTCCACCAGTAGTTGGGTTCACCCTTCTGCTAATAGACCTCTTGGGCATCGCCACATCGCAAGCTGTTGATATTGCTTGGATCAGTTTACTCGCCATGTTTTCCGCTGATGTGGTGTTAGCTGGGAAGTCAGAGCTAAACGTTTCCTCAAACATATCTTTGTCGAATGCGGTGTCCTTCCACTTAGGCCCTGTTCGTTTGGGTCGCTGCCTGGGTTTATAGCTGCAAATGTTGAGTACAATCGCTTGGTGGTCGCTGTGCGTGTATTCCTCGCTGACGCGCCATTTTGTCTTGTGCAGCAGCGTGTTGCTTGAAAACGTTATATCTACTATGGAGCTCTTGCCTGCTTTGCGGAAAGTTTGTGCTGAACCGTCATTTAGTAGGCCAATCTGCAACGATGCGAATGCTTCGAGGAGGGCAACCCCCCTTGCATCGGTGAATCTGCTGCCCATTCTGTAGCCCATACATTGAAGTCACCGGCAATGATGACCGGGTGCTTTCCTCGTGCGTCAGCTACTATATCGTCTAGAAGCTTCACATAGTCCCTGTATGATAGACTAGGGGGCGCATAGCAGCTATAAAAGTGGATACCAATTATCCGGGCAGACGCAATAAAGTCCGTTACGCTGTTGTTGTTTTGTAAGGCGTGGTTTCCACAGGTCCATATTGCTGCTTTCTTCGCTGTGTCCTCTGTTCAGTTGCTGCCATCTAGGGATTGTACGGCTCACTGATAAGGGCAACATCCGCTTTCTTTTCTTTAGCCATTTATGCCAAAAGGTCTTGTACGGCCGCGCAGTGATTTAGGTTAATTTGTATAACCTTCATCATCATTACTTATTTGTGAGGGCCCTTCTGAAAACCGGACATTTTGCACTGCCAGCTACATGTCCTGCGTTGCCGGGGTTGGTGGTCTTGCACCAGAAACACTTCGGCACAAGCTTAGGTTCGGTTTTGACCTTCCGCAGTATTTCCGCATAGGACAAGTTACCTTCGCTGCTACCACTATTGCGTCAGGTCTTGTTTTCTCCTTGATTCTACTCGGAGGGTCCTTCTTCTTTTTTCTTTCCCTCGACGAGATACTTTTTTGGCTACTATTAACTAGTTTCGCCGGCTTCGGTGGTTTAGGAATTTTTTGTAGTCTGACTTCCGCGTTCTCTCTTTCTTCGGCTTTACGAGAGATCTGTTCTTTACGGGTAGTCTTTTTCCCCGTCGCTTCTGGCTGATTTTGCCTCCGTTTTGGGCTCGGGTGTTCCCCGTTCGGCTCCTGTCTTCTTTTTGTCTTTTCCGCAACTGCGGCTTTGATCCATGGGGATGTTTGTGATGCGTTGTTCTTCCGTATAACTTCTTTGGCCTTATCGTCGTGTGCCTCAATGGCTGCCAGTTCATAGAGCACCTTGATACTCTCGATGGCGTCTCGCATTGGTTGATGAATGGAGAGTCTCTTTCAATCCTCCAACATTTCAACCAACGCTTTAATCTTTTCCACCAGTTTGTGGAAGGTAGAGGGTGGCTGGTTGTTTTTGTTGTTGGTGTTGCGCTTACTTCTTGAACCGTGCTATCTTCTTCGCTTGTTTGGGGCGTTGGTATCTGCCCTACTAGTGATCTCTGCACTTTGAACTCCTTTAAAAAGCCGCTGCGATCGTTTCTTCACTTGTCTCCGTTTTTAAAATTGTTTGTTGTGTTCATGCTGTTTGGTCCGAGTAGTGTAGTCACCTAAATGATCCCATGGTTGTCTTTGCAAGCAGTGAGGCCATGCGAGAGTTGACACACGCCCTTATGGGGTCGTATGCCAGAGACGGATCGGTGCTAACCAGTAATGTTACATCTGGACCTACACCAACAACTTAATGGCGACGTAACATTGAGCGTTCTTTAAGTCCTGTCAAGGTTTTAACGGGACGGGGGCGTGTGTAGCATTAGCCTGAGAGCCGTTTCAACCGGATTTCACTCCTTACTCGGGTAACAGAATACTACAAACTTCAGCCCTCATAGCTTACAAAATCCGAATCGTTGTTTCCAGTATGCCATAATTAAGATCTTACTGGCCTCGATCTTAATGCCTAGGACATTGGTGTCTAAGGCGGGATCGAAAGTTCGAACCGCTGGCCATCAAGGCTACGGCTTCTACCTCCGGACTTTTAGTCCGGACCTGTTGGGGGTTTTACCGCCCCTACTCGGTCAACAGAGCCTCGTTAGTCTGAACCAGGGTACACCACGTGCAGGTGAGAATGGTATTTTGTAGGTTAAATTACGCTTTGTACCCCTGCGTGGAATGTATGGAATGTATGGAATGTGTGTGAATGGGAAAGACTGGTGGAAACTGTATTCTTAGCTTGACCGAGTAAGGGATACCACGTCCCAGAGCAGAGTTGTAAAGGAATGCATTCATTTGGGAATGCATTCTTAGAATTTGAAGTCAGTTTCGGTTTTTTTTTATCGATGCAATCAAAACTAAAAAAACTGGGACTTAAAAAAATTGAAGTCACCATTCTTTTGAAATCATTGACTGGTGCATTCAATATTTAGCAATCATAGAATTGAAATCATTGATGCAAGTCAATTGAATTCACTTAATTTGACTTGAATTCATCAGTGAATTCACTTTAAATCAGTTGAAGTCAGTGATTTCAACTTTAAATCAGTTGAAGTCAGTGATTTCAACTTTAAATCAGTTGAAGTCAGTGATTTCAATAGAATTAATTTGAATTCATTTAAAGTCTGTGGGTTCTCATCACAACATTATTTGGTTATAATACAAACAGAAGTAGAAAAAATTACAATAGGCAAGACTTCTCGTTAATCATCGCAACGTTGAGCGACCGTAAATATGCTTTAAATTTATTTGTCTAAGTAAACATAGACATTTAATTTCATTCTAGTAAGTATAATAAACTAAATAAGAAATAACTTAATCAAACAAATAAAACAATATTCTAGAAATTAAAAATATTAACTTTCCGCAATGTTATTAACTTTTAATAACACCAACAGTTCAACATTTTCGTCCGAAAGCGCGCCTCGCCGGGGGGTGTTGATTAAACTTGCAAAAGAAAACAATGTTTCCACGGCAGCTGATGAAGGTAATGGTGTGTTATATTTAAGAGCATTCTTTGGGTAACGGTCCAACATTTTGAAGTCTGTTGCAGGATCGGCCAGATATGCATATATACATATGTGGTATCAAAATTATTAGAATTTTCAACTAATTGATCTGGAATATGGAATATTATGCATAACAATATTAATACATTCTTTAAATTGTATAAAAAAATATCCATAACTGAAAGCGAAAAGTCGAAAAAAGAAAATTCAGTACAAACTAAAGTCAAATGAATTCAAATTATTTTCGTTGAATTCATAGACTTCAAAAGAATTCACTACTGACTTCAACTAACATAGAGTGAATTCACTATTTTTTTCAAAAGAATGCAACCATTTGGCTTAATTCAAAGATTGTAAAAAATTGAATGCATTAGTCACTAAGTTCCAAAGAATGGTGACTTATAGTTTTTTTTAAATCGCAGTCATTTTTACCAAAAAGACTTCAAATTATTTTGGTTGAATTCAATAGAATTACGATCTCTAAAGATTTAATTCTTTTACAAATCAGTCCCAGAGTTAGTCCGCGAGAATTTGAAGACAGAATATAGAGAAGCGCTGAAGAGAAAAAAAGGAAAAATTGGAAAAAAAAACAGAGCAGAAGACGTGAAGAAAAGAGACACCGGACCCCCAAAAAAAAGGGAAGAATAAGTACATCGAGGGGGAGACAAAGGACGAGGACGACGGAGAACAGGAAGGACACCTCGAGGACAACGGGAACAACAACGAAAACGAAATACCCCGTTGTGGGAATTTTTTGTGAATTTTTTTTCTTTTTGGGTAGTGCATTGTGCACGAGATATATATATATATAGGCGCGTAGTGCAATGCACCCTGGAAGTAGTTTTTGGGAAAATTAAAGTGGTGATTGGGGAGACTCCGAGGGAGCCCCAAGTACATATATCGATATTCAAGTGGTGGGGCGTAGCGCCCAAAAGGTGCAGAGTGGTCGCGTAAGGTCCCGTTCGTCGGAGGAAGGAGTTTGGGGTAGAACCACCCATCGGTCCGCGACACAAAGGTCACTTCGCGGTTGTTGGCCCGTTAAATTTTTCGGTACCGAGCAGGTACCGCGTGATTTTGTTGGCGGAGTACTCGGGGTCGCCCGGTACCCGTACCCCCTTTGTGTTGTTACTGTGCCGTCCATCTGAGTGGAGAGACAGTTGGCCACCGAGCCCAAGCAAATTTTTGTTGGGTGAAAGTCAATCCCAAGGGATTGACGTGAGGGCGGAGGTTCGCAAGAACCGACGCACATATCGGTTTCCCCTAGCCCTTCAGGACAAGTATATATGTATATACCAGGCGGGGTATATATATAGAGAAATTCAGGGACTGGCAACCCTGCTGTAAAACTGTAAAGTCATACTTAATTATCGCTGCTAAATTTTTAACTAAAAACCAATATAAAACAGTTCAAATATATTAAATGCAAGCAAACTATATAAAATAATTTATTTTGCTTCAATATAACTTGCTGAGCAACAGGTAACATAAGCCTAAAACCCAAAATTCTAATTATAACCCAGCGATTGTTATCGAATGAACGATAATAAGCGCAAAAGCTGTCAAACTTCACCCGACGGCATAAATCAACAAAGTGCAAGCAACGGGAAAAGATCTTGCAAAAATTCTAAAAATAACACCAAAATTTCAATATCTGAAAGTGATTTACAGAGGATTAAGAGCATCATCGATGATTCGCTTCAAAATGCAACTAAAAAATTAACTTCTAAAGAAGACTTCCACATTCGTAACGATGAAATTGCATACCTAAAAGAGCAAAATAAAAGCTTGGTAGAACAAATGCAACAATTTGAAGCCCGATGCAATCTATTAGAACAAGAACTGGAAAGTCAAAGCCGGGCAATAAAAAACAAAAATATAATCTTTTCTATTCCCATAGTAAACAAAGACCCGGAAGAAAAAGTTAAATGCATAACGCGTCTCTTATCTATCTCGGTGATTCAGATACACACGTAATGCCTAAAGCCATTAAAATAAGCCAAAATAAAGATGTAATTAAAATGAAACTGAACAGCGGCAGCAATGAAACTGCTTTGAAAATGCTGAAAAATTCTGCCAAACTAAAAAACACAGGCGTCTTCATTCGACGAGACATCACAAAGCAAAAGCAACAAAAACCTAGAATACTACTGTAATATAGAAAATCTATTCAATCTGCCAAGTCAAGCGTTATAATACGAATTAAGAACAACACTCTAATTATTGAAGACAAAGTATTTTATTTAAACAGCAACAATAAACTGAAATTTAATGATAATGATGGTGAACAAGAACTGCTTCACATGTACGGACAATTGGACTTCAAAAAACATAAACAACTCTTTACTGTCAAGTAGACGTCTTAATCAAACTGACAGTTCAGCAATGACATCAGCTTATAATCAACCAGTGATGCCCCTTTGTCGTCAAAATCATCAAAATAATAATTACATCAAATATTAGTACGAAATAATTGAAATTTAAATGCCGCCAGCTCGTTAAGTACTAACTTTTGCAAAATATTAGCTTATAATGTATCAGGTCTCAGTAATAAAATATTGTATGTAGAATTTTTTAATTTTTTAAAGTTTTTTGATATATTTTTTCTATTTGAAATTCATGTTACATCAAAAAATACAAATAACTTCATTAAATATTTTAATGGTTTCAAATTACATTGGATTCATGCAACCAAGACTTATGCGGAAGGACGTGCAAGCGGGGGATGTCTACGAGTATATGGAATAAGAACAACACATCTAAATCACTATACCTTTACACATATTGAAGAAAGAATGGTTGTCAAACTTTTAAAGCGAAATGATATGTTTATAATACCACTGTTAAATACAATTGTAACAAATGGAATGAAGATTTTTACCTTCTGACCAACGATCTTTCCTGCATATCAAGCAAAAGCATACATTAGAATGGAGATCTAAATGCCAGAACAAGTAACAACCAAATAACTATAACTAACCATTTCCTAAATAAACGTATAAACGTAGAAAGTAGAATGTCCAAGGACTATGTGTGTAATAATCGCGGATTTACTCTTCTTGAAACTCTTCAAATGCATGAATTTATTATTCTGAATGGCTGCACAGAAGGTGATACAGATGGTCATTACACTTTTGTTGGAGGACAGGGAAAATCAGTGATTGATTACTGTGCAGTAAATAATGATTGGGTCGGCCTTATCATCAAATTTGAAGTGATATGTAAAATCTATTCTGATCATATATCGATTGAAGTAGAATGGACAATTGACCCAGAACCGAATCGAAGAAATCTGAATGTGTTACCCCAAATTAGATGGAACTGTGCAGACAGAAATCTACCAACATCATTTAGATACACTTCTCTCGAGACTTCCACCTTTAACTGAGAACATTGATATTCTCTCAAAACAATTGATCACGTGCGTGCAAAATGCAGCGACCAATAGAAACGATAATTTATCTAAAACTTACAAACAAAAGTGATTTGATAAAGAGTGTATGAAAGCTAAACAAAAATCGTTTGCATTGCTTAACGCATTACGTAAATCGAATATTGAACAACTCAGAAAGTGGTACATTGAAGCAAACAGGCAGTACAAAACTTTATGTCTATTCAAAAAACGAAATTATGAAATCCAACAAGCACAATTACTTAGCAAAACTAGGAACACAAAGGAATTTTGGAAGCTAGCTAAGGAAATAAATGGCTCAAAACATGTAATAGGTACAAATTCTCAAACCTATTGCAAAGTAAAACCAATATCATGCTTTCTTATGCGGAACCCTTCATCGTAGATGGTGTATTAGATTCTGAAATATCAATTACAGAATTAAAACAGTCCTATTGAGAGCAAAAAATGGAAAAGCACCAGGGAAAGATAGAATCTCTTATGAATTCTTCAAAAATGAAACGGACAGTTTAAATTGTCGTCTTTTAGAGCTCAACAGGATTCTCATTAATGGTGAAGTACCATGTTCGTTTCAAAAAACAGTGATATTCCCAATACACAAGAAAGGCGACCCAAACTTAGCTGAAAACTACAGAGGTATTTTCTTTATGAACATCATAGCGAAGGTTTTTTGTGAGGTCTTGGTTGATAGACTTGAAAAGTGGGTTGAAGAAAAGAATATACTGTCTGATTGCCAAGCAGGCTTTAGAAAAGGTTTTTCAACTGAAGACCAAATTTTCTCTCTGTCATCGATTGTCAAAGCACTCCAAGCAAGGAACAGAAAGGTTTTTTCGTTATATGTGGACTTCAAAGCCACTTTTGACACAGTGAATCGAAACGCTTTAATATACAAATTATCACAACTAGGTATCTCTACAAATTTTCTCCGTGTAATTAAAAGTATATACACAAACACAGAGGCCAAAGTTTGGGATGGTAGATGCTACTCTAAATGGTTTAAAACTAATATGAGCGTGAAGCAAGGATGTCCGCTAAGTGCTCTTTTGTTTGCATTGTTTATAAACGACATTGAAAACTATCTTCCTTGTGGAATAAGAAAAGCAGGACTACAAGTAAACGCTCTTTTGTACGCTGATGACTTGGTCATTATATCAGAGTCAGAAGAAAATTTTAAATTGTATATCAGCAGTAGCATCCTTGGAATGGTGAAGGTTTATCTGGGTAAACATTTTTTTGATGATTACTGTGGTTTTCGTCCATTATCCGCACTACATGGAAATGAAGTGGAAATTAATCCTTAAAAGATGCAGATAGGGACGGGAGTCATACCTAGAGCGGATGGTCTCAACCGAAGTTTCGTCTAGACCCACAACGAGAGAAGGACCGTTCTTATTTTCCCGGTGCTTACTCTCGTTGTGAGAGTAGATTTTCCACTTCTTAGTTTCGATGCCAGGGTATGAAGTGGTGCCAGCACACCTGCCATTTTCCTGAGTTGCCCCGGAATACAGCAGACAGCGCGCGTCAGTTTGTTTGGCCTGAAAACCTCAAAAGTTGTGGTTCCCAGAGGGGGATTTTCGGCACAGATTTGCTCAGCCATTCAATGGTTTGCTGGGTGGAGCACTTCAACACAAAGGTTCCGTTTTCCAAACCACAGCCCTCCACTTGAAAGCAAGCATTCCCTGCCGTTGCTAGCTCCCACAGTTGATCTTCGCAGTGTTTGCACTCAGCGTCGGTCATACTGTCATCATTGCCAGCTTTCCCAATTTCCATCCACTGGAGCTACAGCCTTTGCTGGTTGTAGCACCTGTTTCATTTTAATTTTCCACGCAGGAGGAGTCGCCAACAGGTGTTGGGATAGTCACAATTAGTAACGGGCAACTTTTTTTCCCCACCCAGTAAATTATTATTTTTTAAATACCCGGTAAATAGCTGGTATTTATTTATTTCTGTTTATTACGGTCGATTTCTGTAGTCTTGTTGACTTAATATTTGAAAGCAAAAGACACAACAGTTACATTTTAAGATGTTTTATCAATCCATATTCTCATTCCTGTGCGATGTTGTAAAGCCGAGCTCAGATAGTGCTGTGATTTTAATCTTATTAAGGCGTCGGTTTACTTCGGTTCTAGGGAGATCGAAGTTGATCAAATGTACATAGAGTCACTTGTGGAATGAATATGCATTGCAAGAAGATATGATTATGTGGGTGGTTGGATCACTGACATCCGAGATTACTACTTATCCTGTGTGTAGCATAAATTTGCACAGAAATGGAAGATTGGATATCGGATTGAGTTGTATGAATATACAGTAATTCAAAAAAATTAAGTACAACTCGATGGTGGTGTTTGCGGCTGTAGCCGTCTAGGAAGTTGCGTCGCTATAAGCGATGATAGGGATTTTTTTTTACTTATTTATTTCTTTATTACATCCGACATGTCTCAAATGAAAGGAAAGGGGTCATTATAAATGGCGTCGTTATACTCTACTTCCGCTCTAATTACAATCGTAATTGATCTTATGTTGGTTTTATGGTAGTGTCATAAAGTTGATATCCGGTTCACTTTTCGAAATGGTGAAAAAAAATTAGAAATCTTTAAATGCACAGCTATTATTATAAAAGGCGAAGTGTTTAAATTTCAGTTATTTTTTAACATCGGTATATTCAAGTATATTGAAGCTTTTGGTGCAGTGTTCTTTTTAGTAAATTAATTTTATTCTTTATACAAAATGCGAAGAAATAAGAGTGCTGTGTGAATATATTTTGATACAGTGGATTACATGGCTAAATGCAAATTCTGCGCCAAGGCGTACTGTCTTAATATAAATTAAATAACACAGCATTTGATTGTTTTAAGTGCCCGGCTGACATTAAAACAGATTTAAAAAGTGAACATTCTTGACATTATCCCGCGAAATGTGTTCAAAAAGATACCAACATTTTCCGTGATACACCTCAAACACTAGATAATGGTCAATCAAATTTGAAATCTGGAGGTCCATCGAAGGCATTATCAACAGCGGAAAACGTAAAATTTGTTTGCTAAAAGTAATTATGCAAATAATTACCGGGGTATTTACCCTCAAAGGGTATTTGCCCATCACTAGTCACAATAATTTTCCCTCTCGGCAGATGTGGAAAAGATGATCAGGCAAGTTCAAATCGGTGAACGTCACCAGCAATGGCAGCAGATTCTATGGCGTGAAACCAATTCATACATACCAATTGACCACTGTTACTTATGGCATGGCTTCTGGTCCATACAATGATATTCGGCAATGCAGCAGTGTGCCCGCGATAATTGTAACATGTTGGCCGATGACCTCCGAGCAGCGGAGGACTTCTACGGCGTTTCAATTGGTAAATGACAACAACAAATCCTTGCCCTTGCCCAACATTTGACATCGAATTGAAATCCCCGCAGGTGACTGTGCTTTGATTGCCTTGGAACCCGACAACGGATGAACTCTTCTATCGAATTCACATTGGCGAAACAGAGTAGTAGATTACCAAGCGACAAGTGTTGAGTGACATTGCTCGGCTGGACGATCCTACGAATATGCTGGCACCCGTTATCATAGTATAGCGAAAACATTCCTTCAAACTCTATGGCGGAATGGTTTGGAATGGGACTCAACACTACCGACAGAATCGGATTCCCCGGTGTTTACAGATGCAAGCATCGGTCACAACACATCTGCATGGCTTTTGCGAGGCTGGCATTAAGGGATATGCAGTTGGCAATTCAACGACAACGACTGGAATTGTGTACAGCTCGACTATTGGCACAGACTATTGGCAGTGTAAAACATGCAATGGACTTGGCGCATGCATACTGTGCAAAAAAGGGGACAATCTAGGGCTATAAATCTAGGGCTAGTATTCTAGGGCTATAAATCTAGGGCTAGAATTCTTGGGCTAGAATTTCAGGGCTATAATTCTAGGGCTATAAATCTAGGGCTAGAATTCTAGGGCTATATATCTAGGGCTAGAATTTTAGGGTTAGAAAAAAAGGCCATTATGAGGACAATTCACTGTCCTCTTCAAAAAACAAACAGAAAAGGACACGATACCGAAAAAGAGGACTGTCCTCTAAAAAAGAGGACGGATGGTCACCGTACGCATGCACTATGCAGCCTATGGAGCGATTCCATAGGCTGTATCGCTGCGCAATCAACTGCGACGCTCAAACCATATGCTGCACACAGAATTGGCTATATTCAACAACACACCAACGTGGAGGATTGGCGACATGTTTACACTCATCTAAATCTAGCAGATTGTGCAAGTCGCGGAATTTCAGCTGCATCATTAATCAATCTCACCCGACTGAACTAATGCATATCAACATGGCGACGAAAATTCCAAATCTTTCGGAAGCAAAGCTGAAGTTGGAAACTAAACCAATCAAGGCGCATATTGGACGTATTGCTCCACCCTCAATTATACAAACACGTTACGACTGTGGCAATGAGGTCATCATCATCGTCTTGGTCGAGCGCTTCTCTACCATTGGTAGGCTGTTACGAACTACTGCCTATGTGCTCCGTTGCAATCCAACTCGACGATAGTATTGGCATCAACCATTGGTGGATTGCTATGAAATGGCTTTGGCTTTGAAAAGGCATCTTCGAGCAGAACAAGACAGGTACTTTGCCAATGACATTAAATTTCTCGACATGTTACAATTACAAGAAAACTGGCATCCCTGGTACCATATCTGGATTCAGATGGTATATTGCGAGTCGGTGTCCAATTATCATGGCTAAGGAAAGTACGCTGCCACGACTCATCGTTCGGGATATTCATCTTTCCAATTCGCATGCTCAGACGACACTCATGCTTCAAACAATTCGACAACATTATTGGATCATCAGTGGCCGTGTGCTCGTCAAACAATGCGTACATGAGTGTGTCATATATCGACGGCACTATCAGCAAATGGCTAGGCAACAAGTGGCATCGTTAAAGACCACGAGGGTCGTAGCATCTCCACCCACCACCATCATCAGGCGTAGACTGCGGACCCTTCAATATTCGGATTGGGGCAGAGCGCACACGTACAACGAAGAAGACGTATGTGATAATTTTCATCTGCATGGCAACCAAGGCTGTACACATCCAGCTGGCGGAGGACTTATCAGCCAAGGCATTTATCAACGTCTTCTTACGATTTATACGATTTACTGTTCATCATGGCCCATGCAAACAACTTTACAGCGAAAATGGCACGCAGTTCAGGAAGGCGAACAAAATCCTACAGGCAGATTTAGCAGAGTGGCACAGTGAACACAATCAAGAGCTGTTGGCGAATCAGAAGATTTGATGGCATTTCATCTCAGCAGCGGCTCCACATCAAACACAGACGTTATACTGCGACCAACTACATACGTACCCTACTAGTGCGAATCGAGGCTTGTCTAAATTCGCGCCCATTGGTAGCAATGCATGATAACGTGGATGACCGTTTGGCGTTCTCTACACCTGATTTGTTGGTCCGCTACTATCCCGGATACACCTAAAAATCGGCTTAAGCACTGCAAACATCTACGACAGATGCATTAATCGTTTTGGCATCGTTTGCACGATGAGTATTTGGCTTCGCTGCAACAGCGTTCAAGATGGCGGCGACCAGTTGAGAATCTATAAGTAGGTGACATCGTCGTACTTCGGCACTAGAATTCGCCACCAAACAAATGGCGACTTGGACGCATCATCAACGTACATCCGAGGAGTGACGGTCTGGTTCGGAACGTCACTGTGAAATATTGCGGGAAACTGAAGCACACAACACGACCAGCACAAAAGGTGTGCCGACTATTTGGCACATCTCCTGACCCTACCGGCCCAGCCGGGGAGTAATTGTACAAGATTATTGTAAATAAATTATGGAAACGTGGTTTGCCACTCTATAGCAACTGACACTTTTCGCTCTTCCTTTTGATATTTTTTTCCTTTTCGTTTTGACAGGCATTGAAGCCTTTATTCTTTGTATTTCTTGTCCATTCGTGTTGTAACAGTTGATCATATTGGCAAGCGGCTCCTTTAGCGATCGCTCCTTTTTTGTAATAAATTCGTTTAGTAAAAACAAAAGTAAATTGTTTTTTTAAATTGAGCACGTGTATAGTACAATCGTGTAATGTACTACACAATCGTTGTTGCAGTTGCAAGGCATTTGTGTCTAACAATGATAGCTATGTGGTCCGCAAAAGCAAGGGATTTTTCTCGTTCTAAGACGAGAAAAAGCTCATTCGTGAAAAGTATTAACAGCTTTGGTCCTAGTTTTGAGCCTTGCTGTACTCCAGAGGCGCTTTTCTTTTCATCGCTGTTATTATTTAAGATTTTCACCTTTGTCGTTCTTCCTGTTAAGTAACTCTCCAGCCACTTCCCTAGGGTGCCTCTCACGCCTATCCTATCAAGAGCCTGTAGGAGTTTATTGTGACATATTGTGTCAAAAGCCTTACTGAAATCGAACATTACAAGCACGTGATGGTTGTTGTTCAAACTCATATTCACCGTGATTGCAAACTCCGCCAATAGTCTCCCTGTATTTTTTCCTTTTTGGAAGCCATATTGGTTTGTATGTAAAATGTTATGCTTTGAAATAAATTTGTTTAATCGGCGCACAAAAATTTCTTCCATATATTTCTCTAGAACAGGTAGTATTGCAATAGGTCGGTAGTTTTCGTATTTGTTTTTTCTGCCGTACCTGTAAATTGGTCTTATTAGCGACGTTATAAGTAACGTTGGAACGTAATACTGCCTAAGGCTTTGATTTATTATTATTTTTATAATGGGGGCTAATGATGGTTTCCACTTCCTATATAATGCATCTCTCGTTTTGCAAAGTGAAACAGTTTCAGCCGTTGCCCAAAGTTTTTTTAACCCTAAAAGCAAATGCTATGAATTAGAGGGTTTCCACTTCCTATATAATGCATCTCTCGTTTTGCAAAGTGAAATAATTTCAGCCGTTACCCAAAGTTTTCTTTGACGACTGTTTCTGTTGCTTCTCACTGTTGATTGCGCGTATATACTATTAATTTTTTCTTCTTCTTCTTCTTACGGCGCTACTGTTCGAGGTGGACCTGGACCTCACCCAATATGCCTCTCCAGCCAGCACGATCTTTCGCAAGCTGTTTCCAGTTTCGCACACCAAGCCGGCCGAGGTAATCCTCGACTTGTGTGCGCCACCTTGTAAGAGGACGTCCTCTGTTGCGTTGTCCCACAGGCTCAGAGTCGAAGCTGGAGCTAAGTTGTCCAAACGCTCTACATGGCCTAGCCATCTTAGGTGTTGGATCCGTAGACGCCTGGCTAGACTCATGTCGCTGTACAGCCTATACAACCTTCGTGGTTGAACCTTCTCCTCCAAATGCCTTTCTCTCGAAAAGACCAAGACACTGTTCATCCGCTTGGGGTATTGTCCACTTAATGAATGTAGACACAACACAGCAAAAAATAGCATTAACGTCACATGGAAAAATATTCTGGGTAGAAACGGAATATCTCTTAAATCGAAGTAGCAATTATTTCAAGCAGTCTGTAGAGCAGTCCAGGCCTATGCAGCACAAATATGGGGATATTAATATTTTAAGGACATTGATACACTACAGTCTTATTTCCTCAAGCGAGTGCTGCTTCCAGCTAACACACCAAGTTATGCCCTGTATATAGAGACCGGAATTGACTGGACATTTTTACACATTAGAGTTACATTTGCAATATATTTATAAAACATTGTTTGGATACGATGATAGAAGATTGCCTCATATATTGTCGAAGAAAATTATGGAAAAAAACATTTTTTGGGCTAAAGAAATAAATAATCTTGGATCGTATTTTGAGTTACAATGGCGTGCTGGAAATCTGATGCGCACTGATTGGCTTACTAAAGGAGAAGATCTCTTACAGAAGCTAAAACAAAAAAGATGGCAAAGTTTTCTACATAAACCATACAATAGAATTTATAGCCAACTTGATTATTCGAAAGGTCAAACGTACATACATATGGAACCATATGCCCTCGATTTCATACCTATTATGTGGACATTTATGCAGGACAATGACCCCAACACTTTATTTAAATGTTTGTACAGACCAAAAATCAACAAATGCAATTTTAATACGATTTTGTATCCTTTTTTCCAGGTTGTGCCATTTATATTTCCAGCTCATTTAATTGTTATTTTCTACATTTTAATAATTTTGTTTTTTTATTAATGTGTGGCGTACATACTTAACTTAATACGACGTCTCATTAAATATGGCAACACTTATTATATAACATTTATTTGTATATAACAATTATGTATAACAATTATTTTTGACACTTGTCATGTACATGAAATAAAGTTAGTAGAAGAATAGAGCTCGTTATAGTTAGTCACGCCACATATTGGTGACCCCGACGTGATCCCGTTGCTAACAGTTACTTTCCGCGTAGAACATATATACATATATATATATTTTTTTTCTAACGATGGAACACGACGAAGAAAATCGCGAAGAAACAGTGAACGCTCCTGCAATAATTGAAAATCACGGCGGTATTCAAATCGCCAAAGTCGCAATCAAAATACCACCTTTTTGGCAAGCGAAGCCGGACTTGTGGATCGCCCAGGTAGAGTCGCAATTCATAGCCGCTGGTATTACAAACGACAAAACGAAATGTCATGCAATTGTGGCTGCGATGGAAAGTAATATTCTAGCGCAAATCAGTGACATAGTGCTCAATCCACCACTCGCCGACATGTACAATACTCTTAAGCGCCGGTTAATTGATCAATTTGCGGTTTCCGCACAAAAGCGTGCCAGGAAACTATTACAAGAACTCGAGCTCGGTGACCTGCGACCTTCACATTTGTTCTTCGAAATGCGCGACCTCGCCGAAAAACAAATGAACGACGAAATGCTCAAAACAATTTGGATGGACAGACTGACACCCAACGTCCGTTCAATCATTTCCATAAGCAACGATCCACTCGACAAAGTAGCACTCATGGCCGACAAAATCATCGAAGCTAATGATACACCAACGATCCAAACAATATCAACACCAGCGACCACATCTGTACAACTTTCGCTTCAACAACAAATAGCAGACATTAGGACAGAAATCGCGGCAATGAAAATTTACCGCAACAACCGTTTTCATAGCAGAGAAAGAGCATCTTCACGATCACGAGCAAGGTCAGTATCCACAGGCAGAGAACCGGACAAATGCTGGTACCATTACAAATTCGGCGACAAGGCAAAAAAGTGTCGAAAACCATGTAGCAGTTCGTTAAACTAAAATCGCTGTCATTACTGGCAGTTAATGACAAGCGAAAACACAGTAACTGCCGCCTCCTCGTGGTCGACCGCTACTCTAACCTAAAATTCTTGGTTGATACCGGTGCTGACGTAAGTGTAATACCACCAACAAATAAGCAACGCCAGTTTCCCGACAAGCATCTGTTCTTACACGCGGCTAATAAATCCAAAATCAAGACATACGGGGAAAAAACGTTAATCCTCAACTTAGGATTACGACGCCCGCTTCGTTGGACGTTTGTGACAGCCGACGTTTCGCAGCCAATTCTGGGAGCAGATTTCTTGTCACATTTCAACATCCTAGTCAACATACATGACCGAAAGCTTATTGATGGAGTTACGAAAATTACCAAACTTTGCTCGATCACTACAACAAGGAGAGTATTATACAATTTGACATATGCTAATCATTCATTCCCATTCCAGGACTTACTTAATGAGTTTAAAGACATTAATCACCAGAACATTACTCCGACAAATACTCAACATGGCATAACCCATCACATCGTCACGAAAGGTCCACCGATTTTTTCAAAACCCAGACGATTATCTCCAGAAAAACTGCAAGCTGCTAAGGCCGAATTTAAAGTTCTCCTGGACGCTGGTATATGCCGACCATCGCGAAGCCCATGGGCAAGTCCCTTGCACATGGTGAAGAAGAAGAACGGTGAATGGAGACCGTGCGGGGATTTTAGGCGTTTAAACAATATCACCGAACCCGATCGATATCCACTCCCACATCTCCATGATATTACACACTCGCTGGATGGGTGTACCATCTTTTCAACAATCGACTTGCGCAGAGCATACCATCAGGTGCCTGTAGAACCTGCGGATGTATTAAAGACGGCCATCACAACCCCGTTCGGGTCGTTCGAATTCCCTTACATGTGTTTTGGACTTCGAAATGCTGGCGCAACTTTTCAGCGTTTCATGGATCACATCCTACGAGATTTCGAGTTCGCCCAACCGTACATAGATGACATCTTGGTTTCTTCTAAGAACCTAAAGGAACATTTACATCATCTTCGTCTAATCTTCGAAAGGTTGAGGACATACGGTGTTATAATCAACCCCTCAAAATGTGTCCTAGGTAAGAACGAAGTTCAATTTTTGGGTTATTTGATCAGTGTGAAAGGAATTAAACCCCCACCGAAACGGATCCAAGCACTTGCGGAATTCAAGCTTCCCCAACGGGCCTGCGAGTTAAGACGTTTTCTAGGTATGGCAAATTTCTTTCGTAGATTTCTCCCTCATGCCGCAGACGACCAACTTATATTATCCAAACTAATAAAAGGCAATAAAAAGAACGATACGTCGTTTATCGAATGGACCGATTCATCAAAAAATGCATTTCAACGCTGTAAAGACAATTTAGCAAAAGCCACGTTGCTCGTCTTCCCAAAAGCAAACGTCCCACTTTCTCTTATGGTTGACGCATCTAACACACCAGTCGGTGCGGTTCTGCAGCAGTTCGATGAGGATAAATGGCAACCATTGGGATTCTATTCTGAACGACTAAATACATCAGAACAGAAGTATAGTACATACGATCGCGATATCGGATATCACGATTTGGTGTTCCTCTAAGAATATCAACGGACCAGGGACGCCAGTTTCAGTCAAGTCTTTTTCAAGACTTGGCTAGACTGCTGGGAGTGAAGCATTTGAGAACTACAGCATATCATCCGGCCTCTAACGGCATTGTAGAGCGTTGTTTTCAGTGTCCTAGAAAACAGCCATCAAGTGCCACGAAACGAATCGTTGGATCGACGTACTACCATTAGTGCTTTTGGGTTACCGATCATCATTCAAGGATGACATCAAAGCAACGCCTGCCGAAATGGTTTATGGGGATACACTACGATTACCTGGAGAATTTTTACAGCCTCGATCCAGCCAGACAGTACTAGAAACCGACTTCGTCAAAACTCTTCGTTTGCAGATGCAAAATTTAAGTCCAACGCAGACAGCACATCACTCTAAACCGGCTCCTTTCGTCGAAAAAGATTTGTCCTCAACACCTGCAGTATTCATACGCAACAATACAGTTCGAACACCGTTGCAGCAACCTTATGAGGGCCCATATCCGGTTATCAAGCGATATGACAAATTTTTTACAATAAAAGTACGTGGGAAGGACATCAATGTTGGCATCGACCGGCTTAAGGCCGCTTACACAATAGATGAAACTCTAAAGGACCACATCTCATCAATGAAACAGCGACCAGATACTTATCAAACACGTTCTGGACGAAGAGTACGCTTTCGCATTTCTAAGCAGGGGGAGTAATGTGGCGTACATACTTAACTTAATACGACGTCTCATTAAATATGGCAACACTTATTATATAACATTTATTTGTATATAACAATTATGTATAACAATTATTTTTGACACTTGTCATGTACATGAAATAAAGTTAGTAGAAGAATAGAGCTCGTTATAGTTAGTCACGCCACAAATGAATTAAAAATTAAGCTTGCTTTATTATTGAAGGTGAAGTATAAAGCTTTGGAAAAAACTAAACACTTGCCTTTTAATAACAAAATGTTCGATAACATTGTATAATTATATGTAATATGAGGGAGGTAGAAACAAACAGGTATAGATATTTTTGCAAACAACATTCACTGAAGAAGATGTAATTAATGTTTTAAACGGAGTAAATGACGAGTCTTGGAACAAGCTCAGTAATTTTGTTATCGGTGCTCTTAAATATAGAAATGAATTAATTTATTATTTTAACTATTGAAATCTAGATGGCTGGATGTTGTAGGAATCGGGTAGGTACTGATTGGCGTCGACCTGGCGATGCCCAGTGTTGTAACTTCAATTGTGCTATATATACATCAATTGTGCTTATTTTACCTCCAAGTGGTAGCCATCGGGTACTGGTTGTAGTTCACCCGAACTCACCCTACTAAACTTATAAGTGCGACCTCTTGTCCTAGGGGTAAAAAAAAAGGCACTGGTCCTCCAGGTTGGGGGTTGTGCCGTCGGGGTAACTGCCCGGCCACACTAAAAAATAAGAAGTTACGAAGCAACAACAAGCCTCGGAAACGGACGATATTACTGATGACGAACCCTGCAAACGAAATAAGGACAACGATCTTCGGATTTGCACGTGGAATGTAAGGTCCCTTTATAGGCTACGTGCAGCCGAACAATTAGCGGAAGCCCTGGACTGCTACAAAGCAGACATCACCGCCATCCAAGAAGTGCGGTGGGATGGGCCGGGCAAAAAGAGGATGACAAACTGTGACATTTACTACGGTGATTGCTACAGGCAGCAAAAGCAGCCCTTGTTTGGATGTGGATTCGTCGTTAGGGGCAGACTTAGGCAAGAAGTCTTATCTTTTAGATGTGTGAACTAACGCCTCTTGGACAAGACATACGAGCAGTGCCATAGCTATGACATTTAAATTGTCATAGGCGATTTTAATGCAAAGCTGGGAAGAGAGAGTGTCTTTGGTAGTACGGTCGGGAAGTACAGCCTACACGACACCACCTCCGATAACGGATTTAGGCTGATCGACATTGCTGCGGGGCGAAATGTTGTAGTAGCCAGCACACGGTTCCCACACCTCAACATGGAGATCTCCTGATCAATCAACCGTCAACCAGATTGATCACATTGCGATCGACGCAAGGCACTCCTCCAGTATTATGGACGTCCGAACGTTTCGAGAAGCCAACATCGACTCGGACCACTACCTTGTTGTAGCCAAGGTAAGGCTGCGGATATCCCGAACACCGCCAAGACAAGAAAATACTGTGAGGAAGTTCGACGTCGGAAGGCTACAATCGCAAGAGATCGCCAAATCCTTTTCCGATCGAGTCTCCCTTTATCTCAGAAGAAGTTCTTTGCCGCCGACACCAAGTATTGAAGACCAGTGGCAACATTGCCAAAAAGCTATCAGAGATGCCGCCTTTGATGTACTGGGTTTCACTCGGCCACCACAACGAAAACCCTGGTTTGACGACGAGTGTCGGCAGGCGAATGCAGCTAAGCAAGAGGCCTACAAAGCGGCACTGCAAAGAAGGACAAGAGCTGCTCGCGAGCTCTACGAGCAGAAAAGGAGAGACGAACACCGGTTTCTCAGGAGGAAAAAGAAGGAGCATGAGAAGCGCGCGATCAGTAGAATAGAGAGTTATTACTGCAGGAATGAGGTAAGGAAGTTTTACCAAAGGGTAAAGTCAACCTGTCAGGGTTATAAAACCCGAACCGAAGCCTGCAAGGACGATCAAGGGAACATCCAGTATTATGGACGTCCGAACGTTTCGAGAAGCCAACATCGACTCGGACCACTACCTTGTTGTAGCCAAGGTAAGGCTGCGGATATCCCGAACACCGCCAAGACAAGAAAATACTGTGAGGAAGTTCGACGTCGGAAGGCTACAATCGCAAGAGATCGCCAAATCCTTTTCCGATCGAGTCTCCCTTTATCTCAGAAGAAGTTCTTTGCCGCCGACACCAAGTATTGAAGACCAGTGGCAACATTGCCAAAAAGCTATCAGAGATGCCGCCTTTGATGTACTGGGTTTCACTCGGCCACCACAACGAAAACCCTGGTTTGACGACGAGTGTCGGCAGGCGAATGCAGCTAAGCAAGAGGCCTACAAAGCGGCACTGCAAAGAAGGACAAGAGCTGCTCGCGAGCTCTACGAGCAGAAAAGGAGAGACGAACACCGGTTTCTCAGGAGGAAAAAGAAGGAGCATGAGAAGCGCGCGATCAGTAGAATAGAGAGTTATTACTGCAGGAATGAGGTAAGGAAGTTTTACCAAAGGGTAAAGTCAACCTGTCAGGGTTATAAAACCCGAACCGAAGCCTGCAAGGACGATCAAGGGAACATCGTAGTAGAACCACAGTCGATGCTGAGGATATGGAAGAACCACTTCTTCAGACTATATAACAGCGATGAAGAACCGAATTCCGCTGTCAGGCAGATTGAATCATTCAACCCGAATGAAAGGGACGACGTAGATCAACAATTCCGTCCCCCCGATCTGGACGAAGTGAAGATAGACATATCTAAACTAAAGTCCAACAAAGCTGCTGGAGATGACGGCGGCTGAGCTTTTCAAAGCAGCAGGCGATGACTTGGTAAGGAGCATGCACCAACTCATCTGTAAAATATGATCGGAAGAAAGCATGCCCGATGAATGGAACCTCAGCATTGTTTGCCCGATCCACAAAAAAGGAGACCCTCTAAGATGCACCAACTATAGAGGCATCAGTCTTCTAAACATCGCTTATAAGATCCTATCTGCCGTGTTGTGTGAACGCCTAAAGCCATTCGGCAACAACCTGGTCGGTCCATACCAGTGTGGCTTTAGGCCAGGAAAATCCACCATCGACCAAATATTCACGCTGCGGCAGATCTTGGAAAAAACCCAGGAACAACAAATCGATACCCACCACCTTTTCATCGATTTTAAGGTCGCGTATGACAGCATCTATAGAGACGAGCTATACAGAGCAATTTCTAGTTTTGGCATCCCTACCAAACTCGTCCGTTTGTGTAGGATGACGATGGAGAATGCACGCTGCTCCATCAAGGTCGGTAAAGACCTAACCGAGACCTTTGATGTCAAAAAAGGATTCAGACAAGGCGACGCGCTGTCATGCGACTTCTTCAACATCATACTTGAAAGAATTGTGCAAAACTCGCACGCCAACACCAGAGGCACAATCTTTCAGAAGTCCGTCCAATTACTCGCATATGCCGACGATATTGACATAATCGGAAGAACACAGCGTGATGTCAATGGTACTTTTGTGAGTATTGCGACGGAGGCCGCGAAGATGGGTTTAACGGTAAATGATGGCAAGACCAAGTATATGCTGTCAACCAGAAAGGACACACAACACCGACGTCTCGGACAGAACGTCACAGCAGACAGTTATAACTTTGAGGTAGTCAAGGACTTTGTCTACCTAGGCACCGCTATTAACTCAGACAACGACACCAGCGCTGAAATCAAACGAAGAATAACTCTTGCTAATCGCTGCTTCTTTGGGCTAAGAAAGCAATTGATAAACAAAGCCCTCTCTCGAACAACCAAAGTAACCCTGTACAAGACCCTAATCATCCCAATCCTGCTATATGGCGCAGAAGCATGGACTTTGTCAAAAGCGGATGAGGTTGCTCTGGGTTGCTTCGAGAGGAAAATTCTTCGGGTGATTTTCGGTGCCGTCTGCATAGAGGGTGAGTGGAGGAGAAGATACAACAACGAACTGTACGAGCTGTTCAGCGACATTGACTTAGCCATAAGGATGAAGATACAACGATTGAGATGGCTAGGTCATACGGAGCGAATGGAAACCAATGCTCCGGCCCGGAAAGTCTTCGAATCCACCCCCGAGGGACGGCGCAGTAGAGGAAGACCGCGACTCAGGTGGCGCACGCAAGTGGAAAGGGACCTCAACCAACTGTGCGTGCGAAACTGGAGGCAGCTAGCTAAAGATCGAGCTGGCTGTAGACGCTTGTTGGTTGAGGCCCAGGTCCACCCCGGACTGTAGCGCCACCTTAAGTAAGTAAGTAATTGAAATCTAGAATTCAAAAAAATACATTGTATTAGATATAAAGTACACATTATATAATATAACATAAATAAGGTACGAATTATATAATAAATAATGTGTCAAACTACCGACAGACGACGAAATGTCAGAGTATGTATGACATTCTGTAAAAATGTCAATTCAAATCTTAAGTTAGAATCACAGATCAACCACACATAGATATCCAACTCCTACTTCTCTTGCCCCTTAATTTCATCTGACACCGTTTTTTATAACATTTTCACCGACACGACTCACCGAGAATACGTGTGAGCTATGCCGAACAGCTGATAGACTTCCCCTCCGAGCTGATGTAGTGAAATGAGCATGGACAGTATTTACATGTACGAAAGAAGGCAGGAGCATCGAAAATAAAGATTTTCCACAAATTGGAATGAAATAGTGTAGATTCGGCGGAAATCTTACTTCAAATTTGATTTTCAGGTGAAGCCGTTCCGTTTTTTATCCCGTATCGTTCCATTTTCAACATACTTTTCTCAGAAAACATTAAGTTTGTTATTTATTTTGCCCCCCCGGCAGCTGACCTCCTCGTGGTGGGGAGCGGGCAACAGGTTTGTGGTGTGCATATTGTACGCCGCAAGCCTGGCTAAAGAAGCGCAACCCCCTCAGATGATGAAAAGAACGAAGAAGGCCTCGGATACCGCCTACCCTGGTGTGCCAGGGCCCCATTTGGAGCCAGGCCTGAATGGTGGCAGTATGCGAGCGTCTGGTGGCCGGCCTGTCCCGCTCGGCAGCCGGTCGGGCTCAGCCCAAAGTAGTTACGAGCAACCCCGCAGTGGTCTTGTGAGCCACTACAGCGGTGGGGGGGGGGCGTCACGCCATGCACTAACCAGTGCGTGCGAGAATTAAAAGGCAACGGACAACGGCATCGGCTAGATATCGTAGGCATTTCTTCAACCAAGCAAAGAGGATCTAGAACTGTGGATCTTTCGGACGGGTGGAAACTCTTCCTGTCGGGAGTGGCACCTCAAATGTCTGCACAGGCGGGAGTGGGGATACTCACAAGTCCCAGGCTGGCAGACAGGGTATTGGAGTGGATACCGTTAGGAGGGAGAGTCGGGATCTTAAAGCTCAAGCTTGAAAGATCAACTTTGGCTCTAGTGCAGGTGTATGCACCGAATCTAGAGTCAGAGTATGCGGCTTTCCTCGATGAAGTTGATGCTGCCCTTGACAGGGTGGCTGAGATGGATTCCTTTATTCTGATGGGTGACTTCAATGCTCATGTGGGTGTGGATGTAACGACATGGGGGAGTGTGATTGGGAGGAACGGTGATCCTCATCAAAACATGAACGGAGAGAAGATGTTGGATTTTTGCTGTGCAAATGGCATGTCCATTATGAACACCTTCTTTCCACACAAAGACATCCATAAATACACATGGTACCGTCGGAGTCTTCAACAGAAATCGTTGATAGATTTCTTTGTGGTACCATAGTGTGTGAAACGGATGGTTTGTGACGTTCGTGTGTTGAGAGGGGCTGAACTGTCAACTGATCATCACCTGGTGTTGTGTACGCTGTATCTTCTGATAAAGTACCTCTTCTGCCAAGGCGGAAACCAAAAGTGGTTATACGCATACGGTGGGAGAAACTACAGAACAGTGAGGTTTGGCTGTGCGAGCAGCTAAAGAGCAGACTTGGAAGGAGTTCGGTGAGAAGTTGGAAAGCGACCATAGATCTGCGAAAAGGGTGTTCTGGCAAACCATTCGCCGGCTCAGAGGGAGGAAATACAACACCATCGAAGGAGTCAAATCAAAAGATGGCGTGTTGCTTTCCAATGAGGTGGACATCTTGCGCAGATGGAGCGAGCACTTTTCGGAGCTGCTCAATCCCGAACAAGGCACTGAGGGTGACAGACCTGCAGTCTTGAGTAGGGCGGAGAATAGTCCAACGGTGGAGGAAGTCATTTTGGCGATTGAATCGCTAAAAGTTGGCAAATCCGCCAGTGTGGATGAAATCCGGCCAGAAATGCTTAAGGCTATGGGTAAAGAGGGAGTTTTATGGCTCTCTCGTGTCATTAAGGTGGCTTGGGAACGCGGTGAAACACCAGGTGATTGGCCAACTGGGGTGATTGTCCCTCTCTTCAAAAAGGGGGACAAGAAAGAGTGCTCCAACTACAGGGGCATAGCTCTTTTAAGTCTCCCAGGTAAAGTCTACGCTAAGGTGTTAAAGGCGCGTTCTGGAGCTATGGTCGAATCCAGGATGGGGGGATGAACAGTGCGGTTTTCATCCCGGCAGAAGTACAACTGACCAGCTTTTCACTCTAAGAATGGTACTTGAGAAGGCTTGGGAGTACGCCAAACCGATCTACAGTTGTTTTGTAGATTTGGAAAAGGCATACGACCGAGTTCCTCGAGGTAAGCTCTGGAGTGTTCTGCAGGAGTATGGGATTGATGGTTCTTTGTTGAGGGCCATTCAGTCTCTATACACAAACTATAGTAGCTGTGTTCGGGTAAACGGTAGTAAATCAACACCTTTCACCGTGGGCGTTGGACTTCGCCATGGGTGCGTTTTGTCACCTCTCCTTTTCATTATATATATGGACTGGATGTTACAGCGCAGTTGAGGCGAGGAATGTTTCACATTGGGAGAGTTGAGGGTAAGTCATCTTCTTTTTGCAGATGATCCTCACATTCTCCCAGATAGAACTCCAGTGCGCTCTAGATAGGTTTGTAGCCGTATGTGCTGATGCTGGGATGAGGGTTAACGTGGACAAATCCGAGGTTATGGTTATTTCCAGAACCCCTGTTCAATGCACTCTACATGTTAGTGGAGTCCCATTGAAACAGGTGGAGAAGTTCAAGTATCTCGGGGTCTTCTTCACGAGTGATGGGAGGAATAATGCTGAGCTTTCCTGTAGGATTGGTCAAGCTGGGTTAATTTTGAAACAGCTGATTCGATCTGTAATCAGGAAGGCCGAGCTTGGTGTCAAAGCCAAGTTAGCGGTTTTTAACGCAGTATTTGTTCCAACTCTCACCTATGGTCATGAAATTTGGGTAATGACCGAAAGAATAAGATCGCGAATACAAGCTGCCGAGATGAGATTTCTTCGTGCTGTTGTGGGAATTACTCGCCGGGATAGGGTGAGAAACACGACAGTGCGCGGGGAACTCAATGTTGGCCAGCTGCTTCTTCGAACGGAAAGGGCTGTACTTCGTTGGTTTGGTCACGTGGCACGAATGTCCCCATCATCACGACTTCCGAGGAGTGCCTTGAATGCGATTCCATCAGGTAGGCGACCGCCTGGCAGACCTAAGATGAGATGGTTGGACCAAGTCCAAACACTCGCCTGGTTGCGCTTGGGCATAGCTCCTGATGAGTTAGAGTCGATGGCGGAGGATCGAGTGGCCTGGAGATCTCTCGTGCATGCATTGCCCCCGCGACCTCTTTAGTGGAACATGCGGGTCACTGAAAATGAGATGAGATGAGATGAGATGAGATTTATTTTTCAAATGTTGTCATGGCAATTTTCAAAACAAAAAGGAGGAGGAACTAAACAATGAAGTTAGTGTTCACAAAATGTATTCGTTAAACACTATTTTTTTTTAATATTTCGGGTGTGAAACATTTATTGGAAACAATACAGAAAACTTGTGAGGAATACGTTTGAAAATGGATAAATATTGAAACCAGTTTCGGACATTCTTTAACGACTCAAGTTCCCTTATAAACAATAAAATTATGTCAATGTTATTGGTGATAAAAATGTAGTACAATATTTCTTTGAATTACAATTCTATTATTATGTTAAAATATATTATTAAAATATTATATTAAAATAAAAATATACCTCTTCTTAATTTCTTAATTTAAAAGAAAACAGCGAACAGAGTCCTTAAAATATTTTCCGATAGCCGTCAGATTCACTAATTAGTGTCTTTATTGCGGGCAATTCATGAATTTATGACGTTACCATTGGCAACCATTCATGAATGTGCCGCCATTTTCGTGGGGTAATGATGAGTCCAAATTAGTGTGAGTGAAAATGAGGAAATATTTGTGCATTTATCATCAACCGTCAAATTTATTGGAAGATTCGGCAAATTTTTGAGTGGGCAAAGGGTTTTCCATCTGGAAAGTTACGTATCTTTATATGACTGATTTGGGGTTAGAATTAAGTATAAAACTGTCTTAAATATTTTTCTCAAATAAAAAGTTATATATGCATACATACATACATACATAGAAGTCATTTTTCATTGTTTATTCGATCCACTTGATCTAATAAATGACAAGACTCTCAAATCACCAGGTCCAGTTGCAAGCAATTTACCATCTCCATATAGCACTTCAATCGGTTTTTCTAATTGAGTAAACGTCATAAACCAGCCACGGCGCTTACGCATATGGTTTGTGGCACCTGAATCAACAAACCAAGAATAACTCTTTGCCAAAGACTGAGCAATGTTGCTAAAAAAAAACTATGGTTCCAAAAGTTTTCTTTGGTTGAGCTCTTTCTGATGCAAATTGTGCTTTGTAATCTCGTTTCCAGTGTTCTGTTGATCCACAGTTGAATCATTTACCAGTTTGCTTTGGCTTACTGTTATTTTTATAATCTATTTGATAATGCTTTCTGTTAAAATAGATAAGTAATGGATAAGTAACACTTATATTTTGTCGTTGCTTCTCCTCTCACACACACTATCTCTTACAACTCGTTGTAATCATATACAGTGCCTCACAAAAGTATTCGGAATTATATTTTTTCCTGGATTTTAGTATTGTTTAACAACAAATAATTATTATAATTACTAGCAAACCCGGCGAACTCCGTTTCGCCACCAGATGGCTTCGTTTTTTGTAACATTTCGTTTGAGGATTAAAAGATGAAGAAAAATTATTCTTTTTTTTATATTTGAAAAGGAAAAATTTTATTTCATTTCACAACAGTAATGAATTCATTTCGATTACAAAAATGAAATGTAATTTAGTTTGACTTCTCTAAGTAAAAAATTAAAGTGAATCTAAAGTAAATACTGAATCGAAGCTTTATACGTGTCCGCAAATTATCCGTTTCATTGAAGTGCTCTTTGGTAAACCACATTTGAACACGCAACTTATAGCTGCCCATGTGAAAAACAATGATTTTCTAAATTTATCCCGCAAATACTAAGCGATTGGCCTTGCGACTTGTTAATTGTCATTGCGAACGCAAGGCGAACCGGAAATTGCAATCGTTTGAAGTCAAACGGAAGATCAGTCGGAATCATTGGTATTCGAGGAATACATACATTTTCACCTGCGTATTTTCCGTTAATAATGGTTGCCTCAATCAAATTCGGCATAAGTCTTTTCACCGCAAGTCGAGTACCGTTGCAAAGTCGCGGTGTATTCAAATTACGCAATATCATAATAACTAAACAAACTTTGAGTTGCAAGTTATGTGGTGGAAATCCTGGTAACTCTAGAGAGTTCAAAAACTCCGTTGGATAATTTATGGATTTGTTATGGAATCAACGGATTTGTATGTCACCAAATCGCCAGCGATTTTTGATTGAATGGTGAAATTCAGTGCGTGTACATCATTATTATTTGCGGCGAGAATTGCTCGTTGACTTAACCAAGCATAATTCTGATAATTCTCACTAATGTTTGGGAAAGCATTTTCAATAAGAGCGTAAGAGGTAAGAGTAATTAATCCAGTTGTTGCATCAACTGGGACTTTTCCATTTCCAACAGCTAACAATTGTTTGGAAAATTGTGCAGCACTTTGATCATTTTGAAGTTGAACTCTCATATTAGTGGTTAGCGATAATGTTTTTACGTTATTCCAAAGATGTTGTTATTTCGCCGAAGATCCTTCAGAGTGAAGTTAAGTGCTTCAAGTGATTTCTTATGTGCCATTGTGCACTCATCCCAAACAATGAGCTTGCATTGCATCAACAATTTTCCCATTGCATTGATCGAATAGTGGCCAAAATCGATGAAATGACAATGACCACCAGTATTATTGTCCACCGCTTGCATTAATGTTTCGTATACTTGTTTTTGCTGTTCATTCAGCAACGGCACATTATTTCGAACGAATTCCTGCAATGCATCAACATTGTATTGCAGCTCTCGATTTAATTCGTGATTGAATGCATCGTGCATCGATCGATTTGGCGCAATCATTCCTACTTCAATCAGTAGCTTGTTTGCAAAGGTCAAGCATTGATCCTCAATCAGAGTCAATCCTTCATTGTAGATTTCATCGGTTATTTGCATGTCGGGATTATTCGTTCGAATGCGCAAGCGATGCAAGATATCTTCACATATGTCGTATTTGTATTTGTTCCATAACTGAATTGGCTGTGAAGGGAAACATGTGGTGACGATAATTGCGAACAGCGTTCGTATTTGGTACGCATTTGATGAAACAACTGAATCCGCAAGTGTTAAATCCCAATGAGAATCGTTCTCCAGCAAACCCAATAGTTGACATGCTTCTCGATATGTTTGGCATTGGTGGCCATTCACAGTTTTCAAATGCGCAAATGATTTTGGGCCACGCACATTTACCAAGAGCAGTCGCAAATAAAAACATTCATAATTTCTAGGATGAACAGTATACATGCGACCTAGCGCATCAGTGGAAAACACCTGTGGCCAATCTGGAACTGGGGTTCCTTGTTTGCGACGTTGTAATTTCATTGTTGATTGATTCCAAGTGTAATACTTGGGCATTTCAACGTACATCAGCGTCGCTGCGAATGGATCTGCTTCACACATTGCAAAGAAGCTAGTCAATGTTGTCGATGGTGGTCTCTCAGCTCGTTGTGCCGCATTAGCCCCAGTGAAGTAAATTCTTTGTCCATTTTCCAAATGCACTGCTAAATGTACAACTGTGGGATAAAATATGAGGTTAGATGTATGTACATACTCGTAAGTACGTGCACATTCGCATATATGTATATCCCTTTCTCTTTCCAAAGCAATATTTATTCGTGCATTATATAAGTAAGCAGTGGCGTAACATCAATAACACGATTCGCACGGATTATGGCAAAAAAATTACAGTTCTGATGTTATGTTATTGTCGTATGTATAAAAGGATGTGACTTCATAAGATTATTGTACCCAAGCAATACTTAAAAAAAACTAGTAGTTATACTTGAACAATTTATCATACTTTTTGGATGGTCATCAGAAAAAATGTTTTTCCTGTTCGCCATAGTCAGATTTACAACTTGGGCAAATACAACGGTGACAAGAACTGAAGTTAAGTTTATAAGAAGACTATAATATTAAATAAAATTTGTTCAGAATTAGTGAATATTTACGAAGGATATACACACCTGATCAAAAAAATAGACCACCTTATATTTTATGTCTTCAGCGTTGCACAGTGAAGGAAATGGTTAAAGTTCACAAAAAAGGCTTATATATTTGTATTCTATATACTCATTAAAAACTTAAAACATAAAAATATTTTCAATTTTTACGTAAGTAGATTGTTAGGAAGATTAAATTGTGTTAGTTCATAACAATCGTATGATCAAAAAAAATAGATACACTTCAGATTGTGATTAATATTAAATTACATCATTATTTTCTTTGCGAGTTTTTTGTCACAAAGGTTTAGTAAACGTAATTTTAATTGCTTGATATCAATTAAAAAGAAGGAAATAAACATTTTAAGGTTTACCATGGCTCGAAATAGTCATTGCACTACAGAAGAGAAAGTTTTGGTTCTGTCGCACAGAAAAGAAATAAAATCTCTGCGTGAAATCGCAAAATGTGTGGGACGGTCACTTCATTTTGTTAATTTTTTTTTAAAATCTGCACCCCAAAAGGAATTTCAGGGCAGAACAAAAAAACGACCTCAGCGGATGATCGCTATATAATAATGTTATCAAAAAGTGACCCTTTTAAGTCATCAAAGGCGATTTCCGCAGAAATTAACAACACCGTCAGTGCGCCAAAAGTTCGTGGTTGCTTACAGAAAACCAAACTTCTCAGACGAATAGCTACGAAAGTTCCCCCAATGAAAAAAAAAGTATTGGGCATGATGCTACACGTTGCCATGACATATGCAAATTGGGCGAGCGATATCGGTGAAGAAAAATGGTGAAATATTTTGCTGAGCGACGAAACAAAGAATAGTCTCTTTGAGAATGACTGTGAAAAAAATGAAGGGCTTCTCAAGCCAAGGAATTCCGTAACCGTTGCAAAAATACAGTGAAAAATGGAGGTGGCAACATAATGGTTTGGGGATGTTTTTCTTAGATTGATGTTTGTCCTATATTCCATTTTGAAGACATTTTGAAAATGGTAATACTATAATACGTGGGCGCCGTGGCGTAGTGGGTGGGTGCGTCGATTTCTACGCTCGAGGTCGTCGGTTCGAATCTAAAAAAAAACATCAAACATTTTTTCACGGCTCCACCTCTTTCGAGTCACTGACAATGCTCAAAGAGTATAACTGTCTAGAAAAAGTTTCTCAATCTCGCCGTTCGGAGCCGGCATTAAACTGTAGGTCCCCTTCACTCGTGAGAGAACAGTAGCACGCACAACACGAGTGGTTGCTGAGAAACTAGGCCGAGGTCCACCTCGGACTGAAGCGCCGCCATTATTATTATATTATTATTACAATACTATAATACGCCAAGGAAAACATGAATCTGCATTGGGTCTTTCAGCAGGATAACGACCCAAAGCATACTTACACACTAGTAAACAATTCTTCGTTCACAACAAAATCAACCTGCCACCTTGGCCAAGTCCATCCCTAGGCCTAAGCTCTATTGAAAACTTGTGGGCGCATCTAAAGAAGAAATTGTTTGAGCAAATATTTACCAATACTGACAAACTGTGAAAATTTGTTCAAAAAACTTGTTATAAAATACCAGTAGAGACATGTCAAGACATCATCATTGTATAATATCGGGAGAAAATTATCTAGATCCAAAGAAAAGAAATAGTGGAGAAGGATACCCGCAAATTGTTAATGCATATTGAACGCGGTTGAAAATATTTGGGATGACAATTTCCAGCAAATAATATATGAATAGACTAGCAAACCCGGCGAACTCCATTTCGCCACCAGATGGCTTCGTTTTTTGTAACATTTCGTTTGAGGATTAAAAGATGAAGAAAAATAATTTTATTTTATATTTTGAAAAGGAAAAATTTTATTTCATTTCACAACAGTAATGAATTCATTTCGATTACAAAAATGAAATGTAATTTAGTTTGACTTCTCTAAGTAAAAAATTAAAGTGAATCCAAAGTAAATACTGAATCGAAGCTTTATACGTGTCCGCAAATTATCCGTTTCATTGAAGTGCTCTTTGGTAAACCACATTTGAACACGCAACTTATAGCTGCCCATGTGAAAAACAATGATTTTCTAAATTTATCCCGCAAATACTAAGCGATTGGCCTTGCGACTTGTTAATTGTCATTGCGAACGCAAGGCGAACCGGAAATTGCAATCGTTTGAAGTCAAACGGAAGATCAGTCGGAATCATTGGTATTCGAGGAATACATACATTTTCACCTGCGTATTTTCCGTTAATAATGGTTGCCTCAATCAAATTCGGCATAAGTCTTTTCACCGCAAGTCGAGTACCGTTGCAAAGTCGCGGTGTATTCAAATTACGCAATATCATAATAACTAAACAAACTTTGAGTTGCAAGTTATGTGGTGGAAATCCTGGTAACTCTAGAGAGTTCAAAAACTCCGTTGGATAATTTACTACATCATCGGGATTTGTTATGGAATCAACGGATTTGTATGTCACCAAATCGCCAGCGATTTTTGATTGAATGGTGAAATTCAGTGCGTGTACATCATTATTATTTGCGGCGAGAATTGCTCGTTGACTTAACCAAGCATAATTCTGATAATTCTCACTAATGTTTGGGAAAGCATTTTCAATAAGAGCGTAAGAGGTAAGAGTAATTAATCCAGTTGTTGCATCAACTGGGACTTTTCCATTTCCAACAGCTAACAATTGTTTGGAAAATTGTGCAGCACTTTGATCATTTTGAAGTTGAACTCTCATATTAGTGGTTAGCGATAATGTTTTTACGTTATTCCAAAGATGTTGTTATTTCGCCGAAGATCCTTCAGAGTGAAGTTAAGTGCTTCAAGTGATTTCTTATGTGCCATTGTGCACTCATCCCAAACAATGAGCTTGCATTGCATCAACAATTTTCCCATTGCACTGGATCGGGAAATATTGCATGTTGGAGTATCAATTGTGTTTAAATTGAGTGGCAACTTAAGCGCAGAATGTGCAGTACGACCGCCATCTAGAAGAGTCGCCGTAATTCCAGATGATGATAACGTCAAAGCTATGTCACATCTTGATCGAATAGTGGCCAAATTCAGTGGCTGTGGTGATGTAAGTTATGGATCCAGTTTGACTTTTCCACTTGCGCAGCACAATCCAGCCGTCATTGGTCCAATATCTAAATTGTCATCATCACTGTAGTGTGCAGTGGGATCATATTGGAATGCCAAGCGATTGTATGATGCCAATGATCTTCGTGTGCTCACGCGTTGTCTCAATCGGGCATTTTCTCTTATTATATTTTGTCTTTCTTTGCTCAAGTTCTGTGAATACACTTGTTGCTGGCTTGCATGTCTTGTGCGGCGACCGATGTTCGCACGTCGTCCTCTAGGCATTTTGGACTATGGACAGACTGGTGAATTTAACCTCAAATGCACGATCCACATTATTTTCACAGTTCAACTTACCACCTTAAGGACAAATGCCTGCTGTTGAAATTGAATACAAATTTGCACAATACGCGTGATTGATTTGATGGTTTCCAATTGAACTGTTAGGAAACGAATAACTTTAACCTCAATTTCACAATTTCACAGTGAACACAATACCGGTTTTAAGTTAGCGTTTGAAAGAACGTGCGCATAATAAATGTCACATGAAATTAACTGAGCAGAGTACAATGAGTAGCTGTCAAACAATGTATCACGCACCAATGTATCACACACCACGTGCTGGCGCCATCTCCTCCACCACCATGCAAAACCATATTGGTTTGTAGTACATGCTATGTATCAGAGATGGCGCTGTATGTGAAAATGATTTTCCCTGTTTTCCTGCTTTTCTGTTGAAATTTTTCCTGAATTTTGTTTGCTATAAACCTAACGGAGCCCGAGACCTTTCCAACGAATTCAAAACCGTGGCAATCGGTTCGTGCGTTCTGGAGTTATAGCGTCAGGAAGGAAATCCCGACTTATTTTTATATAATAGATAATAAAAAACAGTTTCCATTCAACATTTATTCTCTGTTAACAAAAAATCAGGAAAAATAATGTATGTTTTTTATCTGCAACAACAACAAAATGTAACAAACTCGGATCCAGGAAAAACATAATTCCGAATATTTTTGTGAGACACTGTATGTACCATATCCTTTTTTACTCTTCCAATAATCATTGAACCGAACGGACATGTGTACGGAGTTTTAATTGAACCGCAAGATTAATTCCCTCCAACAGGTCATGGGCAAAGTTTTATAAAATTTTATAAAGTTTCATAAGTTTTATAAAGTGCATAAATATACAAATAATAAAGAGTTCCACCGGTTTATATTCAATTAAAAAACTAGATGACACGAATTACGCGGCGTGGTCGGTTTTAATGAAAAGTGTGTTAGTTCATTCAGATTTGTCGGCTGGGGTCGGCGGAGGAGTGGTAAAAGATGAGACTCCGACGTCGGTGGAGAAGGCGGCATTTGATGCCATAGATGAAAAGGTCTTAGCAAGCATTATGCTATGCATGAAACTGTCGCAGCTCAATCATGTGAAAAACTGCGAAACGTTCGCGCGAGCGTGGATCAGACTAAAAAACTTTTTTGAGCCACGGGGAAAGGCTCGAAAAATTACATTATTTAAAAAACTCTTATCTCTACATTTCATTGAAAGTGGAAGTATGTCTGATCACATAAATTTGTTTTGCGACATACTTGAGAAACTAAAAGAGATCGATGTACAAATGCCCGACGAGATAATATCCATTATCTTACTCTCCAATTTCCCGTTAGTTTTGAGAATTTCGTTGTCGCAATCGAAACTCGGGACGAATTGCCATCCCTTAGCATACTCAAATGCTAGAAGAGGGTGTGAGACAGTGCTGCCAGTTTCTGGTAAATTTACCTTGTCGTGGGAATTTCCAAATCCCATTCTACACATTTGGTAAAAAGGTATTTTCATACAAAAAAGGGTAAATTTCTTCTGAAACCAATATCCTTCCGTTTGTTTGTGTTCTCTAAGAAATCTATGGTTGCAATACCCTACATTCAAGGGATGGCTGAAACCTGTACCACAAAGAAGCGAGCTGCAGAGCTAAGAAGCACAAATAATAAATCATGGTGGAGGAAGCAAAAAAAATGCAGTCCAAAATTTGTGAAAAAAAAATGGTATAGCTCACATTTTTTGGAAGTGGTAAATTTTGAGAGATATGGTCATTTTTCTTCTCAAATGTGGTAAATTTTACTTTAAAATACTGCCAACACTGGTGTGAGACGGCAAGAACGAGGTAGCGAAATTGAAAATTACCAAGACTTCGTTTCACGGGGTTACACAAAAAAGGATCAACAACACACAGCATGGGCAGCGGACACAGCGGCTATGGCGGATATGATGGTTCAAACAAATATAAAAATAACAACGGGAAGTGTTTTGATTGCGGTCGTAGAGGGCATTTCGCGGCAAAGTGTAAGGAAAGGAAAAAAGGGACACAGAATGCTTCCTCATTTTTCTTAAGTATGGTAGCGCCAACAAAGATTCTCAAGCGAAATACGTGGTGTGTCGATAGCGGGGCAACATCGCATATGTGTTGTGAACGGGATATGTTTACCCGATTAACTGGACATCAAGAACAAATACAAGTCGCTGGTGGGAAAACTGTTACTGCATATGGTCACGGTGATGAACAAATAAATGCCAATAACTGCGTGATAAAACTTCGTGACGTACTTTACGTACCAACATTGCAAGGAAATTTTGTGTCAGTGAGTAAGGCAGTTGATAACAATCACACTGTGTCTTTCGACAACACTTCTGCAAGAATATAATCAAAAACCGGACAGGTGTTCTTGAAAGCAAACAAAGTAAGCAATTTATTTTTGTTTCGGAATGCAGGCGACTTTTGCATTGTGACACGAGGAACGAAAGCGGCTTCGGTTATGCCTAAATCAATTGACGCAGAAGAGTATGGTTCGAGGAATGCAGATTAGCGATTTTTCTGACATGAAAGAAGACAGATGTGTTACGTGCCTGAAAGGTAAGATTTGTGCGAGTCCTTTCCCTAAAGCTTCCTAGCAAAGATAAAAAAATGTTCTTGATCTTATCTATACGGATGTATGTGGCCCCATGAATGTGTGCTCAAACGGCGGCTCAAGATATTTCGTCACATTTATTGACGACTGGTCGAGATATATTTATGTGTATTTCATGAAAAGAAAAGATGAAGTCTTCGAAACGTTCAAACAGTTCAGAGCAGAAGTGGAGCGTCAAACGGGCATAGAAATTAAAAAGATACTCAGTGATAATGGCACAGAATATGTTAACAAGGCATTTAACAGCTACTTGGCAGAAAACGGTATCAAAAGGCAGCTTACGGTCCCATACACACCGCAGCAGAATGGTGTAGCGAAAAGAGCCAACCGCAGTTTAGTGGAAATGGCCAGAAGTATGCTCATACATGCTAACCTGAAAGAGCAGTTTAGGGCCGACGGCATAAATACTGCTACTTACTGCCAAATGTTGCACATTTGAGGGTATTTGGTTCAAAGGGTATAGCGCTTAATAAAAAACAGCATATGAAATTTTGCGCCAAAGGCAGGCATGTTTTGATGATGGGGTATTCAGACACGTCAAAAGCTCACCGATTATATGATATGGAAGCAACGAAAATAATTATCAACCGAGGCGTAGTCTTCATGGAAGATAATATATCAACGACACGAAGAAAGATTTAATATCGTTTTTCATTCCTGATGGCGAATATCAGAATGATATTAGAATGATGTACATTGTTGTTGTCGTGGGGTCAACACGTACTTTATTTTGTCCGTAAAGACTGTGCTTTATCTTGTTAATTCATTCGTTTAAAGTGTAAAATGTCGTGTTTTTGCAAACATAAAGTTGAACGCAATCAGCCAAAAGTCCTATGTGTAGGCTGCAAGTGTTATTTTCATTGCAATTGTGTAAATATTCAACCAGCTGATGCTGATTTTTTGCACAAAAATAATAAAAGTTTCCGCTGCAAAAATGTTCCGCTGCAAGAAGGGGCTCTCTCCGCTCTCCCCCACCTATAAGAGAACAAATTGAACGGTCACCTCCTCAATCAGTGTCTCCTCTCACAACTTTAATTGCAGAGCAAAAAATGATCCAGCAGCAAAATAAGGAAGTTCCACACCAGCAACTACAAGAACAACAACACCAGACAGTCTCTCCATCGGTTTCGTCTATGCAGCAACAAAAACAAGCTGTAACCTTGGAAGCAATTTATAATGAAATTGTGGCTATGCGTGCCGAAAATGCACGTACTCTATCGATGATAGCCTCTCTCCAAGATGAAAAAAATAATCTCTTGCAGACTGTGCGTGATCTGCAGATAATTTAACTTCAAAAATCTTTAATTGTAATCAAAATAGTAGGATATACATAAACGAATATTTAACCGGAAAAACGAAGTATTTGTTAAATGCTGCACAAAAAATAAAAAAAGAAAAAATGTACAAGTATGCTTGGGTAAAAAATGGAAGAGTGTACATGAGAAAGGGGGATAATGACCAATTAATTACTATAAATTCTAGTGAAGATCTTCTAGCCCTAAAGTAATATGCAAGTTTTACAAAGTAATGTTCTCGATGTCCCCTCTATCAACTGTATTAGTGTTGATGAACTCGATCTATTTTTTAACCAAGTATACTTATCAAATGTACTTATCATTCACCAAAACATAAGAAGCATGCGAAAGAATTTTGATAACTTCCTTGCGCATTTGAACTCATTTAAAAATCAGCCCGATTTTATTTTTTTGTCAGAAATCTGGATTTATGAAGAGGAAAACTCTCTTTTTGACATTGAAGGATACAGATTTATATCTTGCTGCAATAACAATTATGCATCTGGCGGTGTTGCTGCATTTATTAAAGAGTCATTTAACATTGAATATTATGGTTTTAACGTAAACAGATGCGATGCATTAAAAATTAGAAGTGCTGATTTAAAGGTAACTCTTTTTTGTTTATATAGATTTAATGGACCATCTCTGTCTAATGGAATGTTTTATGATTTGGAAATGTTGTTGACAGGTGAACAGAATGATGTCATCCTTTTAGGTGATTTTAATTTAGACATCTTAGAAGATTCTAATTTGGTAGATAAATATTTGTTTCTACTATCTTCTTTTGGACTTGAGTCAAGCATAAATAGACCCACTCGTATTTCTTCTTCCGCTAGTACTTGTATCGATCATATTATGGTACGTTTGTCTAAATCTGAGATAACTCAAATCTACAGCTCGGTTGTTAATTTGCAAGTATCAGATCACTGTATGACATGTCTTAGTTTAAAATATTCTCGTCCTTCTACAATAAAGTCATTGATATCTAAGGGTTCTTTTGTCAAAACTGATTTTGTATATCTTAATTATCTTCTTCGTTTTGAATGTTGGGAAAGTGTTTTTGAAGAAAATGATCCTTCCTTAGCCTTCTCCGAGTTCAACAAGATTCTTGATAAATATGTATTGCAATGTACTGAGAAGAGAGTAAGACGAAATGATAAATGGAAAAAACTTCAACCGTGGATATCTTTTGAGCTACTAAAGAAAATCAATGAGAAAAAAAAGTTATACAAAAAGAAGAAGAAAAATCCCAATAATAATAAAGTCACTTTAGCTTACAAAGAATTATGTAAAGATATCTCAAAACAGGTTTCATTGTGTAAAAATAATTACTATGTCAACAAGTTTCGTGAGGTCAAAGGTGACTCTAAAAAGGAATGGGAAATAATAAGAGGCTTACTGAATAAATCTGTTTAAAAAGATCGAATTATTTGTTTGAAAGAAGGTAATGGTTATATATCCGACAATAAGAACTTATCAGAAAAATTCAATACATTTTTTTCCTCTGTAGGTGTTAAGGTTGTCTCTGATAGTTCAGATCTTTACTGTAATTGTAACTGTCTAGTTGATGAGGTGTCATGCCTGCAAAGTTTCTTTTTTGATCCCATTACGTCGTTTGAAGTGTATAAAATTATCCTGTCTCTAAAAAATTCGAATTCTCAAACAAATGAGAGTTTATCAAACAACTTGATAAAAAAAATAGCTTTAAATATATGTGATGTTTTATGTTTTATTTATAACAAAAGCGTTGCGTGTGGAGTTTTTCCTGATTGTTTGAAAGTTGCTGAAGTAATTCCTTTGTTTAAAAAAGGGGATACAAATGTAATATATAATTATAGACCTATTTCCTTGTTACCTGTATTCTCGAAAGTATTTGAAAAAGCGTTAGAGATAAGAATGGTAAAATTTTTGGAAAAGAATACATTTTTTAGTTGTTGTCAATTTGGTTTTCGTCCGGGTCATTCCACTGAGAGTGCACTCCTAAATTTTTGTTCCGATATCTACAGTGGCTTCAATAACAGGCTTCATACCGCTGCGCTTTTTGTAGACATAGCAAAAGCATTCGACACTGTTGATCATAGTATACTCTTAGATAAGCTGTTCAAATGTGGATTTAGAGGTACAATCCATAACTGGCTCAATTCATATTTATCAAATAGATGTCAAAGAGTTAAAATTGATGGTGTGTTAAGTTCCGATAGAACCGTATCCATAGGTATCCCGCAAGGCTTAGTGCTTGGTCCCTTATTGTTTTTAATATTTATTAATTCATTCTTTACGCAAAAATATCGGAGTAAGGTTACAGCCTTTGCGGACGATACGGCATGTGCTTTTATCAGTGATTCTGCTTTGAATTTATCTTCAGATATCAATCATGACCTGGAAGTGTTTAGTCATTGGTTCAAAATGCACAAATTGGTTATAAGCGAAAAAACCAAAATTATGTTTTTTAGTCCAAATGGCAATCAAGTAGATTACGGACCGTTCATTTTTCACTGTGGAAACTGCCAGAGATTTAAGCATAGTGCGTCTATTTGTAACTCTCAACACAATATTCAGACTTTTTGCGAGGAATGCTCTTGTTCGAATAAATGTTTCAGTATTGAAAAAGTAAATGAATTCAAGTACCTTGGTGTTATTCTAGACTGGATAATGAATTGGTCTGCCCACACGTATTCTCTCAATAAGTATCTTATGGCAACTATTAGGCAATTTTACCTTTTAAAATCGTATTGTTCACTAAATGTTCTAAAGTGTATGTATTATGGTTTAGTGCAATCCAAGCTTGAATATGGCTTAGTTGTTTGGGGTGGCACTCACTATAATAAAATTGTCCCTCTTCTTATGTCTCAAAAACATATCATTAGACTTATTTGTTCCAAAAATCGACGGTTTAGTAGTTTACTTTTATTTAGAGGTCTGAATATTTTGCCTTTAAAACATTAATTCTGTTACAAAGTCTTAAAAATATTTTTCAAAAGATCGGGTTATTCTTTAAATAGATGCTCTTCTAATTACCAACTTAGAGTAAATGAACGGAATCTTGTACAAGTTCCTTTTCATAACCTACAAATATTCTTTAATTTTTTTTCATCAATCGCTCCAAGACTTTTTAATAAACTGCCTTATGACATACACATGATTCGAAATGAATCCACTTTCCTCAGAAAAGTGAAATCATGGCTGTTAGCTTTAAGTTATAAAGATGTTCTTGATATGCTCTGTCTTTTGGTTTAAATACATTTTAAATTATCCTTTATGTTTTTAAGTCCTAATGACCCCACTTACTCTGTTTATAGGCTTTTAATTAAATACTGTTATTTTTTTATTCTGTTTTCGTTTCTAGTTCCTTATGAGCTATAGATTACAGAGATTTGTTTTTTATCGATACTTTTATATTTTATTGTACTTATTTATTCTCCTTGTGATATTTGTTATGCATTGTATTGCTAAAAATGGATTAATAAATCTTAATAAATCTTAATAAAATGAGAATGCTAGTAACGTGAACTCAATAGATGGCATCGCTGGAGAAGGAGTTTCCGAGAGTATTTCTGAAGCAAACAATGAAAACTTAGAAGAAGCTGAAGAAACCAGTACCGAAACCAAGATCACCGTAGACAACAAAAGAGAAGAGTCCAAAAGAGGACCAGGCAGGCCAAAGCTTATACGCACAGACAAACCAGGGCGTCCGAAAAAACAATACAACACGGAGCACGATGAGACTATTGAGACCCCACAAAGTATACAAGAAGCAGTCAATTATAAACAGCATGGTAAGTGGATCGAGGCTATGAAAAGCGAATACAATTCTCTTATTGCAAATGGGACCTGGACGCTATGTGACCAACCAGAAAATAAAAGCGTCATAAACTGCAAATGGGTTTTTAACTTGTAACGCAACAAAGAAGGCAACATAGATCGATACAAAGCAAGGCTTGTGGCAAAAGGGTGCTGCCAAAAA
Organism: Myathropa florea; assembly: GCA_930367185.1. Taxonomy (NCBI): domain Eukaryota; kingdom Metazoa; phylum Arthropoda; class Insecta; order Diptera; family Syrphidae; genus Myathropa; species Myathropa florea. Next base: position 94,100,749 of record OV884002.1, on the reverse strand, counting down.
TATGGCATAAATTATAGCGAAACCTTTTCACCCGTCGTTAGGTATGCAACCATTAGAATGACCCTTGCTTTGGCAGTGGAACATAATCTCTATGTACATCAACTTGACGTACCGACAGCATATCTAAATAGCGATCTGCACGATAAAGTTTACATGCGCCAACCCGAAATGTTCATTGACTCAAAGAATCCAGATAAAGTCTTAAAGTTGAACAAAGCTATATATGGACTGAAGCAGTCTGGACGCGAGTGGAATGCTAGACTTGATGAGTTTTTGAAAAAGATTGGTTTCAAGCAATGCGAGAGTGAATATTGTGTGTATACTATGAATACGAAAAACGATTTCAACATCATAGCAGTATATGTCGACGATATACTTCTGTCAAGCTCCAATAAGGATAATTTGAATATCATCAAATCGAAGATAGCTGACGAATTCGAAATCGTAGACAAAGGCGCCTTACAACATTTCTTGGATATGGAAGTACATCGGGATGGAGAAACTGGAGCAATCACATTAAGCCAAAGGCAGTATATAAAATATATTCTGACACAATATAATATGAACGTTTGTCGTGAAGTTGCAACACCTTTGGATTCAGGATATCAGACTCAGTGCTCCGAAAACTGTAAAAAGGCAGAAGTACGTGCATACCAGGCAGAATCAGGCCACCAACCAACGGCGTCCCAAGAAGGGAGTTCAAAGAGGAGAAGGAAACCGACTCCCAATGCAGCTAAACGCCGCAACACAAATGTGTTCTCTGAAAAGCTGCAAGAGGAAAAGCAGACTGTTGCGGCAACATCGAAAGCTACAAAAGCAGCTAAGTCCGAAGCATATGTATCTGATGGGGGGGAAGGCATATTCGCGACAAGCAGCAACAGCTTTGAGTCGCTGGGCAGCTCCGATACAGAGGATGAGGTGGAAGAAATAATCCGTTCGAAATCTAATGAAGTTGAGAACTTGAGGGAGAGAACTCGGAAACTCCTCAAGGAAATAAGGGAGTTGCGAATCAGTACTCTCGCAAGGAGAAACGGGGACCAGGAGTCAGGGGTCCAAAGCCAGCAGAAACTGCAACTGAAAAAGCTGGCAAAGAAGCAGCAACAAAAAACCAACAACTCAACAGCAACAGCAGCCAGCAACAAAACATTAACAGCAACCAATAACACAACAGCAACAGCATCCAGCAACACAACAGCAGCAAGCAATACATCAGCAACACCAGCAGCAGACTCATAAGAATGAGAAGGTACCACCGATCACAGGACAGACATTGAACAAACTGCCGAGGTATGTAAGTCAGCCATAGGTAAAGGTAACTTTGTAGTTAATAAAAAGAAAGGTGATGAAAAGTTCTCCATCCGCTGCAAGACAGTGGAACAGCTCCACATGATAAAAAAGTGTTTAAAGCTTTCGACGACGGATTTCTTCTCCTATACCCCAAAAGGCGAAAAACGCCAGACTGTTTTATTGAAGATCCCCAAGCCGCTTGAAACGGATCCGAATGCTCAAAGAGCAAGTGTGCGATGGTCTCGAGTTCGTCGGGTCAAGCTCTTCACCACAGTAAGGGCAAAACGAGAGCCCTGGCAGTTACAGCTCTACGTCGTTCAGCTGTCACCCAACATCAAACTGGACAATCTAAATACTATAAAATATTTAGATTTCCGGACAAGCAAATGGGAAAGAATAAGAAGGAGCGAGGGCATTCTACAATGCGTTTGCTGCCAAAGGTTCGAACACGCCGCGACGAACTGTGAAATGCAGCCCCGATGCGTCACGTGCGGTGAGAACCACAAGGCGGAGGACTGCAAACTGGGGAAAGAGGGAGAAGTTGACAAAAGTCAGCTCAAGTGCGTACTTTGCGGGAACGCGGGGCGCACCGCTAACTATCGGGGTTGTCCTAAATTCAAGGCCATCAAAGCAAAAACGGATCTGCAGAAGCAGCCTCCAGTGAAAAATCCACACGGAGCAGCCATAACCGCCACTCCTCAAGTTACCTACGCCCAAATGGCGTCTGGTCGGAGGAATACGGGAGAGCAGCAACTACCATAGGCTGTGCCACAAATCTCAGAGCCAAGAGCACCCGAATTTGAGTCCGACTGGAAAACTTCCATGGAAAAGCGTATGGTTCGTTTAGAGGAGCAGGTGGGCCAAATTCTGGCGCTCATGCAGAACCAAGCACGTCAATCGTCCTAATAGGTGCGACGGCGAAGAGTACTTACAAGATCCTTGCAGTGAATGTAAACTCACAGATAAGGATCGAACGAAGAAACGACCTCTACAGACTATTGGATGACCAAAGCCCAGAGTTGCTTCTGATGTTGCTTCTGAAAATAATATTAAACACAAAGTAGTGTATATTGGTGAAGTACGTAGGTTTCAGTAGTTGGAGGCCTGCATCGTGTGTATTTGTCTCCGCAGTGGAAGAAAGCTGCATGTGGTGTCAGTCTACTCCTCCGGCTCGCCTCATACCACAACAACAATAGCAGAGCTCGATTTACACTTCCGATGCTTAATGCTGTACTCGGAGGAGAACTATTTCATTTTAGCCGGGGACTTAAATGCCCGACATGGATATTGGGGAAACATAATTTCCAATGATAGAGGGAACCAGCTCTATAACTGGTTTTGCTTGCACAGTGTCGAGTATAGACTCGATTTAAAAGCAACGGAGATCTCGTCGTTCCCCAGAAGCGGCTCGCGTCTGGACTCAGTGCCGAAATCAAAATCCCGAACGACATTGCGGAATTAGGAGAGTTTGTTCAAAGCTATCCCTACAGCTACAGTAGGACGCGCTGGACACGCTTCCCCAGATAACTGACAAGAGCGCTCTCCTCGAATGCGGTCCACATACCGCCCAATAGTACAATTGTAGTAGTAGTACAATTGGGTGAGACACTAAAACGAACGATGGACAGTACTATACCACGGTATAACCCCACAAACAACGAAAACTTGTACCGCAATGCGACAATTGACGCACTCTACCAACAAAAAAGTAGACTTCTGTCAAGATTGAAAACCTTGTACAGACGATTTACTGACAGACGAAGTGAGGAAATTAGGACACTGAAGTCAAACCTTGATTAATCAGAATTACAGGATTTCTGTTAACTTGTATTGGAACAACAAGATTCGGGCTGTAAATCGAACAACCCGAGTATGTTTCCACATATAAACAAATTCTTCCGCAGCAGTAAGCAAAGCGAACTTCCGTGTCTTAAGATTCCCAGAACGACGGACAATGAACAAATACTGACAATAGCAGGTGTTGATCCAGTAAACGCAGTCCTTGATGACAATTTCTTTATGGTTGAAGATCCGCAGGAAAAAGTGGAGGCACTGGGCGCGGTCTTTCAGGAAGTATATAAGGTGAACGAGAGTGTTTGCCCGAATTACGACTTGGAGAACCGCGTACTGGTTAGCAACTCTCAACTTCGAAATGATATGCAAAAATGGCGATTTGAGAACAGAGGCTTTGTCGTGTTCAATGATGAAAACATGGCAGATAATGCCATTGCCGATGAAAGGGTTCATCCCCCGTTCATATCGAAGACAGAGCTCCAAGTGGTCTTCGAATCACTTAAAAAGAAAAAGTCAGTTGGAATCGACGGGATCTCCACCATTGTGCTAAGGCATCTCCCTCTAGAAATGGTTAATATGTACACAGTTCTTTTTAACAATGCTCTGAATAATGCACATTATCCTGAGCATTGGAAAACCGCAATTGTACAACCCATATCTAAACGAGGAAAAGACTCGTCTAATCCGTGCAACCTCCGGTTAATTAGTCTCCTTCCGAACATCAGCAAGGTATTCGAGCGGGTGCTTAATAGAGCTCTACTAAAGTGGGCTGAGGACAAACACATCATTCCGGATAACCCATTCGGTTTCAAAGCGGGACATGACACTATTCAGGCTGCGTCGAAACTGGTGTCGGATATCCAATGGAACAAGAGCAAGAAACAATGTACAGGTGCCTGCCTGATTGATTTGGAGAAGGCCTTCGACACCGTATGGTATGGTTAGAAGGATTTTTCTACAAGCTCAATCGGCTAGGTATAAACAAACCACTACTGTACCTACTGTGTAACATGCTTACCAGCAGAAAGTTGGTCGTCAAGAATGGCAACGTGACCTCTACGGGTATATTCCACATCAAAAATGGTCTCCAACAGGGTGCCGTCAATTCGCCGATCCTGTTCAATATTTACTTAAGTGATCTTATAAGTTCGCTTCCCCACGTAATTGCGTACGCATCTTGATAGTGTACAGATCAGGACCAAAGATCGAGAACATCACCACTCTCGTGCAGGGTGATTTCGACTCGTTCATGCGAAAATGCGACGACTGGAAGTTGAAGATCAACTTCGAGAAGTCGGAAACCATCCAAACCTCGGCGGATACTAAAAAGAATTAGCGAAAGTACTCAGTTGTTGGACGACACGGCCAACCACTGGCGCAAAGGACTGTAGTCCGATACCTGGGGAGTTGGCTAGATCACTTTCTATATTTTAATAAACATATAGAGGCTGTTTGGCCAGAGCCCGAAGGATGCTTTCGCTTTCACAAAGAGACTGTTGTACAACAGCCAACTCAATGTGAGGGTGAAGGTAATCTGCTACATGGCCCTTATCAGGCGAAAGCTCACCTATGGCTGTCCCGTGTGGTTGAACGTGAATGCAAGCTTGATGGAAAAGATTCGGGTGTTTGAGAGGGCTTGTCTTAGGACCTGCCTTCGCCTTTACAGAACACCAGAGTCCCAGTATAGAAAATTCTATTCCAGTGAGGTCCTATACAACAGAGCGAACATGATAAAGGTGGATAATTTTCTGCTGAAGATGGTTCGAGTTCACACTGCCACAGCGATGGATTCGATCAATAATCTGATCTCCGGGGCTTACTACCCCAACCCACAATACCATGAAGAAATACGTTAGCATAGATGACGATAGCAAGAATGACTTCTATGATCTCCTAGAAAGAACGTACGATCAATGCCCCAGCTACGACACCAAGATCGTTCTAGGAGATTTCAGCGCTAAGCTGGGTAAAGAGGACATCTTTGCTAGAGTCATCGGTTAACACAGCCTGCACGACACAATGTCCGAAAACGGACTCAGGCTGGTGAACTTTGTTACGGGGCGAAACCTCTCTGTAGATAGCACGCGGTTCCCACACCTCAACATCCATAAAGGGACCTGGCGGTCCCCTCTTCATTCAACCGGCAACCAGATTGATCACGTTGCGATCGACGTCAGACACTCCTCCAGTATTCTTGATGTCCGAACGTTCCGAGGCGCCAACATCGACTCGGACCATTTCCTTGTTGTAGCCAAGGTAAGGACACGGATATCGAGAGAACAACGGAGTCGAGGAAGACAACCACGGTTTGACGTCGAAAAGCTACAATCGCAACAGACTGCCAGGAACTTTGCCGATCGAGTCTCCCTGAAACTCTCCGAAAGTTCGACGCCGCCTGCACTAACAATAGACGAAGAATGGCAACGTTGTCAAAGAGCCATCAGAGAAGCCGCTACTGATGTGTTGGGTTTTAAAACGCCAACAAGAAATAACCCCTGGTTTGACAACGAGTACAGGCAGGCACATGCAGCAAAGCAAGAAGCCTACCGGGCAACGCTGCATCGAACCACGAGAGCTGTTCGTGAGCTCTACGAACAGAGAAGAAGGGAAGAGAACCGGCTTCTCAGGAAGAAAAAGAAAGAGCACGAGAAGCGCGCGATCGAGGAGATGGAGAGGTGTTATGGCAGGAATGATGTCCGAAAGTTTTACCAAAGGGTAAAACTTTTTTCGAATGTGTATAAAGTTCGGACAGAAGCCTGCCGGGACGAAAATGGACAGCTAGTAGTAGATTCGCAGTCGATACTGAGAAATTGGAAAAATCATTTCTGCAGACTTTTGAACGGCGATGAGGACACAAATACCACTGTCAGGCAGAATGTTCCACTCAACTCTACGGACGATGAGAGAAGAGAATACCGTCCCCCCGACCTAGACGAAGTCAAGATAGCGATATCGAGACTGAAGTCTAATAAAGCTGCTGGTGCAGATAGTCTGCCCACCGAAATGTTTAAAGCAGCTGGAGGTGATCTGGTAGGGCGCATGCAGCAGCTCATCTGTAAGATATGGTCGGAGGAAAACATGCCCGATGAGTGGAATCTCAGTATCGTTTGCCCGATCCACAAGAAAGGAGACCCCTTTGACTGCGCCAACTACCGGGGGATAAGTCTCCTTAACATTGCGTATAAGATCTTCTCTGCCGTTTTGTGTGAACGCCTGAAACCATTCGTGAACAAACTAGATCCTTATCATGGTTTCAGGCCCGGGAAGTCCACCATCGATCAAATTTTCACACTGCGGCAGATCCTGGAGAAGACCCAGGAAATGCAGATCGACACACACCATCTATTTGTCGATTTCAAGACCGCATATGACAGCGTGTATAGAGACGAGCTATACAGCGCCATGTCTAGTTTTGACATTCCTGCCAAACTCGTCAGACTGAGCAGGATGACGATGGAGAACTCTCGCTGCTCCATCAAGGTCGGTAACGAACTCACCGAGACCTTCAATGTCAAAAAAGGTTTTAGACAAGGCGACGCGCTGTTATGTGATTTCTTTAACATCATTCTTGAGAAGATCGTACAAAACTCACTGTCCAACACAAGAGGCACGATCTTCCAAAAGTTCGTTCAACTGCTAGCTTACGGGGATGACATTGACGTGATTGGGCGAACACAGCGAGCCGTTAATGATGCGTTTGCTGACATTGAAACGGAAGCGGCTAAAATGGGTCTGGCGGTAAACGAGGGCATAACCAAGTATAGGCTGTCATCGAGAAAGGACGCACAACATTGACGACTTGGCCAGAACATCACCATAGGCAGCTATAACTTTGAGGTAGTAAAGGACTTCGTCTACCTCTGCTCCGCGGTAAACAGTACAAACAACATCAATGCCGAGATCAAACGCAGAATAACTCTTACCAACCGCTGTTTTTATGGGCTCAAAAGGCAATTGAGTAGTAGAGCCCTCTCTCGGAAGACCAAGTTGACTTTGTACACCTTGATCATCTCAGTCCTGCTTTATGGCGCAGAGGCATGGACAATATCCCAAGCGGATGAACAGTGTCTTGGTCTTTTGGAGAGAAAAGTTCTGCGCGCGATCTTTGGTCCTGTTTGCGTTGATGGCATTTGGAGGAGAAGATTCAACCACGAACTGTATGGGCTGTACAGCGACATGAGTCTAGCCAGGCGTCTACGGATCCAACGCCTAAGATGGATAGGGCACGTAGAGCGTATGGACAACTTAGCTCCGGCCCGAAGAGTCTTCGACTCTGAGCCTGTGGGACAACGCAACAGAGGACGTCCACGAACAAGGTGGCGCACACAAGTCGAGGGGGACCTCGGCCGGCTTGGTGTGCGAAACTGGAGACAGCTGGCGAAAGATCGTGTTGGCTGGAGGGGCATGTTGAGTGAGGCTCAGGTCCATCTCAGACTGTAGCGCCCTAGGAAGAAGAAGAAGAAGAAGAAGAAAATCTAAATTGTACGCATTTATATCTAAAAACAAAATCAGTTGGGTTAGGTCGAAAGACATAGAGTAAGATTAAGTTTAGCTTAGAGAGCCCGCAGAGGGCCAGTAAGTTAGAAGTAAGAACACTGTACGGGCAACTAGAATTAGCATTTTGCCTAGTATTTGAGTATAATGAAATAATCAATGAAAAAAAGCATAAAAAAAAAAAACGTGCATACCAGAGTCTTATCGGGTCGCTGATGTATCTCGCGATATCAACTCGCCCTGATATATTACACTCAGTGTGTAAATTAGGGTGATTTCATACTAACACTCTGATTAAATCATTTATAGCGTTGAAATCAAAGTTAAAAAGCCATTTTTTAATCTTCCTGAACAAGATGGGTGCGTTCCTAATGATACGGATATTAAGTGGCAAGATGTTAAATATTCTAGGTGCAACTGATGTATAAAAATTTAAGAAGTGAGTGGTATTATGCTTAGGTACCGTCGCCAGAAAACATTCATTACTACGAAGTTCATAATCGGCAGGATTGCGATTCAATGAGTATCCACTTCTTAAGTAAAACGTTCTTAATACCTTATAAAAGTAAAGATGTTTAAGAGGTAGTATTGCCGAGTTAACAAAAAGCATAAAACTATGTTCTAAACGTTTTTTCCTCCACATTATTCTTAGGATATGTTTTTGTACAATTAACAAAGGTTGGATTTTATTGATATGTGTACCACCCCAACAAGTTAGACCATATTGTAATTTAGATTGTACAAGTCCGTAGTAAATTGTTTCAATAACTTTGCGAGAGCAAAATAGTCGAAGATGATAAATTATACTTGTTACCCTTAGTAAATATTTTCTAACTGAGGAAGTATGGATACTCCAGTTAAGTTTACTGTCAAACTCAATTATAATATGTTTAAGTAAAATTTATCGTGTTGAGAAGGAGTGTTAAAATAGATAAGTAATGGTGCCAACCAACACTTATATTTTGTCGTTGCTTCACCTCTCACACACACTATCTCTTACAACTCGTTGTAATCATATATGTACAATATCCTTTTTTACTCTTCCAATAAACATTGAAACAAACGGACGTGTGTACGGAATTTTATTTGAACTGCAAAATTAATTCCTTCCAACACTTTCTTAGTGCCTGATTACATGAGCGGAAGAAGGCAGGGTTGAGAGGGATGCAATATACGATTTTTACAAGCCAGAGGGAGATGGGTTGGATGCGCCGAAAATCGGCCTTCTTCCACCGAAAATCCACTTTCAAAGCGAATTCTCGGGTGAAGCAGGTATATTTTTATCCCTTTTCGTTGCGTTTTCAGCATGTTTCCTCATTTTCTGGTGATCGCTGATCGAGTAACACCTCACGCATGCTACGTGGCAGTTTCGGAAAATTTATCACAGGGTCGATTTAAATGCATTTTAAATATTTTTTCCACTGTATACATATAGTACTGCATGTAAACGTTGTTGCTACACCTAAACAAAAATTGTTTTTATCCGTAATTCATGAAAAATACGAATTTAAAAGAGAGAATTACTTAATCCTCGGTATAACATTACTGAGTAAAAATATGATGCAAGTGAACCGATTCGCGTGTTCCACACGCAGACAATTTTGCCTGCCCAGTCGGATTTCCCAGTCGTTTTCGAACAGCCACTTACCGCACTAGTGTTTCGTTTCGCCAATAGCTCGGTCGTTCCAACTTCCCTCATGTTTATTCCCTGGACCCCCAATCGACTTCCCTCAACCATGAGTCGATTTATTAGATTTGTAATCGTCCGTTCCTCCTTCGCTGTAGAGTCCCATGCCGTAGAAAAGTGCTCCCGCGGCTTTTAATTTTTGTGCTAGGTTTTCTAAAGATGAAATGTGTGTAGCTATATCGTGCACTGGATCCATTTTGTATGCATAATAATAGATGTCTGGCTGAATCTTTGCTCTGTTCATATATTGAATGCAACTTTCCCTATATTTCTTTCGACGTTAAACAAGTGCACAAATGAATAAGTACCTTCGATCCACACGAATTCACGATTAGGTTTTGTGCCCTGTCATTTTTTTTTAGCCCATTCTGCCAAATCATTCGCAAAGTTTACGTCTTTCACATCAGTTGGTTTCTTCTTTGTTCCATCTACTAAGTCATAGAGTTCCGATGCTAACAAATTACCTGAAATGTTTCATCCATTGCAATGATTCCTAAAGATGTCGTTAAGGCCACTCCAATTGGCTTTCTCGTATAGTCATACTGTTTTCTTAGGAATTTGTTCTTTAACTGTGTGGAGTGAATACGAGAAATTAGCTGATACGACACAGTGGTCAGACGAGCCTAGAGGCTACAATATGTCAATAGAGTATTTATCCGGATGAGAGGTGAGAAACAGGTCCAGGGTGTTGGCGGAATGGTCTGCAATGTCAGGTATTAGTGTAGGCTCATTCACAAGCTGGGTCAGATTGTTTACCTCAGCGAAGATCTCAACATACCGTCCTTTGGGCGTTGTCTGACCTGAAAAAAGTCAATGGCCCTTGCAACTGGGGATAGGTGGTGAATATAGTAGTTTATAGAAATACATATGTATATTTCTTAATAATTTTTTTTTTTTTTGACGGGAGAGTGGGTTTGGTTTTATACATTTATTTTTTATACAATGTTTAGTTTAGTTGTTTAGTTTTATACAATGAATGTATTCATAATTGATTAAATTTAATTGAATAATAAAAAAAAATAATGTAATCTTTCGATGCTCAATGAATGGTGATTGTATTCTTTTTTTAAGTCTTAAATGAAGTCAATGATTGTAATCAAAAAATTGCATTCTTTGAATGCTTTTCAAAAATGCAATCCTAAATGACTGCATTCTTTTACAACTCTATCGATGAATTTCTCAATTACTGATGTCTCCTTGTCCATTTCGATTTTAATTTTCGCAGATTTCTATCAACTTTTTCTTTTTCATCAATGTTTCCAAACCCCTTACAGTTGCCTCTATATTGGCAACCTATTTCCCAGTTGTGAACTTTCTTGTTTATACCTCCGACGAAGTCATTTCTTGTTATTTTTGTTCTGTCAGCGACTGTAACACATTCCCTAGTGATATACACTACATCAAAAACGTTGCACGTACAACAATTAAAATTGGATGATGTTTTCAATGTTTTTGTGACAAGTCACTCTTACTTTTCCGCTGTTTTTTTATTAATATCTATTAGTAGTACTATATATAAGATGTTCTTAAAAAAATTAGCAAATTTTAAGAAAAACGATTTCTATCAATGTCAAATAATTGCACGTACACACGCATACTGCATTTGCTATTTGTTTTTTTTTTTCTTGCATCAAATTTTGCATCACATCCACTCCTTGTGCTAGATCTACCTGTCATGAACTCCTCTTTCTCCTCTCTTTTTACTCTCACTGTTTCAGTATAAAAATAACTGAAATAGCATTTTTAATATTATAAATGTGTTTCGTTTAGAAAAACTAATAATACATAATAGCAAAGTTGTCTGGCAGAATGTACTTCATGTACATATGTACATACATATAACTAAATTTTATTTAACCACAATCCCGGTATTTAAAGGCATAAAGTCAGTAGTGTTGAATAATAACGATTAAATGCATACGAGTATATTTACTTATAAAATGTACTAACATGATACAGTTTTTTACTAACGTATTGAGAGAACTTGATTTTTCATATCTACCTTTTTACTTGAATGCTGATAATATCTTCTTGGGTGCAATGCACACAGGTACCTATCGACAGCCATGCATACCAGGATCACAGCACTCTGTTGTGAAAGCGCACCTCGAAGTAATGCCTGAAAGATTTAATTTTTCCTACTAACTATTAAAAATTATATAGTATATGGAAAACTATTTACATCAGTTAGGTTGGTGGTATATTAGGGGTACGTATATTATTATGTTATATATAGGTACACTATAAAGTTATATTAGAGTAATGACTTTAGCATGTGCACATATAAAAGCCCTTATTTTGTTTATATATAAGAACATATAAAATTAAAAAATGTGTGGTGTATGAGGAGGACATCATTCGAATGCGGATGGTTTTTGAAAGAAGAACAAATACACCCTTTTGCCTTGAATTTTGGACATAATTTTACTTGACGTTTAGATGGAGCAATTTGTTTTGGTGGTAAAAGGAAAACATGCTAGAGATAAAGCACTCTTTGGGTGAGGTGTGTTTGATTGGCTATAAGTAGAATATTAGCTTACCTGAATTTGGCAGAAAATCTCACCATATGGCCAACAATGAAATAAAGATGGTAATATTCCAAACGGTGTGATGAGCAAACCAATTGTTAGATCGTTTAAAGCTAAAGATGTTAGCAGATATCTTGGCTGTAATTAAGGTAAACGTTTTAAACACAATCATTTCCTATTTCTTAAAGTGAAAGAATCATTTTAAAGGGATATGAAAAACTACATTCAAGTGTATTTTTCATGTAACTGTTATAAATGGCGTTACATCCATTATTTGTATATAAAACGATACTGGTGTAATTATTTTTTGATTAAGCTCTTTATTAGTGTCAAGAACATACGAGCGGTCTCTCGACGACGGAGTCGAGAAGTATTTTAAGTCATACATACTTATTTCCCAATTACCGGGGTACCTCGGTACTGTGGGGATTGGAGTTGATAAAAATACATACATAGTTACATTGCCCAATGCAAATACATTGCTAGAAAGATATGGAAATGCGGTTGGTCGGGTTTTTTATATCAGGGTTTGCTTCTTATCATGTGTTTGGTAAGTGAATACCCGACCACTGGGTATTAAACAGTGACATCCGAAAGAAACGCTTTTGTTCTGTTAATGAAACTGCAACTCTCTCGATACATTTGCTTTGTGGGTACAGCCATTGAGCAGATTGCGGGTATGCTCTGTAACTCCCCCCTCCCCATGTTTATGTACCGAAGAATCTAGAGATTTTTGATGGATTTTAATTTCTGTATTATGAATATCTCTCTTTTGTCTTATTTTCGAAAGGTAATATATAAGCAATTGTAGGCGCCGTGGCGTAATGGGTAGGTGCGTCGACTCAATCAATCAATCACAGACCTCCGCGCTATAAAGACGTGTTTCGGCTTCGCGTAGAAAGTGAAAACATAAAGTGTAGTACATCAAGTGCAAAGAAAGACAGAGACTTTCAAGAGGAGACAGTGCTCGGGTTCGATTCCCAGAATTTGATACAAATTATTTTTTTCATCAAATAAGAAACAGACAAGTAGAAGCTCTGGCATCCTCTCAGTCAGACGACGAGACTGAGGAAATCGAGGAGATGGAGGAACAGAGGACGAAGTCTGCCAATTAACGTCTTCGGACAGGAGACGAAGGACCTAACCACACTATGTAAGTTGGCCACCAAAGCTTCATTTATAATTAAGTATAAAGCGCCCCTAAGGCATTCGGTCCATTGCTCGTCAATGGCCGACTATGTATTTTTTAAAGAGAAGCTAGCGGCGTCGAAATCTGATTTTTACACTTACACCCCTAAAGGGGAAAAAGTGCAGACAATGCTCCTTAAGGGCATAAATCCTTCGGTTGATCCGAATGAGATCCTCGAAGAGCTGCGTCAAGTCGAGAGCGACCAAGTCCGTTTCGTTGGGGTTAAGCCCTTCAACACTGCGGCAGCGAGGAAGAGGGACATTAAACCTCCCTTCTTCCTGGTCCAGGTCACCCACGGCAACAAAATTGAGAGCCCAAAGAAAATGTGGTATGTAGGCTCTCTCACTGTAAAGTGGGAAAAATTAAATAAGACAGACCACATTTTACAATGTGTGAAGTGCAGGATGCTATTGCATGCCGCGGCGAACTGCAACATGGAGTTCCGCTGCGCCAGATGCGCGGTCACCCACAATAAAGGGGAATGTTCTTAAGGGACGGATAAGGTCGAAGACAGGGCCCTTCTCAGTTGTGTTCTCTGTGGACAAACTGGACACCCTGCTACTCATAGGGGCTGTCCAATAGTCAAAGAGCTCAGAGATAAAATAAGGGCCAAAAGGGAGGACAAAAAGGTACAAGCCAGGCCAATGGCCCGCGCTGCAGCTACCGCTGTTACGTGTGCCATATCCTACGCCCAAATGGCGTCAGGCAGAGGGTCGACACAACAGCCAGTGCCGAAGGCTGTCCCGGTCCTAGTGGCAGACCCCTCATTAAAGGATGTTAATGACAACCATCCAGTCGATGCAAGCGCAGTTGGTCGCTTTGCAAAAACAGATGGTTCAATTATAAACCAGCTTCCTTCAGCAGACGACCCGAGTAGATTTCATCCATTCGGAGCTGTTTGGCGAGCCTAACGCGCAGATATAACGGGCTCATGCGCAGCAAGAACCCTTAAGATCCTAGCAGTGAATGTTAATTCGCTGATTAGGATCGAGCGAAAACTAACTCTGTCTCAATTGTTGCAAACCCATAATCCTGACGTGCTGATGGCTAGCGAAACTAAGCTAAACCAGACGCGCAAACTCAGGTACAAAAACTACCACATAATTAGAAGAGATCGGCCCCAATCCACTAGAGGGGGTGGGTCGTTTTTTTTAATTAAAAAGAATATTAGTCATAAGGTGGTATATAGCAATGAGGTGCGGAGGTTTGGTGTGCTGGAGGCATGTATCGCGCATCGCTCTCCAAGGTGGGAAGTGATTGTTCGTGATTGCCGCCTACGCACCGGACGCTCGAAACTCGAACTTCATTTCGGAGCTCGACTCTCTCTTCACTAGCCTTCGCTTAAACTCGGAGGAGAACTATTATATCCTAGCCGGTGATTTGAATGCAAAGCACGGCGAGTGGGGTAACAGTGTTCCGAACGAGAGGGTAAACGCTCTCCTAGAGTGGATGGAACAGAATGGTACTGAGTTCAGGCTTGATTTGCTTGCAACCGATAGACCATCGTTTCTCAGAGGCGGGTCGTGTCTGGATGTGATGCTTACAGACAGACGATTTACTTTACTGAACTTGGAATGACACACAAGGAACTGTTTAACCACTGTTGAGTACGACAGTGATCACTGTGGCCTCCAAGCGGTTATTCAGCTTCCTAACGAGCTGGAGGAACTGGAGGAATATGCCCAGTCGTATCCTTATAATTACAATAAGGCACGCTGGCCACGTTTCTCTAGAGCCTTATCCAGGGAAGTACGTTCGAGTGGGATCAATCGACCTACGAACAGAAACCTGACGAACGAAGAGGTTGACAGGTACCTCGTATGGATGATCTAATAAAACGGACAATGGACAGAACTGTACCGAAGGTAGCACAAACCGATGACGGCGACGTCTACCGGAATGCTACCATCGATGCACTTCACGTGCAAAAGAGTAGACTGCTGTCAAGACTCAAACTTTTGTACAGAAGTCGGAGATCAAAATACTTCAACAATTAATTCGCCAACAGTTCAGCCCAGCTGTAAGCTTTCACTGGGGCAATAAGTTTCGGGCTGTAATATCCAACAACCCGGGTATGTTCCCGCAAGTAAATAAAATCTTCCGGAGAAAAGATCAGAACGACAGTCAGACCGTTCGACTTGACAGAACGACAAATAATGCAAACTTACTGACGTCAGTTGGCATCGATCCAGATGGCGCAGTGCTTGACAACGACTTCTTCGTATTGATGATCCCCAAGAGAAGGTGAAAGCAATTGGTGCTGTCTTCCAGGAAGTTTACACTGTCAACGAGCCTCGTTGTCCTAACCACGAGTTGGAGAACAGAGCCTTGCTGAACCACTTCTATCTCCGGAACGAGATAAATCAATGGCGATCTGAGAACCCTGGTTTCACCAGGTTCAATGACGATGTTCTGGCAAATAATGTCGTCGTCGATGATGGAAACAACTCCATCCTTATCCCGAGAGATAAACTCCATGGCATTTTCAACTCACTAGAACTCTGAAAGAAAGGGTTGAGAAAAATTATACCGGATAACCAATTCGGCTTCACGGCGGGGCATGATACCACACATGCCGCGTCCATATTGGTATCGAACATTCAATGGAATAATGACAAGACCCAATGCACGGGTGCCTGCATGATAGACATGGGGAAGTCTTTCGACACCGTATGGTTAGAAGGCCTTTTCCTCAAGTTGGTCAGGGTGGGTATCAGTAAACCATTGCTATATATGATCCATGATATGATCACAGGAAGGAGGTTCGTTGTGAAAAATGGCAACGTAACTTCTAACACCATCTTTAACATAAATAAACCGGGCAAGTGCGAGTTGTACTCGCACGGGGAAGGTTCCGTCGCATAATATTGATGGATGATTTCTGAATATCAAACGACGTTTCCAAACTATTCAGTTCAATTTTCTTCTAATTTCAACTCAAATCAACCATAAATTCATACATCCAAACAAACAAATGTTCATCCCTACATATACCTATATCTCTATCCAAGTTTATCCAACACAGAAAATCCCTTCCATCATACATACATACATACCTATCTAATCACTGCTCATGCCTGCGGTATGTGTGTGTTAATTTCTGTTGGGCATTTAGGGGTGAGATCGAAAAGATAACGCTCAGCAACGAATAGAGTGGCCGAAGACAGCATGAAATTATGTGTGAAAATGAAATTTTCTTCTTATTTTAAATCTTAGATATCTCAAAATTTCAACATAAGTCGATATTTTGAAATTTATCATTTCTTAATGCTTACATTGATGTCTTCAAAACTGCGTTTTCAGATCTTCAAAATTCGCATGTCGATGATTGACCGTTTTTGGCCAATATCTCCAAAACCATTAAGGCCAGAATGCTCGCAATGGTTTTAAATGAAAGTACTCAATGAAGCCAAGTTTTTGTGATTTTTTTCAGATTTTTAAACACTTTGGTTTAGAAATGGCAGGGGGGGGAAAATCTTTGGAGCTCCATATTTTCCAAACGGTACTTTTGATAAAAAAGTCTTGAAAGAAACCTCCACCTCATTTCGATCTGTCGATTGATATATATATCGATGGGGTGCGACAATTTTTCAAAATTAGTGTCAACTTCACCTGTACTGGAGCCACCCCCAAATGGCCCCACTTTTTAAAATCGCTGCATAGGAATTGACATCTAGGTCTGAAGTACCTAATTCCAAAATTTCATGCCGATATCTTCATA
The DNA here is from genome assembly GCA_930367185.1 of Myathropa florea. Taxonomy (NCBI): domain Eukaryota; kingdom Metazoa; phylum Arthropoda; class Insecta; order Diptera; family Syrphidae; genus Myathropa; species Myathropa florea. Next base: position 94,084,049 of record OV884002.1, on the reverse strand, counting down.
AACTTCGGAGATAAAAAAGTGTGACAGACACGACGGACGGACGGACGGACGGACGGACGGACACACCGAAATTATAAAGGTTCCGTTTTTGTAGACGGAACCTTAAAAACGACTGTCAACGCTTTGCCGTGACGATTGCATCGAGGGAAATTATATATGTATGTATGTATACACGTGAGCATATTTCATAAGATTATTAAAAAAAAAAAAAAAGAAGAAAGTTAATTCTCACAGTGCAAGAACGAAACAAGCATAATAAAATCCATAAAAGTTCTTACTTGCCGTGTATTCTTCCCGCCTTTATTTTTGGGCATGCCTATGGATTTAAGTACATATACATTGCATACATAATTTATTGCATACTTGATGAATAATTGGTATTTCATGATATAAAATCCCCAAAGCTAAGAATTCGATCCATGTAATGCAAATCGATCGTGAAAGCTCATTGGTTTAAAAGCTTTTTTGTTGTTGACTTTGCTTTCTATCAATCAATTTCGTTGTTGAAAAGCTTATTGAAAAGCTATTGCTTCTGCTGTCACATCATTTGTTATCACATTGGGCTGAGGAAAGAAATCGTTTTTGGTCGCCTTGGAAGAAATTATTCTTCAAAAAGAAAATTAATCTGTTGGTATTACTGCAATTGTTCGGTGGTACATCTTAGATTCAACGCTTTCGATGGAATTTCCTCAACAGTAATTTGTTGGTGTCAGAGACAAATTTCATTGTGTTTATATATATAGTAGCTTAAATCGCTTGATACTATGGCTAACCAAGAGGCCGTTGCACAAGGAGGAGAGCTTGCTGGCGGGTGGTTAGAAATTCCACCACAGCGATCAATTGCTGAGTTGAAAGTCATTCGATCTTCCACTAAGGGGAATATAACTAGAATCAAGAATTTAATTATAGCAAAAGGTTCTACTATGTCTAGTGCAGAGTTAGAATGTCGTTTGGGCATAATTGAATCCTATTTTAAACAGGGTTTAAACGTGCAATTGTCGTTGGAGAAAAATAATATCGTCGAGGAAGAAAAATTCAACCATAGACCTGAATTGGAGGATATTTATGTGTCGACAAAATCGTTAATTCAGTCACTGTTGTTGGACCGGAGGGGTAATTGCACAATTGCGGACGGGTTGAATAATTCTTTCGTGGCACAACAGCCTGCGTCTCGGTCGAAGTTGGAGCGTGTGGCATTACCAACGTTTTCTGGCAAATTTTCGGAGTTTCCAAACTTCATAGGTATCTTTACAAGCTTAGTTGATAAGGACCCTTCGTTAGATGCCTTACAAAAATTTAATTACTTGAGGAAGGAGTTTGATTTAACTTAAGAAAATTATAATATGGCTCTTAAACGTTTAAAAACTCGTTTTGATAACAAAAGTTTAATTTTTCAAGAGCACTTAAACGGAGTAATGAGCATGAATAAAATTTCGAAATATTGTGCCCAAGGTCTTCGCAACTTAGAAGATAGTTTCAATTCACATCGAGCAGCAATGCTTTCTATTGGAAGTCATGAAAATATTTGTGATGCCTTCTTCATTGCGTTAGCATTAGATAAGGTGGACGCGGATACTAAAGCAAAGTGGAATGAATCGGTCGATCATTCAAAACTTCCAACGTGGGAGGAGTTTTCTAAAGTATTAGATCGTCGATGTTAAACTTTAGAGTCGAAGGAATCCAAATTTCCTAGCTCTGAAGTAAATATAATTTCCTCCGGTAATCGATCTCGCTTTCGTAACAATCGGCGAAGCGTGCAGATGCAATCATCATTCGTTGCGCAGTCAGTATCGTGCGAATTCTGCTCATCCAATTCTCATGAGATAAGCGCTTGCGCCGCCTTCAATAAACTTCCTGTGGTTAATCGTTTTCACGAGGTGAAGAAGCGGAGTCTCTGTATAAACTGCCTGGCAAAAGGGCATTCAATGCGAAGATGTCAAGCAACGAAATGCGGGGTATGTTCGATGCCACATCATCAGTTGTTGCACCGGTTTACGACAAATCAACCGTCAACCATCGTTAATGAAACTGTCGATCATTTGTCATCAAGTACGTCTGGCAATGTTCATGTGGCGTCAAGTGTATTCAAGAAAGACCCTTCTCAGGTAATACTAGCTACGGCGCTGGTATACATGCGTAGTTTTTGTGGTCAAAGGTACCCTGTTCGTGCTCTTCTTGATTCGGCATCGCAGCTTAATTTCATTACAGAGGACATGGTGCAGAGATTAAGGTTGAAGAAAACCCTATCCAAGACAGTAGTTTCGGGTATTGGAAAGGCGGATGCCGCAATAAACTATAAGACAGAAGCTACTTGCAGATCTCAAATTTCTGAGTTTGAGCTGCAGTTAGATCTGCTAGTCTTAAGAAACATCACCAATACCCTTCCTGCAAATCAGTTGGGTTTATCAACTTGGAAAATACCGAAAAACATTTCGCTAGCGGATCCCAATTTCAATCTTCCAAGTCACATAGACCTGCTAATAGGGGCTGATAGTTTTTTTCAATTGTTGTGTGTCGGCCAGATAACACTGGGTCCTCAGCTCCCTATCCTTCAAAAAACTTCATTGGGATGGATTGTTTCTGGCAAATATGAGCGCTCTTCTAACCCTCAAGCTATCTGCAACGTAGTTTCCTGTTCGGATTTCGACATAAATGAGGTCATCAAGAAATTTTGGGAGATAGAGGAGATAAGTCGACAGCAGCCATTTTTGTCAAAAGAGTAGAAGTGCGAGAAAGAGTTTTTGAAAAGCGTACGCCGGCAGGAAGATGGAAGATTTGTGGTGAATTTGTTGCTAAAATCTAATGATGGCAGCTTGGGTGATTCCTTCGGTCATGCTCAGAAGCGATTTCTTAATCTGGAGAGACGACTATCAAGAAATAAGGACATCAGGGCGAAGTATATTGAATTCATGAAAGAATATGAAAGCTTAGGACACATGGAAAAAGCGTACGCCGGCAGGAAGATGGAAGATTTGTGGTGAATTTGTTGCTAAAATCTAATGATGGCAGCTTAGGTGATTCCTTCGGTCATGCTCAGAAGCGATTTCTTAATCTGGAGAGATGACTATCAAGAAATAAGGACATCAGGGCGAAGTATATTGAATTCATGAAAGAATATGAAAGCTTAGGACACATGGAAAAAGTTCCCAAAGATAAAGTACAACACATAAACTACTTTGCAACGCATCAATTTGTGCTGCGACCTGACTCCTTAACTACAAAGTTAAGAGTTGTCTTCGACTGTAGTGCCAAGACAACTTCAAATTTATCATTGAACGACATTTTACTAAAAGGTCCAGTTATTCAAGACGAGTTGTATGACCTAATTCTACGTTTTCGTATGTACAAATTTGTTGTCACTGCCGACATATCAAAAATGTATCGACAGATACTTATCCATGAGGAAGATCGAAATTATCAAGGTATTTTGTGGAGATATTCAGAGCAGGAGGAAGTCGGCATATATCGCTTGCGGACTGTGACATATGGCACAACCTCTGCCCCGTTTATTGCAACAAGGTGTCTCAAAATGTTGGCGAATCAAAATGTAGCTAAGTACTCGTTGGGCGCTAAAATAATTAATGAAGACTTCTACATGGATGACATGATCACTGGAGGAGATTCATTAGAAATCATATCCAGAATATATTCAGAAGTCAAAACGATTTTGATAAGCGCTGGTTTCGATCTCAGGAAATGGTGTAGCAATAGTGCTGCAATCATGAAAACAATCGCGAAGGAGGAAATGACAGACACTTCGTCCTTGAGGATAAATGACAACAATGTCATTAAAACCCTTGGTATTACCTGGAATCCAAAAACGGATGAGTTTCAATATGCAAAACCAAAGGAAAATGGGTCGAAACCAATAAACAAGAGAACGATATTATCCGAGTTGGCGCAAATTTTCGATCCATTAGGTCTTATTAACCCTATAGTGGTGAAGGGCAAAATTGTCATGCAGGACATTTGGATTCTAAAAAATAGTTGGGACGAATCCTTGCCTATGGAGATACAAGCTCGTTGGGAAGAATTTCGGAGGGAAGCATCTAATATTAACAAAATTAAGGTGGATAGGTACATTTCACTTCCATGTGCGGAGAAAACCAGGGCTGAGATACATGGATTCTCTGATGCGTCTTTGCGAGCATATGGGTGTTGTGTATACTTGAGGATCAGCTACACTGTCGGAAAAATTAAATGTACACTGCTCAGCGCTAAATCGAAGGTAGCTCCTATTAAAGCAAAATCCCTTCCTAAGCTGGAACTTTGTGCTGCTACTCTGCTCGTTGAATTGGTCCTAAAAGTACTTCCCAATCTTAACCTATTAATTAAAAACATTTATCTTTGGACAGATTCCGAAATTGTGTTGCGCTGGATCTCCGCTTATCCATCGACTTGGGAAATATTCGTCGATAACCGCGTTTCGAAAATCCAGTCCTTATTACCCACAGCCAATTGGAAATACGTTAATACCAAAAACAATCCGGCAGATATAGTATCACGTGGTGCTTACAGCTTGGAGCTTATCAACAGTATTTGGTTTACTGGACCCCAATTTATGTACCAGAGTGAGGAAAACTGGCCAAGGCAAAAAGTGCGGATTTCAGGTATGGAAAATCATCAGCCAATTGCCCTGCTATCAAACGCAGATGAAAGTGAAAAATTCATAGAGAACTTTTCACGGTTTAATAGTTTCGAAAAAACCAATAGAATTTTCGGATACGTCATTCAATTTTACAATAATTTGAAAAACAGAATAGCCAAATCATCTAACCCCCCAAAAGGCACAAATTATCAGAGCTCGACACTTACATCGGACGAATTGGAAGACGCATTTCTTTGTATGATCTGGAGCATTCAGCAGTTTCATTTCCGGGAGGAAATAAGAGATTTGTACAAAACAAGGAAGATCAGCCCAAAAAGTGCCATCAGTAACCTCAACCCCTTCCTTGATACTGAGCCAAAGTCGAACTTCTTCGAGTAGGTGGGCGTTTGCAGAATGCAAACATTCCGTACAGTTCCAAATGTCCTATCCTACTCCCTAAAAAATCCATTTTTGTTCAAAATTTCGTTGTCCATTTGCATAAAACTAACTTTCATGAGGTCCTCAAGCTTTAGTTGCGATTATCAGGCAGCGCTTCTGGATAGTCAACGCTCGTCATGTGGCAAAAAAAGTGGTGGACAAGTGCCTTCATTGCTTCAAATACCGGCCGAAATTAAGGCAGCAAATTATGGGTAATTTACCTGCAAGCAGAGTCAACGTCTCCAGGCCGTTTGCCATTTCTGGCGTGGATTTCTGTGGGCCATTTCATATATCGCAGAAGCGACGAGGGTATTGCACGCACAAGGCATATGTAGCAGTTTTTATTTGCTTTGCGACAAAGGCAGCTCATCTCGAAGTTGTATCGGACCTGTCAACGCAAGGCTTCATCGCGGCCCTGAAACGATTTGTCGCTCGAAGAGGACTGTGCAGCGAGATTCATTGTGACAACGGCACAAATTTTGTTGGGGCTCGAAATGAGCTCAAAGAACTACGTGCATTATTCTTGGAGCAGCAAACACAGAACAAAATACAATCTTGGTGTGCTGTCAAGCGCATTCGGTTCATCCACATTCCTCCCAGATCCCCACACTTTGGCGGGTTATGGGAAGCGGCGGTAAAGACCGCCAAAACACACATGTATCGGACTGTCAGGTTAGCGTATCTGACTTACGAAGAATTTTCAACCGTAGTAGCCGAAGTTGAGAGTATTTTGAACTCCCGACCACTTTGTGTTCTTAGCCCGGATCCAAATGATGAAAGTGTTCTAACGCCAGGTCATTTTCTAATTGGTGTACCTTTGAACTCCATTCCAGAACCGACAATTCAACAAGATGTATCGTTGCTTGACAGATGGAAGAGGCTCACTCAAATCAAACAACACTTTTGGTGAACAAAATGGAAATCTTCAGTTGAGAATGTTGGTGTTGGAAGACTAGTGCTGATCGCAGACGATAAATTGCCGCCGCAGCAGTGGATGATGGGTCGAATCGAAAAAATTGTACCTGGTAGCGACTCAAAGATACGGGTGGTAGACGTTCGTGTGAGAGGCAGCATACTACGGCGACCAGTTCATAACTTGGCTCCATTACCTATTGATTGAAGAGATCTCCACTATGTCCGTCTCTTCAAGGCGGGCATGATGTTCATACATTATCGTTATCACACATATATATTGCAATAAGATTATTTCGTATTTTTATTATTATTACTCTTGAATTAAAATGAAGTTAAAATTGTGAATGACTAAATCATTAAGAACAATTTCCCATTATTTCTAACAATACATATGTATGTACATGGCTGAATTCCAAAATTGTACAACAGATTCTTGTACCTTAGAAATTAGAATAAACGATTCTGTCTTTTTTTTGATCTGACCGCCATCAAGTAAAGTTCGTCGATCCCACTGTATTGAGTTTTATAGTCGAAGTCCCAAAAACTATTGTGGACATAGACAAAACATATGATTTTGTTTGTAAATTATTCTAGTTATGTTTTCGTAATCTGTAAGAAATTGTCGAACAGACGAAATAAATAAATAAAGTAAATCAATTTTTCTTGTGACCGCTTCACGGTCCTGAGCGAACTTGAACGGGTACTCGACCGCTTCGAGTGACCCGCGTCGCTCCAACAATTTAACCGCCCTCAGCGATTTCCACATCAATGGTGCCGGCCGTCAGCCCCCGACACACGACCTCGTAAGCCAACTCCTCCTGGGAGAGCCTATTAATCTCCATGTTTAAAAAAAGAAAAAAGATGATCACCCTACCGATAAGCGAAAAACTCAACCGAAGTGATGAGACACCAAAAGAAAGGAAAAAAAAACTGAAAAGAAATCCAACTTTTAAAAAACAACCCTAAAAGAACCGCTCACTACGAATAACACAACCTAATCAGAAAATCACTTTGACGAGAAGGAGAGCAAACAACCGATCTAATGGACCAAAAAACTGCAAGAAAACAATTCAACCAGCTCAAACGAAAACAAGGGCACCCCGCCCAAAACCTTTCGAAAAGAAAAAAAAATCAATGAAACCGGCAGAAAGAGCATCGCGCAAGAAAACAAAAACACAATGATCAATATCGAAACTCAAAATGGTATGTAAAACTGTATATGTAACGAAAACAAACTCGTCAACCCAAAAATAATTCAAAATAATTAGAGAAGAAATTATAAAAAAAAATACTAACACCCAACGAAAATGAAAGTAAAAGAAATATAAACAAATATTAAAATAATATAATAATAATGGCGGCGCTACAGTCCAAGCTGGACCTGGGGCCTTATTTTGTATTGCTATAGTATCGGAAATCGATTCGAAAATGCCAACTCGTTTACGGAAATTTGGTATTTTGTATTGCGAAAGCGGATGTCAAAACCGTCCTCACTTACGGATTTTCATTCGATAACTATTTTGCTATCGGATTGTGTGTGCTAAAGTTGTTTTGATTGATTTATTTAATTTTTTCAAGAGAAATAGAAACATTAAGACATTAATAATAAATGTGAGCAGTTATTGTCCAAATTTGGATGTCTTGTCAAAGGATTTCTTCAATCTGCAGATGCAAGCCAGAAATCCAATCAGCTTTGACATCGGCCCAGGTGCGGAATATAAACGGCAGGGGAGGTTCAAGTAAATACGCGCAACTCATGCAACTGGAAGAAAAGTGATATTAGAGTTATTACATCTCACTTTTGCAGTAAGTGGCACTCGAAATGAACCATCGTTTTGATTATCACCCGCCCAAATACATAAATCCTTGAAATATACTGGCGAATCGAGAATTTCAACTTATCAATGTGCGACAATGAAGAATCATCCTGCTCTGAACCATCTTCAAACAAAAAACAACAACTAAACGATATGTTACACTGTGAAAGAATAAAATTGAATTCAATTTATTTGCAACTGGCTTCTATTTGAATGATTATTTTCTGATTTGACAGTTTCATTTTCGGAAATTATTGATAAAAATTTGGCAGCATTCAAACCCAATCCGAAAGTGATACAAAATACGAATTGATTTGAGTATCGGATTTGATTTCGAATCCGAATCCGAAAGTGATACAAAATAAGGCCCCTGGGAATAGCTTCTTAGCAACCAATCGTGTTGTGCGTGCTATTGTTCTCTCACGAGCGGAGGGGACCTACAGTTTAATGCCGACTCCGAACGGCGAGATTGAGAAGCTTTTTTCTAGACAGTTTTACTCTTTGAGCATTGTCAGTGACTCGAAAGAGGTGGAGCCGTGAAAAAAATGTTTGATGTTTTTTTTCGAGATTTGAACTGACGACCTCGAGAGTAGGAGTCGACGCACCTACCCACTACGCCACGGCGCCCAAATATTAAAAGCAAATGTTTTTTTTTCAATCTAATTTAACAAAATTTAATGATTTTTTTTCCTTAATTAAAATTTTCACGGAAATTCTCTAAAATATTCCTATGGGAAATTCCTATGGTAATTTTCCAACCAGGTGCATTCCACCGTCCCATCGTGCCGTAAAGTTGCGTAACACAAACAATATAAATATAAAAAACATAAATATAATATAATATGATCACTAATAACATTAGCTATCGATGTGACAAATGTAGCATTTTACGGCGTAAATCTCTACATCAGGTTCCCATAACACCTGTGCAATATGAAGGTAATCTCCACCTAGGGTAGTCACCTGAAAAACAGCAAACGTTAAAAAAATACAGCAAACACAACCACTACCCACGGTTAAAAGTCAAAAAGCAGCTAAAAACCAGGATCAGCAAAAAACAACTAAACAACTGCAACAGGGAGCTGTCAAAAAGGCCTTCACTTCAGTATCCAAGCGACCAACAACATCGTCTCAGACTGACAGTTGAGTCATATTTGACGAAAGGAGAACCATCACCATCTACTCGTACGTCATCTCAACAAGCCAATGGTCCGATCACACTTTAACTGCTATACAATGAAATTTTAAGTTTAAAGAACATAAGCAAAGAATTTCTTTCAACAATTCAGGAATTGAAAGATGAGAATGATGAGATGAGATGAAATCCAGCTAAAGGAAAAAAATCTGTAGACTAGAAAACAAGTTGTACTCGAGTGAACAAAAGTCTTTGGAGAACACAATTGAAATCGTAGGCGTTCCAAACGTAAACAGCGAAAATGCACAAGATTGTGTAAAGGAAATTTTAAATGAAGCATTGAACATCACAATTTCCCCAGGAGAAATAAATAAATGCTTTGTTAAGCATTTAAAAAAATCTACCAAAGTCGGAGACATTGTGTGTGTTCAACTCAGTTCTCTAGCTATTAAAGAGAAGATCATGAACAAGAAATCGTCTGTGAAGAGAAAATTAAATGGCTCACTATTTTCTGAAAATATTGGTAACAAAATTTTCATTAACGACGGGTTAACTAATTATTACAGAGTTTTATTTAGGGCAGCTTATAAACTTAAAATTGAAAAAAAATGTAAATACGTATGGTTCAAAAAATCACGTATACTTTTGAGGAAGGTTGAAAATGGTGAGATTATAGTTATAAGATCTTTTGACAATTTAAATAAAATCTAAAACTAATTTTTAATCCCTAATTTTAATTTCTACATACATACTCGTATATGTTTAATTTAAAATATGATGAAGATCTTATAGACTACGATCTCCGCATAAGAACCATTAGAACCATTAGTTGTCTTAATGATAATTTATATTCTTCTAACTTAAATTATCTTAATTCTATTTTTGTGGTACATCAAAATATTCGTAGTATGCGGCGTAATATCGACGTACTGGTTTGCAATTTAGAATCTTTAAAACCTCTATCTGAAATCGGTGGTCTGCCATGGATTACAATAGGGGGAATCACATGTAGCAACCTGAAAGTTGCACGTGCCGTAACTATTGTTTTCCATGGATTTCTAGCTATGACCGCCTAGTGGTGGCCACCGGTAACAATTCGACCAGCAGGTCATGTCTCTACTGGCGGATTGGCTAACATAGCAGGCGGGAAGAAGGTTAACTTCCTGGGTGTGAATGAGTGAATGTTTGTGATGAGTGTGAGAATGCAAGAAGAATGTATGAAAGAAATCCCGAAAAAATCCCCCAATCCAAGGTGGAACATCAAGCGCCGAGGGATGCATGGCTAGTGGGTTGACTAGTCACAAGTTTGAGGACTTGAGGTGCACAGGCGAGGCCTCATTTCAATTAGCCTTTTCTTCCCGCGGCACTCGTGAGACCTACCTAAAATTAAAAAAATTAACAAACAAAACAATAAAAAAACAAAAGAAAAAGAAGCAAATGAGCCAATCGGCCCATCGTCGGAAGACAAGCTTCTAGCCTCCAGTCAGGAGACTATCCCCCCAACAGACTCCAGCAGTACCTGCCATAGTACAGCTGTGAAGTCTCACCCTGCCTCAACCCAAAACCCAGACGCCAAGGTTGCCAGCCATAGCGACCAGAAGCGGAAAAAATATAAATCTCCTGGAACCCAGCAGAAACTGCAATACCAGAAGGCCATCTTCATCTTAGGCAAGATTGCCAAAAATGAAGCAGCCGGTATTGTAGCAGAGCAGGATTCCAAGGACAAGCCAAAGTACCAAGCCATAGTGGAAGAATACACTAGGTACATGGAGAGAAAAAAAGACACGACAGCGACCGCAACAAAAGCTCCAACAACGTCTTCCAAAAGAAATAGATCTCGAGATGAGACCAGTTCTGCTCCGAAAAGAAGCAAAGGAAGTGACAACACCAACCTTCCTTCAAGCAGCAGTGAAACTGTAAAGCGCTCCATGAGCGAGGTAGTAAGGGACCATCTTCTCTCTCTTCACAATGGGCCCCATGGCCTCCGAGTGGAAGTGATGCCTTAACCATCACACTCCCCTTCCAAAACCAAGGGACCATCTTCAGGTCGCGTTGGCGGACAAGCTGCCTGCAAACGCAAAGAAGGTCCTTGAAACCTGGAGCGAGATTGAAAGCAGGTTGTCCGAGTTGGTTATGGATCATCTTCTCAACTCGGAAGACAAGTCCCTACCTGGATACGACTCAGCCGAAGTCGTTAGAGGTTATAGGGTTTTTAAATGCGAGGACCAATTCTCCAAGGATTTCCTCTTCGCATGCATTGCTTAGATCAGTAATGAATGGGAAGGTCTGAGCCTCAGAGTTATCCCAGCGAAGGAAATCCCCAGGAGACCGAGAGCTCGCATTTGGTTACCGAAGATGAAATTGGATAGTGAGAAGCTTCTCAAATGTCTCCAAATTCATAATCCCAGTATCAACATGGATAACTGGGCGGTAATCAAATCGGAACCTCCTCAGAACAACAGCATGACTTACCTGTTATCCATAAACGAGGAGTGCCTTCCAAGTTTAGCGAAGGCCGACAACAAATTACGTTTTGGCGTAAGATACGCTAAACTAAAAATATTCCAATCGTCAAACCCAGGTGATGACACAGACGATGTCGACGCCGCGGACAAGCTGTTCGAGGGTATGGCGATTGACCCTATAAATTTAGACCCACCTATTCCCGATGTTGAAAGTCGTACAGATTAATCTGCAGCACTCTAAGTGTGCTTCAGACAATCTGTTGATGTTCCTCAAGGAAGAGGATTTCGACATCGGGATAGTGCAGGAGCCATGGACTAGGTGTTCAAAAATCTCAGGGCTCAAAGACAACAACTACAACATCTTCTACCTAAATAACGATGGTAAGCCTAGAACGTGTATTCTAATTAAGAAACATTTTAACGCTTTCCTCTGTCCTAACTTAAGCTCATCCGACCAAACTGTCGTCAGACTTGAAGCTGTGGAAAGCTCGCTTATCATAATAAATAATATAAGTGTATGTAATACCGGCTCCACTCCCACTTTCACTTTTCCCAGCTCGGAAAACTTCAGGGGTTGGGAGGAAGTTGTAGATGTTACACTTAGCCTTAACCTTAACGATTCTCAGATAGACAGTTGGAGAGTATCCAATTCTAACTCCTTCTCGGATCATAAATTGATTATCTTCAATATCAATCTGAAGACCCATATCCAGGTACCACACAGAAATCCCAAATGCGCAGACTGGCAAAAGTTCGTTACGATTGCCAAGAAAAAACTTTGTGGAACACCGCTCTCCAATATAAGCAATATTAGTGAGTTGGAGAAAACAACAGAAGTTTTCGAGAAAGCGCTCAACACATCCTTTAAAATATCGTGTCCAATCAAACGAGGCAAGAAGAAACTTCCTCCTTGGTGGACAGAAGACCTCTCTAACCTTAGAAAGATGACCAGGGTCATCTTTAATATCTGCCATAAATATAATTTCTGGCAACCATATAAATACTGCTTAAGAATCTACAAGAAATCCATAAGCATTGCAAAGAAGCAATCTTGGAAGGATTTCTGTGAATCAATCGACAACATCAAGGACTCTTCGAGGCTCAGCAAAATTCTGTCCAAAGAACATTCCAATCCTTCTCTCCTTAAGAGACAGGATGGAACCTGGACTGAATCCTCAAAAGAATCCCTAGATACACTCTTACTTACACACTTTCCTGGGTGTAAAGACCACTGTGAGGTCAACCACCAACAGGAACCACTGCTAACATCCATTGTAGAAATCGATCGAATAATTACAGAAGAAAATATAATCTGGTCGGTTAATAGTTTTTCTCAATACAAGTCTCCAGGCCCTGTTGGTATCTTACCCATAATGCTACAAAAGCTACAAGATGTAGCAACCCCTTGGCTCAAAGCAATGTATAGAAACTGTTTACTACTCAATCACATCCCCCAGTCGTGGAGACGGGTTCGAGTAGTCTTTATACCAAAATTAGGCCTTCGGGGTCATGAAACCGCGAAGGATTTCAGACCAATCAGCCTATCGTCTTTCATGCTTAAAGCCCTGGAACGCATTATAGATACACACATCAGGCTCAAGCTAGAGGGGAAGTCTCTCTCCAAATCTCAACATGCCTACATCAAGGGTAAATCCACTGATACAGCTCTGCACGAGGTGGTCGGCACCATTGAGAAAATCATTCACTACAGACAATACACCATGGCCGCCTTTCTAGACATAGAAGGGGCCTTCAATAACGTCCACACAGAAGCTATCCAAGAATCTCTTATCGCCCAGGGGGTAGAGGAGATGCTAGTAAAATGGATAGTCTCTATGCTCAAAACTAGAATTATACAATCCACACTAGGAAATAGCCAACAAACAAAGTATGTAACTAGGGGAACCCCTCAGGGAGGGGTTATTTCCCCATTGTTATGGATACTAGTCATTAACAACCTATTAGAAGAGCTAGACCGGGAAGTAATCAAAGTTGTTGCGTATGCGGACGACGTTGTGATTTTAGTATCAGACCAGTTTCTCTCAGTGATTAGTGAAATCATGGAGGGGGCATTGCAAAAGGTTAATAGATGGGCTACCAGTTGTGGCCTAAATACGAACCCAAGCAAAACCGAACTGATGCTTTTTACGACGAAAACCAAAATACCAAACTTTCCCCTTCCTAGACTAGCCAATCAAACCCTCACTCTGTCTTCAACTGCCAGGTACTTAGGTACTATTCTTGACCCAAAACTAAATTGGAAAACTAACATAGAGCAAAGAGTTAAAAAGGCATGCATAGCCTTATACGCTTGCAACAAAACTCTTGGCAAAAGCTGGGGACTTCGACCGAAGATAACACTTTGGATGTATACTGCAGTAATACGTCCTATTCTTACCTACGGCTCCTTAGTCTGGTGGCCAGCTTTAGCCAAAGCATACAATATTACAAAACTGAACAAGGTACAAAGAACTGCATGTATAGGTGTCACTGGCGCCCTACGAATGACTGCCACAGATGCGCTTACAGTTATCTTGCACCTTCTACCTCCAGATCTACACGCAACGTTCATGGCCACATGTAGTGCACTTAGACTCAGAGAGTCAAACTGCTTGAATAGCAGAACTTATGGACATGGTAACATCCTTAACTCACTACCACAACAGGCGATACTGAGTCATACTGACTACCTTATCCCAAAGCTAAATTTCAATAAAAACTATAGGGCTTTTTTTCCAACCAGAACTGAGTGGAAAAGCGATAGAGTCATCCAAAACCATGACATAGCCATCTTCACAGACGGTTCGAAGATGGACTCTGGAGTGGGCGCTGGAATCTTCTCCGAAGCTCTTAAGATATCAAAGTCACTCAAGCTACCAAGCTTTGCAAGCATTTTTCAGGCAGAAGTGCTTGCAATATATGATGCGTGTCTTGAAATTAAAAACAAAACAGAACCAACACAGCGGATAGCAATCTTTTCAGATAGTCAAGCTGCTATCAAGGCTCTAACATCCATAACCACAACGTCAAAACTAGTGGATTGCTGCTGCAAGGAACTATCCATTATAGGTGAACGGAGCCCGGTCTCTTTGATCTGGGTTCCCGGGCACACGGGTATAATAGGAAACGAAGCAGCAGACGAGCTAGCCAGACAAGGATCCAAACTCGATACTCTCGTTGTGGAACAAGTCCAGGCTCCACTAGGCTTCGTAAAAAACAACATCTACAATCACTTCCTCAAGATCGCCAACGAAAGATGGACCAAGCGGGAAACATGTGTTCTATCCAGAAGTTTATGGCCGAACTACAACCAAAAGAAAACAAAAGACCTGCTTAACAACAGTAGAAGAAATATATCCAGAATCACAGCGGTCTGCACTGGACACTGGGCTGTTGGCAGGCATGCTGAAAGACTAGGCATACCATTCAACTCACACTGCCGCAGCTGCCGGGTGGAAACTGAGTCAGAAACCCCCGAGCACTTTCTGTGCAAATGTCCGGCTCTAGCTAGAGTCAGGCAACGCACTCTGGGCAAAGCCTTCTTCAACACCCCTAAAAATCTCTCAGAAGCAAACATTCACAGTCTGCTAGTGTTCATAAATTCCACGAAGTGGTTTCAAAATTAGGCTAATCTGAGTGAATACACACTCTTTTTCACCCTCATCTCACAAAATAGGTATCCCATAGGATGTGGTATCAAAACGGCGCTTTCATGGCGATAATTGGGTGCGAAAACAGGATCTGTATGTCCACCGCCACTTTTACCTACCTACCTACCTACCTACCTGAAATCATTTTTTTATCAGAGATTTGGATATTTTCTTGTGAAACTGACGACTATAATCTTCCTAGTTATAACTTTTATGCCAATTCTAATGATTCGTATTCTGCCGGTGGAGTAGGTGTTTTTATACCTGATTTGTTTGAATGTGATCTTATATATACAAACTAAAGCTGTCATGTGCTGATATTATAAAAGTCTCCTTGTCATTAGGCAATGAAATACTTTGTTTTATCTGTGTCTATAGATTGCATTCGCAAATTACCAGGCACGTAATAATTAAAATAAACTGGGAGGTAGATATGCCTCCTTATAAAACCAGATGCCAGTTAATTGGTCTGGGATTTTCCCAGAAGAACTACAACGTGCAATTGTAATACAACTTTTTAAAAAGGGCGATAAAAAAGATAAAGGAAATTATAGCCCAATTTCATTATTGTCTTCAATTTCAAAAGTCTTCGAAAAAGTAATGAAAATGAGAATATTACAATTTCTTTCTCGTGTTAAATTTTTTGGCTCATCGCAATTTGGTTTTAGGATTGGTTTATCGACTGAAGACGCTTTTTTGGATATCTGTTCTGTTATCCAGAAGGGTCTAGATAACAATAAGTGTTGTGGTGCTCTCTTTGTCGATATAACAAAATCGTTTGACATGGTTAATCATAAGATACTCCCAAATAAACTATACGATATAGGATTTCGCGGTTTTATATTCAAATGTTTTGTATCTTATTTGAAGAACCGAAGCCAAAATGTAAAAATAGCCAGTTCGTTGAGCGATTGCGTGAACATCAATTTAGGGGTACCACAAGGATCTGTTCTCGGGCCAATATTGTTTTTGATATATATAAATTCTATGTTTGCACTACCATTCATAGGGGAAATTAAAGCATTTGCAGACGACCTTCTTATAGCATACAATAGTGTTAATTCTCTAGAACTGGTAGCCAGCATAAATCGTGACGTTCATATGCCAACAAAGACCAACATTTTAGTTGGACAGTACACATTATAGAACTAAAAAAATATTTGCTATCCTTCAATCGCTGTTTTTACCGCCTTAGGAAATATTTTTCAAATAACATCTTAAAAACTGTGTACTATGGATTATTTCATTCGAAATTGCAGTATGGTATTTGCTGCTGAGGAAGTGCGTATCACAATAAACTGCACCAACTTACTCTTGGTTTACGTTTAGCGCACACCAGTGAGCTATTCAGAATAAGAAAAATTTAACCAGTCAGACATTTATTTTTCTTTAAGGTTTTAAAGGTATTTTTTATTCAAAGTGGCTACAGGTAAAGCCCTATTAGAGATTCTCAGAGCCTGAGAAGTAATTTTGGATCTTCTGTTACTATACCCACATTTCGTATTACAAAATATAGTCACTCCTATCCAATAATATCCTGCAAGGTATTCAATATGCTTCCAGAAGGAATACGAATCATTCGGAATTTGTCTAAACTCGTTTCTGAGACTAAATATTGGCTCTTAACATTTGACATCAATGAAGTTGTAATTTTGCTGCGCTACACTATTTGAAGCATACATGTCACTAGATTCTTTATTTATTTGATTCATTGTATTAATTTTATTCTTTTACACTGAATTTGAATTGTTCTTATCATTTAATTTAAATACTTTTTTACTTTTTATTTTACTGTTATCTTGTTTTAATGTCACCCCACATTAAACTTTCGAATTAAAATCTGAATTTTTTATATAGAATATGGCATTTACCTCTATTCTCTTTGACTTGTTAAAAATAATATTGTTATCTTAGGTGCATTTCCCTAGAGTGATTACACACCTTGCAGCGGTTCTAGGGCTTAAGTAGGATTAATGATACCAGTGAGCTATGGCAACGGACATGCGGCAAAGCATATCCTTCAGGGTCACCCATGTCGCAAAGGTCCTGGTTGAAATCTGAAAACCTAGATGTAATCAAGCTCTATCCCACCCCCTCCCTTCCCCTTTTTTTTCTTTTCTACCCCACTCCCCTGGGCTGGATCAAAGTGTCATGCGACCCGTGCTGATGATCAACCAGGCTGAGGGCCCAGACAAATAGTTCAGTCGCGTACGGAGCATCCAGATAACTGGCGACCTCTGGATTAGCTAGCCTTACCTACGTACACGGAGCCCTTCGTAGGCGAACCACCCTTTCTCCGATACTCGTGGGAATCAAATTTTAAATGTATATGTATATACAAACAACAAAAACTCAAAAAACACAAAAAACTATAATAATAAACCAAGAGAGGGACAAGGTTCAAGTCGTGAACCGGTGAGGGAACAGGCTAGCAAACCTACCCCGCCCCTCCCGAACCCCAGCCCTTCATCTGGATCGGTGAGGTCAACTTCCCCCCACTCGTCCAACACGGACTCCTTAAAACCACTGCCAGACGGCTCGCCATTAGCTCTAGCACAGGACAAACCCTACGCGAGTAAACAAGCGCCTGCTGCTGCTAGGCCAACAAGGACCTTAACGGACCGCAGTCGGAAGACCGCGCCTGTTAAAGGATCCAAAGCCAGCAACCTGTCCACTAAGACAGGTTCTGGTACGGCTCCAACAAAGCAGGCGAGGAAACACCATCTGTCCTCGGAGGCAAGTACCAGCAACTTTAGGGAGCGGCGCGCAGCCACTCGTATACTAGACAACCTGGCGCCCTTCCCTAAAGACAGCTGGAACGATAAACAAAAAGAGTCTTATGAGTGGGCCATCAGTAGACTCTCATGCGCCAAGGGAACCTCTGAACCTCACGCGGTCAAACGCGACAGGTCCATGGAGGAGCAAACGGTGCAGGCCCCGGCCCCCAAAAGAACTAAAAGCAACACCGGTACTGCCAGACAAGACAAGCAGTATAGCGATGTCCTAAAGAGCCATACCCTCGTTGGCGTGGTAGATAAGGCAGATCCAGATGGGAGCATCTCGGCGGATAAGTGGAGGAAGGTAGAGGCTGAGTTGGCCCCTGCCCTCCTCTCTATCTTAAGGGAGCGACCAGGACGTGATCCAACCTGTGAAGAGGGGGGATAGTTCCAGGGGCACGTTAAACTGCTTGCCTGTGCGGACCAAAGGTCGATTGACCTCCTAATAGAGGCTATAGGGATGGTGGGCGAGGTGTGGCCAGGGGCTCGCCTGGAGGTCTTATCGTTGGACAAGATACCTAGCAGGCCCAGGGCACGCATCCGCCTTCCGGCCAAACCTTCGGACCCTACGTCCATCTCGGACCAAATCAAGATGTGCAATCCCAAACTAAATACTAGTGACTGGAAAGTCGGCAGGCTGGAGGAGCCTACGGGGGATACTCGTTCGGTGGTCATCGCCATCAACGAGGACTCCTTGGCTCAACTTGCTGCAGACGAGTACAAGATCTACTTTAGTTTCGGCAGGGTCCCCATAAAAATGTATAAAAAGGACTCGGAAAGGGTATCTGCCCCTAAGGCAGGACCGCGAAAGGTCTGGTGCTGAGACTCAGGACGGCGGGCTACAAGCTGCTTTACAAAAATGCAGGTAAACCTAGATCTTGCATTATGTTTAAAAGCTCTATTAACACATTCCTCATTTCTAACCTTTGCGACCCTGATACCACGGTGGTAAGCCTGGAGCTGAGTCTGATTATGTGTTGGATGACTTCAGTATACCTCGCCTACGATAGATCCATCCCACCCACAACACTCACAAGGATAGTCGCTATGGCGGATTCCAGCAACGCTTTCCTCATTATTGGTTGTGATGCCAATGCACACCATCAATTATGGGGTAGCTCCAATGACAACGAAAGAGGTGAGTCTCTGTTAGACTTTATTCTTAGTAAGAATTTAGTTGTATGTAATACAGGAAATGTACCCACCTTCGTTACCGAAAACAGACAGGAGGTACTTGATATTACCCTTGTCTCAAATAACTTCTCCAACTACATTAGTAATTAGAGGGTCTCTGATATCCATTCCTTCTCGGACCATAGATATCTCCAATTCGACCTTAACGGTCTTCCCCCCGAGCAACCTCCAGTCAGGAACTATAGGAAAACCAACTGGTCTCTCTATAAAAGTATCGTAGGGAAATCCCTTTCGGGAGCACCTCCCTCCCCTACTGACGTCAATGAGCTGGAATGGCTAGTTAACTCGTTCACCATTGCCCTTAATGAAGCAATGGACACGGCATGCCCACTCAAAACACGGAAGTTTAAATCCATCCACACCGGTGGAATAGTGAAATTGAACATCTTCGTAAAGCCAGCAGGAGGAAGTTCAACAAAGCTAAATCCTCCAGGGATGAGCTCCACTAGGAATCCTATAAAGAATCCTTCAGATTATTCAAATCCAAAATGAAAACGGCAAAAAGGAAATCCTAGAAGCTGTTCTTCGGAAGAATAGAGGATATTTCGGAGACCTCGAGACTCAGAAAAATCCTCTCCTCGTGTCCTGCCATACCAAGCTACTACATGAAGCAGGACGGCACATGGACTACGTCTAGTAAAGAATCACTTGAGATTCTACTTGATACTCACTTCCCCAGCTGCTCTGATAACCAACCCATTTCCTCCATGGTTTCTGGTTATCCAATTAGTAGCCTCGTGAAGCTCACCACTAAGCGTAGAATAGCATGGGCTATTCGCAGCTTCAAACCGTATAAATCCATTGGTCCGGATGGTATTATACCAGCGGAACTCCAACTGAACTTAGATCTAATTCTTCGATGGATGGAAACTATCCTCAAAGGTTGCCTGAGCTTGTCCCACATTCCCTTGGGATGGAGGCAGGTGAAGGTTGTCTTCCTACCTAAAGCAGGTCGTAGCTCTCATGTTAACCCCAAAGACTTCAGACCTATCAGTTTATCTTCCTTCCTACTTAAAACGTTGGAAAGACTCATAGATATCCATCTTCGCTGCATTATAGACCCATCTAGATTGTCAGCCTCCCAACATGCATACACTAAAGGCAAATCAGTTGATACTGCCCTACACTCGCTTGTATGCTCCATCGAAAAATCCCTTCACCATAAGGAATTCACTATGGTAGCCTTCCTGGACATCGAGGGAGCCTTCAACAATGTCTACCCATCCTCTATCATCAGTGCACTGGTAAATCTTGGCGTGGACAAGGGACTCTGTAGATTGATTTACCAACTGCTTGTCAGTAGAGTTATCATATCGAAGCTGGGTTCTACCACAGCCACCAGATTTGCCAGCAGAGGAACACCACAAGGTGTAGTTCTATCTCCCCTGCTATGGAACATCGTAGTCAATGAACTACTTTTGTTGCTAGATAAGGCAGGGCGCAAGGTGATAGCCTATGCGGATAATATTTCTGTGGCTGTCTCGGGAAAATATCCATCAGTGCTAAGGGATCTCTTGCAGCATGCTCTCTCAAAACTTTCGGTGTGGACCAAAGTCAACGGATTGGGCATTAATACTTCTAAAACGGAAATTGTCCTCTTCACACGAAAATATAGTATCCCCTCTATCGACCCCCCTACCATTACCGACACCAGTTGCAACTTCTCGGAGTCTGTTAAATATCTGGGGCTCATCCTAGATAAGAGGCTAAACTGGAAGCCGAACGTAATGGAGCGGGCCCGCAAGGCGACGCTGGCTCTCTACATTTGTAAAAGAGCACTAGGAAAGAAATGGGGTCTCCAACCTCATATGATCCACTGGATCTACACAACCGTCGTTAGACCCATTCTGTTGTATGGGGTGCATGTCTGGTGGCCAATACTAGACAAAGCCATACACTACAATCTCATTAGGAAAGTTCAACGTCAAGCATGCATTTGCATAGGAGGTGCTCTGATAACCACACCCTCAGATGCACTGGACGTGATAATGAACCTATCCCCAATAGACATTTTCGGCAAACTACTAGCAAAGAATACTGCTATCCGTCTTACAGCCTCTTCCCAGTGGACCAACAATCCATTTGGCCACTCCACTATACTAAGTTCTTCTAACTTCCCCACGAGAATTCTGGACCATACCACACCCTTTACTTCCCTGACAGACATTTTAAAACCCTCATTCCTGATAGAGACTTCTGGAATGATAATCCCAAACCTTTTGCAGGGTCTAAAACCCAGGAGGGGGTGGGTAGTGGCGTTTTCTCTGATGAACTAAATATAAGTCTCTCTTTTCGCTTACCCGACTACTGTAGTGTGTTTCAGGCGGAGATAATGGCGATAAGTGAAGCGCTGTCTTGGCTCAAATGGAATGTAATATCCGCTCGTGATATTTGCATTTTCACGGACAGCCAGGCAGCCATCAGAGCCCTGGAATTGGTCTCTACTGAAATAAATAAAACACAGACGGAAGGAAATCGTTATTCTTTAACCCTTTCGATACTGCGGGGACATTTAAGTCCCAATCAATGTTTGAGGCTTACGGAATCCTAAACTGTACATTACAGTACTGCAGGGACAAAAAAGTCGCACCTAAAAATACGGTTCGGGTATTTATGTTCCGCTTATATTTTCTGACCACGCCCCTTTTCTAACAAAATTTATATGCAGATACATTAAATAGCTTCACTAGGAAATAAAATGAGAAAAAAATCTTAGAAAAGTTTAAAATTCGAAATCCGTATTGAAATTGTTAATAATAATAATAATAATGGCGGCGCTACAGTCCGAGGTGGACCTGGGCCTAGCTTCTCAGCAACCACTCGTGTTGTGCGTGCTATCGTTCTCTCACGAGTGGAGGGGACCTACAGTTTAATGCCGACTCCGAACGGCGGGATTGAGAAGCTTTTTCTAGACAGTTATACTCTTTAAGCATTGTCAGTGACTCGAAAGAGGTGGAGGCGTGAAAAAATGTTTGATGTTTTTTTTTCGAGATTCGAACCGACGACCTCGAGCTTAGGAGTCGACGCTCCTACCCACTATGCCACGGCCCCCGTTGTTCTTTAATTCTACAGAACTTTTATTTTTCTTGTTTTTCAAGCGCCACACAGAAAAGTTAAAACTAAAACACGCAACAAATCTAAAATTTTTGACCCTAGGGATCTTAAAAACTTGCCCCACGTTTTTTTTTCTTTTCTTCTTTAAAAATTAGGTTATTTTTTTTTTCTTCTTACAACCCCGTTTATAGGGGCTGCCAAAAAAATCTATAAAAATCAAATATATATTTACTCACAACCCCTTATGGGGGCTGCCAAAAAAAATCCATCAACAAGAATGTATATACACTTCCCCACTAGGGGGTACTTATCCGTTTTTTGTTTTTCCCTTGTCGTCTCCCTTGCTGCTCTTCCGGGTGTCTCTCCCTTTCCTTCCTCGTCCTCGTCGGGTGCCTTCTTCCGTTTTATATAGCCTCCTTTTCCTTGTGTTTTCTATCCTTTCACCTTTGCACTTTTTATTTTTTTGCGGTTGACTTTGCAACTTTTCCGCTCATTTTTTTTCTTTTTCCTTTGCCAACTCTGGGACAGCACGTCCCAGCAAAAAGAATGGCTTCCAAAATCTGTTTCTCGCTTAGAATTCCCGAATCTGCAAAAGCTCTTCTTTTGCAGGCTGAGAAATTCTAAGCCACACTCACACTTATATAACATTCAATGAGATGATTGCGCACATACAACATTTATTGTATTACGCACTTTCACCTTCCATGCAATCTCAAATTTGCCTTTTCGGCACACGCACACCATTCACCCACGCATATGCATACGCTGCTACGGAGCCGGCAGCAGATCGTCGATGGGACCTTTCTCCTCTTTTGCTCTCTTTTAATTTTCTCCTCTTTTTTTTCTCTAGGGTGATTCTCATAGCCACTCGAATAGCGGCTATGGCTCGCGATCATACAGCCCGTTGACCAGCCTTCCATGATACGGGTGTATATTTTGTTGTTTGCCGACTCAGTGCATTATGTACGCACACGGCGGACCTTGGCTGCCAATGCAAAGTGAATTACCTACAGTACATTGACAGCCTCCCTCGCCGCCCCCTCTCTCGCTCGCATTCACTCGACAGTCGATCGTGGTTGCTAATGGAAAGGGGATCACCTCCAGAGCATTAGCAACCTCCCACGCCGCATCTTTCTCACACTTCAATCTTTCCGAATATTTTGTTCTGACTTTGGAAGTTCTTTCTTTCTCTGTACCGCCCCAAAGATATGTTCGGCGTTTGATTCTATTTCTTTTGCCTGCACGTTAATCATTTACATATTCATTATGTTGCTTTATGATATTGCTGGTATTATAATATGCTTTGCTGTGTTATTATTGTTTGTAATGTTTATACGTTTTTTTCGATGTTTATTTCGATTTATATTTATATGCAGGTCTATCGTCTATTGTTGTATATAACTACATATCTTTGGGGTCGTTGTACGACGGCGACTTCGGAAGAAATGGGATCATGCCATTGGCCCGATTAACTACTTGTTAGTACAATTTAGTACCCGCTCAGATCTACCAACAGGGGTAACGTTTGTGGCGGAGGATTGGAGGTTTCCCTTTACCTCTTCTTGAGATGGGGTTTGGTGGAAAAGACAAGTGGGCTTGTTTTGTAGCGTGCAATTTGCACGCGACCCACTACGCCACGGCGCCGGTTTTTATAGGTTTTTATAGGATATAAAGTTGAATAAATTTAAGCAATCTTGGGGGAAAACTATGAAAAAAACCTCTATTTAAGGGAAAAAAAGAAAGAATATAATAAAATATATGTACATATATTCAAAAAGTAAGATGGTTGAAAATATCAAAGATGTATAGATATTAAATTGTAATAATCCTTCGCGTTTTCTGTACCTCTGTGTTCAATGATTAAGTCGTCTCTCTAGTCTGGATATTGTTTGAAAGACTGAAAGAGTTCGTTTTCAACGCCCATAATAATCAGAATTAAGACGAGATATCTCGAATTATCGTCCAATCTATAAAATTTCAACTATTCCTAAGTTTGTTTGTGACAAACTTACACCCCTCTTAAAGAGATTTATCTCTCGATCGCAGCATGGCTTCGTTGCAGGCGGATCGACCACAAGCTCTAACAATTTTATGTATTACTGCCTTGAATTACCTTGAGAATAGTATGCAATGTGTCGTAATTTATATAGACTTTGCTAAAGCGCTTGATCGCTTTATTTGGGCCCACTACTCTTTCTTTTATTTATTAATGACATTCCTGACTTATTTTTAGGTCTCCAGTGTCTTATGTTTGCAGACGATTTAAAATTGTTCCAACCTATACATTCAATGCACGCCTGTAATTTTTTACAGGAAGATCTTGAACGTCTTTCAATATGGTGTTATAATAATGACCTTCATCTCAATGTGTCTAAATGCCAAATTTCATTTAGTTACATAAACACCCCTCTGTCCATTATTTCCTTAAACAATATCTGGGAGTTATTTTTGACTCAAAACTAAACTTTTGCAATCACATTGAGTTTTTGGTGGACAAGGGTAATCAGATGCTAGGTTTCATATTACGAAATTCAAAGGACTTCCGAGATCCTGATACCCTTAAATGTATATTTTTTGCATTTGTCAGATCGAGTACTACAGTATAGTATCTATGGAATCTATTTTATGAAGTTAATTCTATTAGAATTGAGAAGATTCAGAAGTGTCTAACTTGAGTAGCTTTTCGTAGACTGAGATGGAATATTGACATGCCTTCTTAGAAGACAAGATGCAAATTGTTTGGTATCTTACCTCCTTTCAGACGGAGGCAATATTTTTCTATTATGTTTAGTCGTGCTTTGATTAATTGTCATTGTGGGATCACATTCCATACTAATAACACTCATACTAATATTATTATTCAATGTTTATATTCATTCAATCTATTTCAATTAAGAATAGTCTAACATCATAAGCTATTATATCAAAATTCGAATTTTTACGCCGAACTCCATAATTATCTTATACCACTTTAAAATTGAAGTACTAAAACCGAATATTGTCACTAGACTGAAGTATAAAAGAATTGAATAAACTCTCTTGTATTCTCACCATCGAACAAGTCAGTTGTCTTTCGTTTTTCTCGCTTTTCTTTCGCTTTTCTCTCGCAAGTATAACATTTTGTAATCTTTATACAAATTAATATCGCGCTGTTTTGCATCTTTCGCTATATTTTCTAAGTCCTTCGAGGAGAAAAATTTTACATTTCAAAGTTGAAAAGTCTCTAACAAAGGCGAGCGAACTATTCCGCTCGAACACATGTGATTTGAGACCGTTGGATTTCTTTCTTTGAGGATATTAAAAAGAAAAAGTGTACGTCAATATCCCAAGAACAATTCAAGAGCTTAAGGATGAGACAATTCGGCACACTAACGACCTTGAACCACAATTATGTCTCAGGTATGCCACCGAAGTCGTGGCGAGCATTTGGTCGATATTTTGTTTCACCCATAATTGTCATATATCCTTCTATCATAATAAAAAATATTAAGATAATTCTCTAAAAACTTTTTGTTTTATTTACAATTATCATCGTCACATCAGAAAAAAAATATATATGAGTGTATTGCCGAATACTGGATACGCGATCTTTAACTTCTGCAACGCTGCTTCCTCATTCATGCAAGTTATGCGCCGTGTTTTTCAAAACAAGGTACTAAACGTCTGTAGTAGTCCCAAGAATAGCTCGTGCAGATTTTTAGGTTTTAGATTAAGATAATTCTCTAAAAACTTTTTGTTTTATTTACAATTATCATCGTCACATCAGAAAAAATATATATGAGTGTATTGCCGAATACTGGATACGCGATCTTTAACTTCTGCAACGCTGCTTCCTCATTCATGCAAGTTATGCGCCGTGTTTTTCAAAACAAGGTACTAAACGTCTGTAGTAGTCCCAAGAATAGCTCGTGCAGATTTTTAGGTCTTGGCCAATAAATTTTGTGAGCCAGTCTGTAACAAACTTGTGCCTGTGGGCGCCGCGGTGGCGTCGACTCCTACGCTCGATGTTCTCGGTTCGATTCCCGAAAAACACCCAGTCCCACCTCGGACTGTAACGCCACCATTATTATTTTTATTAGACTTGTGCCTAACTATAGCATTAATGTTATTGTTATATAACAATGTTGTACGACACTGTACTTTGAAAATAACGCAACAGATTTGAGCAAAAAATAAACTGGGCAAGTGCGAGTTGTACTCGCACGCGGAACGTTCCGTCGCATTATATTGATGGATGATTTCTGAATATCATATGACTTTTCCAAACAATTTCTGTTGAATTTTCTTCTAACTTCAACCCAAATCAACCATTCATAAATCCAAACAAACAAACATTCATCCATACATATACATTTTAAATCTTAGATATCTCCAAATTTCAACATAAATCGATATTTTGAAACTGATCATTTCTTAATGCTTACACTGATGTCTTCAAAACTGCGTTTTCAGATCTTCAAAATTTGCATGTCGACGGTTGACCGTTTTTGGAAAATATCTCGAAAACTATTAAAGCCAGAATACTTGAAATTATTTTAACTACCCTAACTCTACCTCATTTCAAAAGATCTGTCGATTGATATACTCGTATATGTTGATGGGTGACAATGTTTCAAAATTATTGACAACTTCACCTATACTGGAGCCACCCCCAAATGGCCCCAATTTTTAAATTTGGATGCATGGGCAATGACATCTAGGCCTGAAGTACCTAATTCCAAAATTTCATGTCGATATCTTCATAAACTTCGGAGATAAAAAAGTGTGACAGATACGACGGACGGACGGACGGACGGACACACCGAAATTATAAATGTTCCGTTTTTGTAGACGGAAAAACGGGAACCAAATAAAGTGAACGCTCTATATTGTTGCGACAGGCTGCACATGCAGCAGTTCATCTGAAAATAAAATAAAAATATTTGGGTTAAAGATCCTTATGTACTCGTATGTTTGTAACTTATCAGACAAATTCCCGCGATTCCCTTCAGTTCAGTCCTTCAGTTCATTGTGTAGAATGTTTTTTTATATATAAAATAATTTATTTAATTAATACTTACCCCAAATCAGGTTAAGTTAATGCTATTTATTTTTAAACAGATCAAAACAAATTTGCCTGCATTTGTTGAGATCTGTCAAACTGACAAAGATGGACATATCTTCGAATTTCGTACTGACAAGGACAGACATACATATGCTGGAGAATTCAGCACATAGTAAGCCACATAATGGAAGTGTTCACACAAAGCATTTTACGGTGTGAAGATGCAAAATAACAAATGAGTGACTTGGAAGATAAGCTCTCGAAAAAATTGGAAATTTTTGAAGAAGAGAAGGTAGGAACAATGTTTCTTGGCAATAACGTGAAAGTGACCGGCAGAAATTTTTAGAGCGGCGAACAAAAATATAAATATTGTTGAACATAAATTAACACGCGTACGGTTGAAAGTGTATGCACTTGTCTATCAGTTAAGAGCGCGTGTAAAGTGCGTTAAAAAAATTAAAATCATAGTAAAATATCCAAAAATAAAACAAGCATTGTGGGAAATAAGCACTGTGGGAAAAAACTCATGTGTGTACATATAAGTTAACACCAGAAACATTGCATCATGCGAACAATGCATGGAACAGTTCCCACGAGCGACAACATCAGCTTTGTACGTGATGGAGTGCAGCGAATCGTCTTCCCACCAGACACATGAGATATCGACATCGAGCGGACACCTGAGCCATCAACGGCAGCTTGACCTGTGCGTCTAGTTTTAAGAAATAAAATATTTTGTAATTCAGTTCTAAGTCAGCCGCGAAGTCAAACGGTTACAAATAAAATTATTTTTTTTAATAAAAATCAACTCGAAATAGTTTAATTTGCGCCCAACGTGGGGCCCAGTAAAGTCAACGCATCAAAGTTTAATCGTGTAAATTTCTTTCGTGAAAAGTGCTACTCGACCGTAAACGCATAAGTCGACCTAAGCTCCCCGCGGATGCAGTGAGCGTACTTTGAATTACATAACCGTAAGACAACCTTTATAAAATCTCGCTAGTGTGTGTGTGGTGAAAAAACTGTGTCCCGGACAAAGCAGCATCTGTAGATTCTGCTGCCAACGAGGGAGTGTGGAGAAAGGCCCCCAAGTAACTACAAGTAAAAAGGAATGCTGCCCCTTCACCAGCGTTGGTTCATCCTAATGTAAGTTAGACTTACGATTTATATTTTTTCTTAACATTGAGATAAATATTATAAAGTGTTAGCTCTATGTTATAACTATTGTTCAGTACGGAGAAAAGAAATAATTTTGTGAGTAATAGTATAAAGTGATAGCCCTAAGTTATAATTATTGTTCAGAACGGAAAAAAGAATACATTTTTAAGAAATAGTGTAAATTGATAGCTCTAAGTTATATAGAAGTAATCACATTGAGTTGTGCAGAATAATTGTAGTAAACGTAGTTGTGAAACGATTTTAAAATATCTATCCTGTTCCTTTTGGAAACCTTTAACGTATCTAATTTTGAGTTTTTATGGCTAAACGTCTTGCCACAATGACCGATCCAATTTCGCGAAAGAGAGAGCATCTATGATCAATTTAGAGGAACACCAAAATACTTTGGTATCCTCAACATAATTCGCAGTAATATTGTGGGTAATGCGGATGCTATCTTACAATCGTACAATACTCCATTAAATTGGGAATTTATAGCGAAATGCTTAACGCTTCACTATGCGGATAAGCGTGATTTGGGAACTTTGGAGTACCAAATGACGACTCTTGTCCAAGGCAACAATGGTTTACAGCATTATTATCAGTCGGTGTACGACCACCTATCATTAATACTAAACAAAATTTCGAATATGGATCTACCGCCTGTTGCATTATACCACCTTACAGCATCATAAGGCTAAGGCCTTAAATACATTCATTAGAGGTCTCAGAGGTGATCTGCATAGGCTCTTGGCCAGATCTTCCTACCGCTCTTAATCTCTGTTTAAAACTCGAGAATCAGCAGTTCAGAGCCAACTATGCTCACCATAATATCAGCCAAATTAGGAGGCAACCACCTCCTCCTCCAATTCCTTCACGGAAATCCATACTAAGGAAAGCTATATGACTGTAAGCAAAAACATAAATATTAAATTGAAACAACAAGTATCTGAAGCAATCTATAATGTGAGTCTTAGAAATCAGCATTTGTCGCAAGAACAACGTATACATCTTAATCGCATAACCATGAATTACGCCAACCTTTTTGGAAAACCAAACCAAAGGTAGACTTCGCACGACGACGAAAGATCCCGTTAACTCGAAACATTAACCATATCCTATGGCGCTAAAAGAAGAGATTGACAAACAAATCAATCAACCATTAAATGATGGAATCATTAGATCTTCACGGTTTCTGGTGAGAAAAAGTACAGCATGGTAATTGACTATTGGAAGCTCAATTCGGATGCGCAATTAGGGAAGAACAAATTCTTTTCGGTGATCGACTTAAAAAGTGGCTTTCATCAAATGCCTCTACACAAGGACGATATCGAGAAATCGGCATTCTCGGTAAATAATTGAAAATACGAATTTGTAAGACTTCCCTTTGGTCTGAAAAATGCACAATCTATTTTTCAGAGAGCCTTAGACGACATCTTACGAGAGCACATCGGTAAGATGTGTCTACATCGATGACATAATCGTGTTCAGTGAAGATGTCGAACAATACTTTAAAAATTTGGCAAATATTTTCGAAACTCTTCAGAAAGCCAATCTTAAAGTGCAATTGGATAAATGTGAATATTTAAGACCAGAAGTTGAGTTTCTCGGGTTAAAGTTCCCCAGTTAAAGTGGAAGCCATCACCAAGTTTCAATATCCGCGAACTTTAAAAGATCTGCGATCATTTCTTGGTCTGTCGGGATTTTACCGCAGATTTATTAAAGTCAATGCGAAGCTGGCAAAACCCCTGTTTTAACTTTTCCGGATTTTAGTAAAGAATTCCATCTGACCACGGACGCTTCGGACTACGCTATTGGCGAGGTACTCGCTCAAGATAATAAACCGATAACCTTTATCTCTCAAACACTCTCAAAAGCTGAAGAGCACTATGCCACAAACGAAAAAGAAATGTTGGCCAAAGTAAGGGCTCTCAATACTTTGCGAAATTACCTTTACGGTCCTACGGTTCTGAAAATATTTACTGATCACCAACCGCTGACATACGCATTAAGCAATAAAAATTCCAACAACAAATTAAAAAGATGGTTGGTTATACTGGAGGAATATGAGTTGAAGCATAAGCCTGGTAGATCAAATGTTGTTGCGGATGACTTGTCAAGACCAACCAGAACCAGCGAAGTAAATAGTCTAACAGCAACCCAGCATAGCAATGAGAGCTCCGGTCAATATCTAATCGCTATAGCTAATGAGCCGATCAAAGTCTTTAAAAACCAGATTATCCTTTCCCTTGGAACTACACCATCCTATGATTTCAAAATTATTTTCCCCACCTATCACCGCCATGTAATAGTTGAAGCCAAATTCACTGATCAAATTTTAATATGCATTCTTAAACGATACCTTAATCCATCCGTCATCAATGGTATAAAAACTGATGAAAACATTTTAGGCAAACTAAAATTTTAGGAAATTTACCCATATCATTTTAGACAATACAGGGTTATAGACTTAACGGACGAAACATCAAAGAACATAATCGTCCACATCGCAACTCTCATGAAAATAAATTGCAGTTATTGCAAAAGTTTTATTTCCCACAGTTGAGAGCCAAAATAGAAAAAATCACAAAACAGTGTAAAATTTGTAAAGAACATAAATATGATAGGCACCCGAACAAACATGAACTACAAACTACCCCTATTCCTGAATGCCCCGGTCAAATTATTCATTTAGATATTTACTTTACTAACAAAAAAATAATTCTTACTGCAATTGATAAGTTCTCCAAATACACCCTAGCCAAAATCCTAAGGTCAAGAGCTTCAGAGGATATTAAGCAACCTCTTTGAGAACTGATACTGGCTTTTGGGGTACCCCAAACAATTGTTATGGATAATGAAAAGTCCATAGCTTCTAATTCTATAAAATTCATGTTAGAAAATATGTTCAACATTAAAGTTTTTAAAGCACCTCCTTACACAAGTTCTGTCAACGGTCAAGTGGAGAGATTCCACTCAACACTTTCAAAGCTAATCCGCTGCCTTAACACAGATAATATTCATACCACCTTCTCAGAATTACTAGACCGATCAATCTATGAATACATCATCCGATCCATTCACTCTACTACAGGCATAAAACCCATATACACATTTTTCGGTAGACAGCTACTAAACAACCCAACAACTTATACAGGAAAGACAAGAAAACATGAATAAACTACGCAATAAACAACAAGCAGACTTAAATTACCATAATGCAAGGAAGAGGCCTCTTAAAACATATTCTACTGGCCAAATCATATATGTTAGAACTAACAAAAGAATAGGAAATAAATTAGATCCCAGATATAAAAAAGAAACAGTAGCTCAGGATAAAAATACAACAGTTATTACTCAATCAGGAAGAATCATTCATAAAAATCTTAAAAAAAAATAATTTTTTTAATTATTACCATTGTGCAATGGCGAGACACAAATCCTGGATTACTCAAATTTACAGGTAATAAAAATCAATACGGGTCACCCATAATTGCAGAATGGATCATTCCAGATCATACACTTGATCGACATCAGGGCTTACGAAACAACTCTTAACAACTTGGAAGCTACGTTAAAGACATCCATTGCTAGTAACCATATTCTTAGTTCTGTGCTTTTCTTTCCCGTATCCCGTATATGAACTCACTTTAGTAGACTAAAGATAAATAATAGAAATAAGAGATCATTAGATTTTATAGCCTCGGCCTGGAAGTGAATTGCGGGTAACCCGGACCACCACGACTATGAAATAATTACTAATAAGATGAACAATGTGTTAAGAAATAATAATAATCAAATCATAATCAAAAAAATGTCATTAGATAAGATTAACGAATTAACAAACATTACAAATAAGATTATCAAAACATTCAAAGAAAATTAACTTAATAATAGCGAGCTAATCATGAAAATTAAATATAAATTAGATGTAATTAAGGAAGAAATATTTAATGTAGTTTATGTCATTCATTGGGCGAAAGTAAATATAATAAATCCATTTATATTATCAACCACTGAAATAAATATAACGGAAACAATTATGAAAGTTGAAAACATTCCTTATGTTAATGTAGATGAGGCATTAGAATTTGCCCAAATCAAAATCGCTTCAAATGATAATAACTTAATATATATTTTAAGTATACCAACAACGTCTAAAGAACTATGTAATTTGTCATTAATAAAACCGGTCAAAAGAAATAACATAATTAATAAGATTAAATACGATTCAATACTAGAATGTAATGCAGAAATTCATGGCATTACAAACAAATGTAAAACATACAATAGTATATCGATTTGTAATGAAAATAACATTGTAAGTTTAAATAATTCATCGTGCATCCCTCATGCATGCTCATAAAAAGTCAAAAACCACCGTGACCCATCATCAACAACGAACATTTTCCAGATATAGACGAAATAGCTCCAGGAATCCTGCTTCTAAATCAGTTTAATGGCCCAGTTCTCATTAACAACGATATTATCATACTCAAGTGTACGTTTGTCATCAAACACTTCAACACCACCATTCAAGTTAAAGGAAGAACAATCATGTCCAAAGAAGTCACAATTCATCAACCATTACCAGCGATACTTCAACCATCATATAAGTCTGGCAAGATAGAAGAAATACTGTGCCTCGAAATGATCAAGGATCTTTACGTTAATCGAACTAAAGAAGTGAAGCTGCTTGAAACAAAACACAAGATCAACTTAACCGTGAACATCATCTTAATGGTTGCAGTCTTAACTATCGCACCCTTCGCATACAAAATTACAAGGAATAAAGATATGATTAAGGCCGAGCGCTCTAATACCAGTAGGCCATCACCAATAACCATAGGTATTGAAGATATCCCTCACCTAGTGACGTCAACAACCTCTCACGAGGACGTTAGATTTTAAGGGTGGAGGAGTTAAGCCAGAAACATTTCATCATGCGAACAATGCATGATTCAGTTCCCACGAGCGACAATATCAGCTTCGTACGTGATGGAGTGCAGCGAATCGTCATCCCACCATACACATGAGATATCGACATCGAGTGGACACCTGAGCCACCAACGGATATGCTGACCTGTCGTCTGGCTGCATGGGACATGCACCTAGTTTTAAGAAATAAAATATTTTGTAGTTCAGTTCTAAGTCAGCCGCGAAGGCAAACGATTATAAATAAAATTATTCTTTTAATAAAAATCAACTCAAAATAGTTTATTTTATATATATTAATATTTGTATTCATATTTCACCGAATACTCCCCGTCACAATGTTACAAGCTAGGTTGGCTGGGCCACGGTGACGGTGAGTAGGACGGCGGCACGCTTGCGGTTGCACGGCTTAGCTCGTCGGACGGGGCGGTTCTTGTCCTCCCACACCACCAGTTGCAAACAAAAAATATCGTGCCTGTAGCTAGCTAAGAGAAGATAGAAAGAGAAGAAAAGATAGCGAGAGATGAAAGCCTAATACCCTAACAGACCACGGACGGACAACTAAAAGATAGGACAGAGAAGAGAAAGAAGAGACAGAAAAGAGGAAAAGAAAGGTGTTCAAGGTCTATGCCTTTACCACCAAAAGAGACCGGAAGGGAGTTCGCAGAGCTAAGCTAACTTACCTAATCTACGCCTAAACTAACCTACCTAACTTAAAACTATACCTAAACTAAACCTAATCTACCTTAAAACTACCTAGCTTAGCACTAACATGAAACAACACCCTTCCAGTGTCGTTTGGCGATGCAGGTTCGTCAAGAACCCGAGGGTGCCTGTTGTTGTTGGCACAAGTCCGCCTGCCCACCCCATCATGTCAATCGACATGACCTTCGCTATCTCCCTAGGCGAAATATTGTGGGAGATAGCCCCTTAGCGGAGACGTTAGCCACAGCCTAACGTTCCACTCTATCACTACCCCAAAGAAGGACGGCCTTCCCTCACCCTACACACACATAATGGCAAAGACGACTCTACTCCATTAAATAAAACATTATACATTCATTTTAAAGCACAACAATTCATTTTATTACAAAAAAAATATGGAAAATAAAAGAAATTCAAAAACTTAGCCTATACGAAATAATAAAATAAAAACATGTGAATTCAAAAAAAAGCAAAAGTAAAAATTAAAGAAAATATTAAAAGAAAGGGTTCTAACCCTGGCTAGAGGCTACGGACGGCACACCACAGAAAGAGGTTTCCAATTTGTGAAACCTGCTACTCACGGTTCTGTTCGATCCCCCGACGTCCTGCGCGCAGCACGAGGAAGGATGGTACCTGTGGATTAAAACGCAATTGTGGGGAGAAATCCCTGTTCTCGCGAACACTCACAATCACTAACACTAAAGCCAGAACTATTTGACACTTTATATTTATATAAAAGATATTAAACTAAAATGAAAACTAAATAACATGTAAAAAAACTTAAACTTAAAATCTAAACGAGTAAATATTTAAATGATAAAAAACTTCACTAAAATAAAAAAAAATTCAAAATATCTCCAGCTCCGGGCACTGCACTCTTCTGTTTTACTCGGCGCAAAATTTCCTCCAGGCACACTATTTGCATTGGGCACAAAATTTTCCACTTTGGCCTCTCGGATGGATATTGGTTTTGTCGTTGTCACGGCAACGAAATTTCGGTTACTGTGAACAGCGGCACTCGTGTATATATGTATGTCTATTGCATGTATTGTCTTTTCTCCACGGCAGCGAATATGGCACTTGTTAAACTTATGTTTTTTTTTGTTTTTAGTATATTATTTTACTAATTGTATGTACAATATATATAATTGGCAGTGGGTGTTCAATTGTTTTACTCATATTTTGTTTTTTTGTTATTGAGTATATGAACTCTGTTTGACCATGTGTGTATATATATGTAATCACGTTTATGAAGTCTTCGTTTAATGTAGCCTGATCTGGCTAAACTTTTGTTT
The DNA here is from genome assembly GCA_930367185.1 of Myathropa florea. Classification (NCBI taxonomy): domain Eukaryota; kingdom Metazoa; phylum Arthropoda; class Insecta; order Diptera; family Syrphidae; genus Myathropa; species Myathropa florea. The sequence continues at coordinate 94,048,882 of OV884002.1, read as the reverse complement.
TTTTTTTCTTTGTAAAGAAACCGCCACACACGTACTATTAATACATTTATGAATTATTTAATAATTAATAAACATACTAAATTAATTAAATTTCGCCACTTTTTCTAAACACTGCCGATCGCTTCGCGCTTTTTACCCAGAATCTTTTTTTTCTTTGTCTAAAATTTTCCAAATTGGAAAACTGATCATCTTCCAAATCACTTAACCACTGTCTAAACTTTCGTTATTTTCCATCATCCTCCTGCATATTATTTGCCTGAACTCACCGACTGGAACTTACATTCGAGTCTCGTCATATTTGCGCATGTGTGTGGTTTGTAAATGTCAAGTGTCAATTGTCACAAGCTGTCAATTGTCACACACTTGTTTTGATTTGTCAGCAAGTTAATTTTTAGTTTTAATAATTAAGGGGTAAGTATTGTTTAAATAACCATTATTTTTGGTGCATAGAACATTTCTAGTCATTTTTATTTTACAGGCAAATGGGATTGGACGGGATATCTTCGTGGGACGGGTATTTACATGGTAAGTTACATATGTACGTACATATTTAATTTAACTAATGTCTTTTTTTTTTCAGATAAACTGCTGCAGGTTGCAGCCTGCCGCAACAACAAAGAAACAAAAATAAACTGGGCAAGTGCGAGTTGTACTCGCACGGGTAAGGTTCCGTCGCATAATATTGATGGATGATTTCTGAAGATCAAACGACGTTTCGAAACTATTTCAGTTGAATTTTCTTCTAACTTCAACTCAAATCAACTATTCATTCATACATTTATACATCCGAAAAAAACAAACGTTCATCCCTACATATACCTATATCTCTATCCAAGTTTAACCAACACAGAAAATCCCTTCCATCATATACATACCCAATCACTGCTCATGCCTGCGGTGTGTGTGCATTCATTTCTGTTGGGCATTTAGGGGTGAGATCGAAAAGATAACGCTAAGCAACGAATAGAGTGGCCGAACACAGCATGAAATTATGTGTGGAAATGAAATTGTTTTCATTTTAAATCTTAGATATCTCAAAATTTCAACATAAATCGATATTTTGAAATTTATCATTTCTTAATGCTTACATAAATGTCTTCAAAACTGCGTTTTCAGATCTTCAAAATTCGCATGTCGATGATTGACCGTTTTTGGCCAATATCTCCAAAACCATTAAGGCCAGAATGCTCGCAATGGTTTTAAATGAAAGTACTCAATGAAGCCAAGTTTTTGTGATTTTTTCAGATTTTTAAACACTTTGGTTTAGAAATGGCAGGGGGGGACGCATTTAAAACTTTGGAGCTCTATATTTACCAAACGGTATTTTGGATAAAAAAGTGTTGAACGAAACCTCCACCTCATTTCGAAAGACCTGTCGATTGATATATATTTCGATGGGGTGCGACAATTTTTCAAAATTAATGTCAACTTCACCTGTACTGGAGCCACCCCCAAATGGCCCCACTTTTTAAAATCGCTGCATAGGAATTGACATCTAGGTCTGAAGTACCTAATTCCAAAATTTCATGCCGATATCTTCATAAACTTCGGAGATAAAAAAGTGTGACAGACACGACGGACGGACGGACGGACACACCGAAATTATAAAGGTTCCGTTTTTGTAGACGGAACCTTAAAAAGGGGGAAAGACGAGTGAATAAACTTATTCAAATTATACAGATAAAGACATATAACAAATAAATATACAAAAAATGGTGTATTTGCATTAAGTGCCATATTTGTCGCCAGAATTAAAACACTTACATACATACATATATTGAAAGTCTTTGATCAAAATTGTGTTCCCATTGAATAAAAAGAAAAACTTAAAAAGTACAAATCAAATTAAAATTTATTTCGATACGATCGCGTCCGATTCAAAAAGAGATCTAAACATAAAAGCACGCATCCGTGCAGTGGGTTCTGTCACACATATACATATATAAAAGTAAAACAGTCACATTGGAAATACATTCAACACCCTTCCTCAAGGTGAACCTGTGTACATTAGTTAATTATATTTTATATTAATTAACTTAAATTCATTAATTTTACAAAATTACAATGCTTTTGTTTAGACAGATTTCTTGCAACTACATCTGCTATCATATTATCGGTTGAAACGTATCTCAGCACAATGTCGGCACTTTGGATAACCTCTCGAACGAAATGATGTCTGATATCTATATGCTCCAACCTTGAATAAGATTGTCTGAGATTTTCACCATATATGACTGTCGGTGTACCAGAATTACCACAGCCGATTTCAATAATAAGACGCCTTAGATGCAGCGCCTCCTTTATAGATGAAGACAGGACCATAAATTCGGACTCTGTGCTGCTCAGAGCAACACACGGCTGTTTTTGTGACTTCTACGAAATAGGGCCGCCTCCTAAGAAAAACACGTACCCGGTGTATGATCTGCGATTGCTCACATCGCCACCCCAGTCCGCATCCACGTAGCCTTCAAGCGCCTGACCACAAGCACGATCATTTAATTTCAAGTCGATCGTACCAGTTAAGTAACGCATAATATGCTTCACACCTGTGACGTTCACTATATGGGTTGCTGTTTCTTTGTGCCAACTTCTCAACCCTGCACTGTTGCATGTTATTTCGCTGTAAAATATCTTTTATAAATTGCGTCTGGTTCATCGGAATATCGCCTATGTCGCCATCACGGTTAATCTGCATGCCTAGGAACATCTCCAAAGGACCCTTGTCGACGCATTCGAACTTCATTGCAATCATTGACTTGATTTGCATAAGGTCTGTCTCGTTCTGGCACGCTGTAACAAATCGTTATATATATATATATATATTATTATATTATATATATATATATTATAATACATATATAGGTATTAGACAAAGGTTACCTTTAATATCTTGTTTGTATAGACATGGTTCGTTCTTGCACGGAGTGAACCCAATATCACATAGCGCTGCCGTCAATTTGAAGTTCCACTCCCTTTCTGCTTGCTTTAACCCGTATATCGCCTTGTTTAGCCTTAAAAACGTCTGCGATAACTTGTGTTATCTGAATATCCCTCAGGCTGCTTCATGTAAACCACATCGTTTAACTTGCTTTTTAGATACGCTGTGCAGACTTCCATTTGCTGTAGAAAGAGCTTCATCTCGACAGATAAAGCCAAAGTTAAGCGTATCGTTTCATACCGAGACACAAGCGAGAAGGTTACGGTATAGTTTACGCTGAATTTCTGCGAACAGCCCTTTGCTACTAAACGCCTTATAGCACTCAACATTGCCGTTGCCGTCCCTCTTAATGATAAAAACCCACTTGCAACTAATCGCCTGTTGGCCCTTGGGTAAGTCTTCCAATGTGCTATTCGCCACCAATGCCTCATGTTCTTTGTCCATAGCCGCCTGGCAATATGAAGCGTGATTACATCTATTTGAATGTCTGCGGCAACGGAATATCCTTTGCATGCATTGCCTTCAAGACATGTACATCTTTTTTGGACGTCCTAGTTTCCCTGTTCGAACTAACTTCGGGCTACCTGGGCCGATTTTTACAACCTGCTTTTCTGGCTGTTCCGGCTCATCTGCGCTGATGTTGTCTTCGCCCGCGGTTTCACTGTCGCTAGATTTGCCATCTTGCTTCATACTGTCATCACGTTTCGAGTCAAGTTGAATCATATAAGGAGATGATTTTTCTGCTGGTATGTCGAACACTATCTGATCATCCATTTGTACTGCATCGCAGGGTTCATCAAACAAAACTCGCGTTGACTTGATGATTTTCTTTATCGTACAGTCGATAGGCTTTTGATACTAAGGAATATCCCACCAGACTATACTCCTTTGGTTGAAATTTGCTGTGACGTGTTTTATCTAAGCCTACGGCTACTGAGCCAAATGTACGCATATTCTGCACATTGGGCTTCCGGCTGCTCCACGCTTCAAACGGAGTCATACTAATCAAAGCTGTAGTTTGTAATCTGTTCCGTATATAGCACGCTGTTTGCACAATAGCAAACTTCTCGCCATCTCAACAAGTGTACGATTTGCCCTTTCTGCCACTGTTGTGGACTATGCGGAAAGTTAAGTTGACGTCCTATGTCATGCTGTCGTAAAAAATCGTCAAAACGTTTGCTGATATATTCACCCCCGTTGTCGCTGCGTATGGTTTAGATCTTGCATCAGGTGTGGCGCTCTGCCATATTCTTAAACTGCATACATTTTTCAAAGACCTCGTCCTTGGACTTAAGTAAATATGTAATTATGTGCCGGGATATGTCATCTATGAATGTTAAATAATATGCCTACGCACCAAGAGATCGCTTTTCAATTGGCCCACATACATCTGTATGTACGAGCTCCAAATGCCGCTCGGATCGATTTTCCGACGCTGCTGGAATCGGTTGTGTGTGTATTTTACACTTCATGCATATTTTTAGCAAGATTCATCAAACTTCTCGTAGCATAATTTAAATGGCCATTCCTGTTATGCCACATTGTTGAACTGGGCTGCGCCGCGATAAAATATGAGTTGCGTTTGTCCTTGAAAACAAATAGTTGATTCCTTTTCTGCGCCTTCAATATCTGCGTACCTTGTTGACTTACGACCGCACGGAAGTTATCGAAGAGCACAGTACAACCCCATTCTATGGCTCTACTGACCGACATAAAGTTTCCTCTCATACCAGGAACATATAAAACGATTTCCAACTTCAATTCACATGAATCTGTTTGAAGTACTACGTCACCTCTGCTTTCGGCTCGTATGATTTTGTTATCTGCCAACACAACCTCTGCCTGCGGAACATAAATAATAAGAAGGGTGCGCACACAACACATACGCGTCTGCCCCTGCAAGAACAGTAAACGATCGTTGCGGCTGATTTTTTTTCGTTTCCTCTTTCCCTTATTATTATTATTATTGAGGGTATATTGCACAGCGACCTTTAAGATCTATTGTGCCCCCTTTCAATACCTAAGCACAATTACGAGTTCCCCTCAAATACAGTTCTTTTCAGAGTTGTATTGAGGGTAATGGACTCCTATTACGCACAGGTGAAGAAATCTGTTCTAGAGTATTCTCTCTAAGCCAGTTTCCTTCAGGAATCTGAAAATGAGAGATGGTTCTAATGATTGCATTTCTTCTTCTGATAGTAGGTACTTGCCCAGACTTCTTTTTGTTTTGTGGGCCAGTGCCTCACAAAATCCCAGTATATGTTCTGGAATTTTATTCAATTCTCCACAAAATCTGTAGAGACCTGATACCCCTAGTTTCCTTAGATGCTCCCTGACTCTACAGTGCCCCGTTAGGAAGCCTGTTAGGATACGGAGGTTATTCTTGCTCATTTTGATGCATGCCTCGAATCTCTTCCGGTTATATTGCCCTAGGAGTTTCTTGGCCTGCTTCATTCCACGAGCGTTGTTCCAGGTTACTTTCCGATTCCTTCTTTCCAGTTCCCTGAATTCTCCTCTGACGAGATGGTCTCCTACAGCGCAGAATGGTTCAGGGCCTATGAAGGGTTCTGATGCTCCTTTCCTTACAAGGGAGTCGGCCATTTCGTTGCCTTCTATACCCGTATGGCCAGGTATCCAGCAGAGTTTTACTCGGTTTCTCCTACTTAATTCGTTGAGCTTTTGCAAGCATTCCCATACAAGTTTGGATTTGATGGTTTAGGAGTCCAGTGCCATAATAGCGGCTCGACTTTCCGACATTATTGCTATGTCGCAGTTGGTATAATTCCTTTCAAGATTGATCTGAACGCATCTGTCTATGGCATAAATTTCCGCTTGAAATATGCTGGTATATTTGCCCATTGATTCGAAATATTTGGTCCTGGGTCCAAAAACTCCTGCTCCAGTTCCTTCATCAGTTCTTGATCCGTCTGTATACTATTTTACCGTGTTGCTGCTCAGTCTATGGACCATGGATTCATTGCTCCAGTCCCTTTTGGTGCTGAGCTTGCTGGTAAATTTCTTTTGGAAATTAAATTTCCTAATCACGTCATCCTTCGGAATGGCCAGGAATTCGACTAGTGCGTCGAATTGCATCGATGTAATGCACCTGTCTTTACCTATCCCTTCTTTTGCCATTCCCATAATTGTTTTGTTTGCACACTCTACTACCACTAGATGCAAAGGAGTCAGCTCCAGTAGCACCTCCATGGCCGCAGTTGGCAAGTTCTCATGGCTCCTGTAATACAGAGGCATGCCAACCTTTGAACTTTGCTGAGTGTCTCCCTCGCACTTATCAGATTGGTTCTCCTGGTCCATGCTATTGCACCATAGGTTATTGTAGGTCGAACAATAGAGATGTACATCCATCTTAGAATACTTGGACTACATCCCCATAATTTGCCCGCCAAGCTTCGACAAATCATCAGAGCACGCGTCGCTTTCCTGGTTATCTCTTCTGTATGTTTTTTCCAGATGAGCTTGCTGTCCAAGATTACTCCCAGATATTTAACTTCTTTTACCGGAGTCAGTGTTGTACCCGACAGACTTATTGGTTTTAGTCGTTCCAGTTTCCGTTTTCTTGTGAAAGGTACTATGGTGGTTTTTCCGGATTTAGGCTTAGCCCAGCCGACAGGCACCATTCCTTAGTTAAAGTTAGCCCCCATTTGATAATATCGCGTAGGGTCTCCTCCATTTTTCCTCTGGCTATGATTACTATGTCATCGGCATATGCCTGACACTTGATGCTATGGTTTGTTAGTATCTCTAGAAGCTCGTCTACAACTAGGCTCCACATGAGAGGAGATAGAACTCCTCCTTGTGGGCATCCTCTTGTTGTGTCGACTTTTATTATGCCTCCTGGTGTGTGAGTCTCTGCTGATCTTGTGCTCAGGAGTTCATACATCCATTTCGATACCATGTGGTATTTGTCCAGAGCCCGAAGAATTGCATCATAGGATGTGTTGTCAAATGCTCCTTCAATATCCAAGAAGCACATATAACTATTTCTTTCACATCAAGGGCGCTTTCTATAGTTGATCGCTTCCAAGAGTACAATTACCACCAGTACTCCATCAGTTACTGTCTCCAGATCTGACAAAGGAGCTGCTAACACATCACCAGGAAGTAAGAGAGCAAATACTTTGATCTTTTCGGTTGACACGGCTGACGTCATCAACAATGCGGGAGATACGGTTTCGATTACGCTTCAAATGCTTTATGCGGAGATCATCAAACTCCAAAAATTTAATTCTGATGCGCTTAATTAGATCAAATCTCTCGAGGATTCTAATTGCTCTCTTATTGATAAGATTGTTCTGTTAGAATCGAAGCTGAATGCGCTTGAGCAAAAAGACCTCCAATGCTCTGTTGACATTGTTGGTATTCCTGACGTCTCCAATAACAATGCAGAAGAGAAAGTGCGTACTCTTTTTACGGCTCTCAATGGTGACGATTTCAACAACATTGACATTGCTTCGTGTTTCGTCAAGAAGATTAGAGCGAACGCCATCACCATCTAACATTGATTGCGTAAAATTCTCATCTCTCCTGCAGAAAAAGTCTGTAATGAGGAAAATGCGTGAGAAAAGAAACATCTCTTCGTCCAGTGTTTATGGAGCTTTGAAACATGTTGGCAACATTAGTGGCACAAGCAACAGCAGCAGTACCAGCAACATTACTAGCAGCAACAACAAGATATTCGTGAATGATATTCAAGGAGTTTATTAAAAAAAACGAATGAACTGAAGCATAATAAAAAATGTAAATTCGTGTGGGTAAATAATGGTACTGTTCTTATTAGGAAAAAAAAAGGGGAAAAAGTAATCGTAATACGTAATGTTGAGGATTTTTTGGAACTTGATAAATCTTAATTTTTTTTCTTATTAATTGTATTTTCTCGAGGGCCGTAAGTCATCGCCACTATTTGGCCCCTATAGTTCATATTGATTGCAATTTTTAATTGTACATTAATATTATAATAAATAAATAAATAAAATAATTGTATTTTCTTTATTATTTGATTATGTATGATAATTTCAATTCTTTATCTAATCCTCAAGTTTTTACTAATGCTAATAGTAATTCGTCTTCTATTACAAATGAATTTAATTGTCTGTGTATAGAACATCCAAACAATGAACAGAGTACAGGTTTTTCGGCTATTCATCAAAATATTCGTAGCATGAGAGCTAACTTTTCTTTCTTTTTTCACTCATCTTGCGTCTCTTGACCATTTACCTGATCTTATATTACTTTCCGAAATTTGGATTTTTGACGAAGAAATATCAGACTATGTAATACCAAATTTTACATTTTTTGCTAATTGCAATAATTTGTATTCAGCTGGCGGTGTTGCAGTGTTCCACAGAAGCGACTTAAAAGGTTGTGTAGTTAGGACGTGGAAAATGGAAAGTGCGGATATCTTAACTGTTTTTTGTGAAATTGCTGGTGTACAATATGGTTTTAGTTGCATGTATAGACTTCACAAGTATACAGTAGGTGCCTTCTTGGAAGAGTTCTCCAGTTTCTTGGAGATCCAAACTTGCAAAAATATGATTCTGCTAGGTGACCTAAACATTAATATTCTCTCAGATTCACCTGATGTTGATAAATACTTATTGCTTTTGGCTTCGTTTGGTTTTGATTCACTTTTGAACCAACCTACTCGCTTAGATTCATGTTTAGACCACATTTTCTTAAGGCTTCACCGAAACAACTCTGCAAAGTACCAAGTGATGACCAAGGCTTTTGATTTGAGAATTACGGGCCATTGTTTAACCAGCATTCAATTCGATTATAAAGAGTCTAAGAATAGTAATTCGTCACAGTTGTGTTTTTAAGAAATTGATTTCACTGCTCGTTTTTAATTCTCGTGATCCATCATCTGCCTTTGATATTTTTCTCAAAAAATTACAGTTGCATCTTTCATGTTGTTCTCGCCGTACGGATAAAAAGAGTAACAAGTTAAAACGCATTAAGCCATGGATGACTTCTTCTTTACTTTCGAAAATAAAAAGGAAAAAACGTATTTATTCACGAGTAAAAAAACATCCCAATAATACAGGGCTTAAAAGGTATTATGATAAGCTATGCACTGAATTAAAAACGGACATACCACTTTGTAGAGATTCATATTTTACAAACAGATTAACAGAGAATGTTGGTAGTTTGAAAAGAGAATGGGGAGTGGTTAACGAGATTTTAAACAGATCGAACAAAAATGATGATATAATTTTAAGAATTAACGATGCTATTGTATCCTATCTCTGCTAGTGGCCAATTTATTTAATGAGTTCTTTGCTCACATTAGTGAGCTCTTTGCATGACTTTTCAAATGTAAGTGGTTCTACTTGCCAATGCAAACATTCACTTAATTCAGAGGGTCTACAATCGCAAACGTTTTTCTTCCAAGAGTTTAACGCACTCGAGATTCATAAAATCATAATGACTTAAAAATCATCAAATTCTTCTTCTTTTGATTTGGTTTCCAGCTCTGTACTGAAACAAATTTCATTTCAAATCTCTGATGTCCTAAGCTTTATTTTCAATCTTAGTGTTAAATAAACCGGGCAAGTGCGAGTTGTACTCGCACGGGGGAGGTTCCGTCGCATAATATTGATGGATGATTTCTGAATATCAAACGACGTTTCAAAACTATTTCAGTTGAATTTTCTTCTAACTTCAACTCAAATCAACCATTTATTCACAAATTCATACATCCAAACAAACAAATGTTCATCCCTACATATACCTATATCTCTATCCAAGTTTATCCAACCTAGAAAATCCCTTCCATCATACATACATACATACCTATCTACTCACTGCTCATGCCTGCGGTATGTGTGTGTTCATTTCTGTTGGGCATTTAGGGGTGAGATCGAAAAGATAACGCTCATCAACGAATAGAGTGGCCGAACACAGCATGAAATTATGTGTGAAAATGAAAATTTGTTCTCATTTTAAATCTTAGATATCTCAAAATTTCAACCTAAATCGATATTTTGAAATGTATCATTTCTTAATGCTTACATTGATGTCTTCAAAACTGCGTTTTCAGATCTTAAAAATTCGCATGTCGATGATTGACCGGTTTTGGCCAATATCTCCAAAACTATTAGGGCCAGAATGCTTGAAATTGTTTTAAATGAAAGAACTCAATAAAGCCAAGTTTTTGTGATTTTTTTAGATTTTTAAACACTTTGGTTTAGAAATGGCAGGGGGGGGGGGGAAATCTTTGGAGCTCCATATTTTCCAAACGGTACTTTTGATAGAAAAGTGTTGAATGAAACCTCCACCTCATTTCGAAAGATCTATCGATTGATATATATATCGATGGGGTGCGACAATTTTTCAAAATTAATGTCAACTTCACCTGTACTGGAGCCACCCCCAAATGACCCCACTTTTCAAAATCGCTGCATAGGAATTGACATCTAGGTCTGAAGTACCTAATTCCAAAATTTCATGCCGATATCTTCATAAACTTCGGAGATAAAAAAGTGTGACAGACACGACGGACGGACGGACGGACACACCGAAATTATAAAGGTTCCGTTTTTGTAGACGGAACCTTAAAAAGGGAGTTTTCCCCAAGCACTGAAAACAGCAATAGTTATGCCTCTCCACAAAAAAGGTGATACTGTGATAATAAGCAATTATCGCCCTATTTCTCTATTATCAGTGTTTTCAAAAATTCTCGAAAGAATTCTGAAATCGAGAATTGTTTCATTTTTAGACAGGATAAACTTTTTTAATGAATCTCAATTTGGTTTCAGAAGTGGTATGTCTACTGAAAGTGCTTTAAATAAATTGGTAGGTGAATTGTATAACAGTTTAAACTTTTCCAAAACATCTGCTGCCCTATTTATTGATATAATTTATTGATACCGTAAACCACTCATTGTTACTAGATAAGCTTTATCATGCGGGCTTTAGAGATTTTATCTATGATTGGTTTGCCTCTTACTTATCAAATCAGAAGCAGATGGTAAAGATCAAGAATTCTATAAGCTCACAGAAATATTTAAACATGGGCGTCCCACAAGGGTCTATGTTAGGACCAATTTTGTTCTTAATTTATGTAAATTCACTGTTTATACAACCTTTTAAGGGCAAAATTACAGCATTTGCTGACGATACTGCCATTTCATATTCAAATTTTAACATTTTTAATATTTCTTTGGATGTCAATTATGATCTTGAATTGCTGAGACTATGGTTTGAACAACATAAACTTGTAATTAGCACTAAAACTAAGTTTATGTTTTTCAACATCACGAACATAAGTTACCAAGATTTTTACGTAATGTATCATTCTCCGAGTTGTACATGTTTTCATTCAGTTTGTTGTATACATAATTCAGTTACATTTAATGATAATTCGAACTGTTGTGAATCTTGTTTTGCAATTGATCGTGTCGAGTATTTTAAATATTTAAGTATAATTTTGGACCATAAGCTTAGTTGGAAAGATCATACTTGCTATCTTAAACTGTATATGAATAGAGTAGTAAAACAGTTGTACCCTCATAGTCTGTACTGTAATTCAACTATTTTAAAACTAGTTTATAATGGTCTTTTAAAATCTAAAAAAACATGTAATTAGAATTATTGGTAAAGTGAGTCGTAGAACTCATAGCCTTGAACTCTTTAGAAACCTTCAGCTTCTTCCGTTAAGGCACTTATACTGCCTCAAAGTTTTGAAAATATTCATCGAGAAATCTGCTTATTACGCAGTTAGATTACATGATAATTACAACTTGCGTGTGAGCACCAGAAATTTGGTTATATTACCAACAGTCACTAAAACGCACTTTTCAAGGTCCTATTTGGTCACTGCACCCGACTCTTTAACTTGTTACCTGAGTATATTAGATGCGAAAGAGTGAAAACAGTTTTCTTGAATAAAATTAAAAAGTGGCTCTTCTCATTTGATCATACGGCTATTGAACAGATTTTTGTACCTTTAGTTTAATCATTCTTATATTTGGATTTTCTTTTTACCCATTTTTCTTTCAAATAGTTTACATATGTATGTAATACTTTCCTTTTTTTTTATTAATAGTTATCCCCATCAACTTGCTTTATAGTATTATTTTTTTGTTTTTAATTAAGAGTACATTTGCCTCTTGTCAATTTGACAAGAAAATGTATTTAACATTATTCCATTATTTTTAATGCGAATTTATGCAATATTTGTTAGATAGCCTTAAGTCAAAAGTGGAATAAAAGTTCATTATTATTATTATTATTATTATTGATAGAGTGCAGTCTCTGTGGGTCTGCCTGCCCTGTAAGCATGCTGACAGTAATTCCTCTTTCAATTTCTTTTTGCATTGATTCTTGTAGTGGCCACGCTGTCCGCATTTAAAGCATATAATATGTTTTTTTATCTTTTTTGTGTGATTGCTTTGAAATGCTTGTTGTTCGCTGTTATGCGACGGTTTTTCTTGGCTCTGTTTGCGCTCCCCTACCTCTAAAAATGTAATCTTCAATATTTTCAAGGAAGTTAAGCTGTCGCGGGTTTCCATAGCCAGGACAAAATTCTCATATTGCTTTGGCAAGCTTGATAGTAACACAATTACTCCTCGCCAAAGTTAATGTCCAACTTCTCCCAGTTTGTTAATCGTTGAGCAAAACGTATTTATATAACTGGACATAACATCCCCATCTGCCATACGTAAGCTAAGCAATTTGTTGTACAACGATACCTTTCTTATTGGTCCACAACCATAATTCGCTTCACAAAGAGAAGGACAAACAAACTTCTCATCTCATCTCATCTCATTTTCAATGACCCGCATGTTCCACTAAAGGGGTCGCGGGGGAAATGCATGCACGAGAGATCTCCAGGCCACTCGATCCTCCGCCATCGACTCTAACTCATCGGGAGCTATGCCCAAGCGCAACCAGGCGAGTGTTTGGACTTGGTCCAACCATCTCATCCTAGGTCTGCCAAGCGGTCAGCTACCTGATGGAATCGCATTCAAGCACGCCTCGGAAGTCGTGATGATGAGGACATTCGTGCCACGTGACCAAACCAACGAAGTACAGTCCTTTCCGTTCGAAGAAGCAGCTGCCCAACATTGAGTTCCCCGCGCACTGTCGTGTTTCTCACCCTATCCCGGCGAGTAATTCCCACAACAGCACGAAGAAATCTCATCTCGGCAGCTTGTATTCGCGATCTTATTCTTTCGGTCATTATCCAAATTTCATGACCATAGGTGAGAGTTGGAACAAATACTGCGTTAAAAACCGCCAACTTGGCTTTAACACCAAGCTCGGCCTTCCTGATTACAGATCGACCAAGCTGTTTCAAAATTGACCCAAACTTCAAAACCTAAAAATCAAAGAGACCTGCATTTCATTAAAGGATGAGGTAAAGTTTCTGGGCTCACTTGGAATGGTCCTTAACCCTCTGCGACTGACGTGGTAGTATGACAGACACCACAAAATGGAAAAAGTTGTATTACGTCGTTATTTTTTAAATGTTGACTCTCTCGTTCTCAGTACCTTTCTGTCGTATAATCGATCGTGCATTAGTGTAATGCGGTCGGTCGTGGCGTGTGCGTGGATTGTTGTTGGAAGGAGGGTGTCCACAAGTCAACCACGTCAGTGTTAAGGTATGTGTCTGATAAACAACCACTTCAGTGAAATAATTATATATATATATATATATATATATAATGTCTCCTAAGCAACAAGTCAGTAAAATTGTTTTGGTCAATTCCATTTGTTGTTTGTATCTTAGATGGCTCATTCAAGTAACAACCAAGGGCCTTGTAGGTCTAAAAGAACGTCTACTGGAACCTTTGCAAGTCATGCCCAGCTAATAGAACAGTGTTTGGACGAAGAAAGCCATCATGAGTTCAGTGATTTTGACGATGAAAATATGGACCCGACCTGGACCATACCTTTGCATCGATGAAATGTTGCTGCCATTTAGAGGTCGTTGCAAATTTATTATTTATATGCCCCAGAAACCAGTAAAGTATGATATCAAACTACAGTTATTAGTAGTTGCACACACATACTACATTTACAATGCCTACATATACCACGGCAAAAATTCAGATGGCATAGGCCTGACCGAACAAGAAAGAAAAATTACAATACCAACTCAATCTGTTTTGAGACTTGTGAAAATTGTCGAAAACTCAAACCGCAATATTACAGCTGATAATTGGTTCAGTTCGATTCCACTTATGGAAATATTGCTGAAAAGGGGACTGACCTACTTAGGTACGCTGAGAAAGAATAAAGCTGAGATACCACCATGCTTTTTGCCGAACATAAATAGAGAATTGGAGAGTTCCCTCTATGGTTTCACGAAAGATTTTACATTGTTATCATATGTAACGAACAAAAACAAAGCTGTTCTGTTAATCTCTTCTTCCCACCACAATCAAGATACAGATACTGATACAAGAAAACCAGTTATGATTGCAGACTACAATCACACTAAAGGAGGAGTTGACGTAGTCGACAAGAAGTGTTCAATATATTCTTGCAGGTGCAAAACTCGTCGTTGGCCTGTGGCAATTTTCCAAAGAATACTAGACATGGCAGGCGTAAACAGGTTTGTATTGTATAAAATGTGTGCAGACAGTGATGATAAAATGAGAAGAGGAACTTTTATTTTGAATACGACAAGAGTATTAGTGCTAGATCATATAAAAAGTTTGGTATAAAATGAAATTTATTGCGGATGACGGTCACTAGAGTTTTGGGTAAATAAATACATCAAAAAATTGCACGTACAGCAATTAAAATTGGATGATGTTTTCAATGTTTTGTGAATTGTGACAAATCACTCACACTTTTTCGCTGTTTTTTTTTTATTAATTTCTATTAGTACTACTACATCTAAGATGTTCGCAAAAAAAAATTAGCAATTTTATACCGAAAAAATATATTTTTTTTAAGAAAAAGGATTTCAGTCAAAGTCAAACAATTGCAAGTACACCAAAAAATTGCACGTACACCTATGACAACACTAGCTTACCACCACCTAACGGTACTATTTTGTTGTAAATTACCACGAACATTTTCAGTGAAGACTGCAGCAGTCGTTTAATCTACATATAGCTTAGTGTTCCCAAAAACAGAACCTCTATGATCATAATAATGGAATTCATTGACCCTAGTACCACCTTTGCCCTAATTTATTTCTAGTGGGTGCAAAATATAGCTACCAAAGTGGATAAGTCAGTTTCTGACCATGGCTGAACAATAGCAGAACTCGTGTTCAAATATTTTCTCCTCATCATTTTTTGAATAGTATAGTTGGCAAGAAGAGAGACCCAATTTCTTTAAATAATATTTGAAGCTCTACTAGCCAGTAGTAAACAGGCTATGTTACAGTTTGAGATGTTTTCCTCCAAATTCTAGAAGTTTACTAGATTTCTGACGGCCTGGGTAGATAAATAGTATGGACTGCGTGAGCTTGGAAGCAGGTCCCTATACCTTATATACCTAGCTTATTGCTCATGGTGGTCATTATTTCTAATTTCCTTCTTAAGGTGACAGAGTGCACTAAGCTACAGTAATGTTCCAATAAAAAAAACAATTTCCCCCACTTTTTTGCAATCAATTTTTCTTTTCGTTGCTATTGAAAACATGTTGTGGGCATTCTATTTTTTATAGGGTCATCTAGACGGTCTCTGATTATCTTCGGCTATATCGGGCAATGTACATGGATTTTAGTGTATCTTAGCTTTGATAAGACGTAGACTCGATCACCATTGTGTCGGCATAGGTACTCTCTCGTGCAGATTTCTATGGCATTAACTTCCGTCTGAGAGAAAACCTGCTCCCGGGGTTTGTCTGGTGTCTAGTGTTGATTTCAATCAATTATTAATTATGTTAAATAAATTCTTTATTTCTTCATTCAAACCCGATACAAATGATTCCATTGCATTTCATAAAAAAGAGGTTCCGTTTCTGAAAATCTAAGAAGCGTGTCAGCTTGAAAATTTTCAAGGGGCCCTCTAATTTTCGTGCCAAGTACGTAGCCTCAGGCTCAATGTTTCTTTTAAATGCGAGTGCGGTGTGGGTCTCTATATAGCCGAGAATACTAGCACCGCATCTATTGGCATTGGTGCACGTGCAATTGTTTGACTTTGACTGAAATCCTTTTTCTTAAAAAAAATATTTTTTTTCAGTACAAAATTGCTATTTTTTTTGCGAACATCTTAGATGTAGTAGTACTAATAGAAATTAAAAAAAAAACAGCGAAAAAGTGTGAGTGATTTGTCACAATTCACAAAACATTGAAAACATCATCCAATTTTAAATGCTGTACGCGCAATTTTTTGATGTAGTGTATCTTCCCCCTGCACCACCAATAACTCAATTGATTCCATCAAGTGGAAGAAAACTATGCTCTATTTGTCCAACAAAAATAAAAAGAGTAACAAGATATTTTTGCTGTGATAGTTTAAAGCCAATTTGTCTTCAATGCTCTAAACCATTTTGTGAAGATTGCCACAAAAAATTGTGATTTTAAGTCTACACATCCTTTAATTGAACCAATGAATGGATCTTTTTTTTTAGTCTGACTATCATAAATGTTTACTTTAAGAAATGTTTATTTAAATGAAAAAAGTATTTGTTTTTTTATTTTTTTTTTTTAATTTTTCTACATGTGTAAGTTTTGAAAAGTTATTTATGTCGTATTAATAAATTTTGTTTACCTTCATATGTCTTTTTTATTTTATATATTGGTAATTTAAAATAATAGAGCACAATCTTATCTTTAAAATATAATAGTTAAAATTAGAAATACAAAACCAATTTTGAAAATACAAGCTGTCAAAACAGTGTCTGGTGTACTACCACGTTAGTAGAATTGTAAAAATTAGTGCACGTCAGTCGCAGAGGGTTAAAACAACTCGTAGGCAAACATGGGGACTAAACCCAAAAATGAGTCTGTGGATCTACAATCAAATTATTAAACCAACCATACTTTATGGCGCTGCTGTATGGTGGAAAAAATGTGAACAAAAAAGTGCCATGAACAAACTTAACAAAATTCAAAGGCTAGCGTGCATTTGCACTATCGGTGCAATGAGAATGACTCCAACTGCAGGAATGGAAACTATGTATATTAAACATTCCCCCATTACACACTGCTATAAAGGCTGAAGCTGCAAAATAAGCCTTAACAGTACAAAGAAACTATAAATACAAAGAAGGAGACCTTGTGCGACATCTAGAGATTCTCAAAAGAATAGATAATATTTGGGAGTTGACACGAGTGAGTGATCTGATGCCCCCAAAGTTGAATAAAATACACTACAAAATACTCATACCAAGCAGAGAAGAATGGAACAACAACCCCCAGTGGATGAATGATGGAGCCCAAAAATGGTACACAGATGGGTCGAAATCTGAAAACAAGGTAAGGGCTGGAGTGATAGGATCAAGATGCAGTCTACACATTCTTCCCTGTAATGAGTCAACAATATTTTAAGCCGAGCTGTTCGCAATCAATGAAGCAGCACACCGCATTAACGACAGGAAACCCACAAATACCAAAATATACATATTCTCAGACAGTCAAGCGGTTCTTAAAGCGATAAAGAGCTACAGATTCAACTCTAAGGCTGTCTGGGAATGTCACAAAATACTAAACAAAGTGGCAGGTAACAACAGGTTAAAGTTGATTTGGGTGCCAGGCCATGAAAACCATGAAGGGAATGAAAAGGCTGACATACAAGCCATGAAAGGTGCTCATGTACCATTTACGGGGCCTTCACCCCTTTATGGATTCAATCGCACGGACACAAACTTACACCTACACAAATGGGTTATAAAACAAAGGAATCAGTTCTGGAACAACCAAGAGGGTATTAAACACTCAAGCATGTTCATGGAACAAAATCACAATCCCAAACGAGCCAAAGAAGCTCTAGAACTTAATAAAGCAAACTTTAAAGTGCTATGTGAAGCACTAACAGGACATGGGGGATTCAACTACCACCTTCACAAATTGTGTCTTAGCAGCACAGAAATCTGTGGGCGACGTGGACAGGCCAAAGAAACTATGGAATACATACTGACCATCTGTCCAAGTCTTGCCCGAGAAAGATTTAAAATGTCAAACCAAACAAACGTAACAGGGAAAGACTTTCAAGAAGTCCCATCTAGAGAAGTTGTCAAATTTTTGAAGGCAGCACTAAAATCCTAGATCAAAAGAAGGGGGTACAATAGATCTTTATGGTCGCAGTACTAGTGTTACATACATGACACACCCCGTGTTCTTCAATTCAATTCTGGTCCACTCGGTTGATGTACATCTTTCAGGCTCTGCCATGCACTCGCTGTAGTCTTGCTCTGCTTGAGGTAACATAGCTGTGATGGCTTCACGCTCAAAGTTATCATCGCCAACGGGTCTTCGAGCGGCCGCACTGGATCTATCGCCTTCTACACTACGCACACTACTGCGTGCACCAACACGCTGCGTTTTGAATGTTCCATGTGTCGTAGTTACCTTCACCTAGTTTCTCAATCTGGTAGATGGAACTCATGGTAACTGCGCGCAATACCGTGTAACTCGCGAAATTGAATTTAATTTAATTTACCCACAAACAATTTATTATACACTTTTAAACCTCGTCGTGGGCTCATAACCTATTGATAGTCTTGGATCAATATTGTCCTCCCATTGAATAAAAAGAAAAACTTAAACAGTGCACATTAAATTAAAATCTAATATATAAAATTCTCGTGTCACGGTGTTTGAAGTTAAACTCCTCCGAAATGGCTCGACCGATTTTCATGAAATTTTGTGTGCGTATCGGTTAGGTCTGCGAATCGGACAACATCTATTTTTCATCCCTCTAAATATGAAGGGTGATCCACCCCAAAATTTGTTGTTTTTATTTTTTTATGATACAAAAAAAAAAAAAGTTTACCCATCTACAATCAACCTCTATTTTTTATTTGTTAATTAAAAACTATAATTTTTTTTTATTTTGTCATTACTTAGGATCCGTTCCGTCTCCAAAAACGGTGCCTTTATAACTTCGGTGTATCCGTCCGTCCGTCCGTCATTCGTGTCTGTCACACTTTTTTATCTCCGAAGTTAATAAAGATATCAGCATAAAATTTTGCAATTAGGACTTCAGGCCTAGATGTCATTGCTCATGCACCCAAATTTAAAAAGTGGGGCCATTTGGGTGTGGCTTCAGTATAGGTGAAGTTGTCATTAATTTTGAAACATTGTCGCACCCAATCGACTTATATATCAATCGACAGATCTTTTGAAATGAGGTAGAGGTTTGGTTCAACACTTTCCGATCCAAAGTACCGTTCGAAAAATATGGAGCTTCAAAGTTTTTTTTAATGCTTCCCCCCTGCCATTTCTAAACCAAAGTGTTTACAAATCTGAAAAAAATCACAAAAATTTGGCTTCATTGAGTACTCTCTCTCTCATCGAGTACGAGCATTCTGGCCTTAAAAGTTTTCGAAATATTGGCCAAAAACGGTCAACCATCAACATGCGAATATCGAAGATCTGAAAACGCAGTTTTGAACATCTCAGCGTAAGCATTAAGAAATGATAAATTTCAAAATACCAATTTATGTCGAAATTTTGAGATATCTAAGAATTAAAAAGATAACTATTTTAATTTTCACACAAATTTCGTGCTGTGTTCAACCACTCTATTCGTTGATGAATGTTATCATTTGGATCTCAACCCCTAAATGCTCAACAGAAATGAACACACACACCGCAGGCATGAGCAGTGATTAGGTATGTATATGATGGAAGGGATTTTCTGTGTTGATAAGGTATACGTATGGATGAATGTTTGTTTGTTTGGATGTATGAATGTTTGAATGAATGGTTGATTTGGGTTGAAGTTAGAAAAAAATTCATCTGAAATAGTTTGGAAACGTCGTTTGATATTCAGAAATAATCCATCAATATTATGCGACAGAACCTTCCCCGTGCAAGTTCAACGCGCACTTGCCCAGTTTATTTGTTAACTAGCTGACCCGGCAAACGTTGTTTTGCCATATATATATGAATATAGAAATAACAGAAAGTTCAAAAGCGTCTTACAACAGAACATCAAAAGTGATTGATTCAATACCAGGGTAATTAAAGTTGAAAAGCCAATTTTTTACATTTTTTATAAGAACGTTTGATAACGAAAGAGTTCTGATGGAATACGGAAGTTTATTAAATATTCGACATGAAGAAACACTGTAAAAATTACGATAAGCAGTAGTGCGGGCAAAAGGAACGGTTACCATATTTGAAAAATTACCACGTAGATTATAATTAGAAATTAGACGAAAATTGCGGTTACCAGATCTCATGAAAAATGCTTTCAACACCTTAAAACAATACAAGTGACGAACAGGAAGGACTTTTAGGTTACAAAATAAAGTAAAACTAGGTTGTCTAGCAGGTTTTCTACATATCTTTCTCAAAAAATGTTTTTGAAGAACTAAAATTGGTTGAATTTTGTTACGATAAGCTCCTCCCCAACACGTAATTCCATACTGAAGCTTGGATTGACATATACCAAAGTAAATTCTTTTTAAAAGCTTTATGGAACAGACTTTTTGTAAATAATAGAAATGTCTAAGCGTAGATCGAAAATATTTCCTTAGCGACTCAGTATGTTTCGAAAAACTCATATTGGTATCGATAACAAGACCAAGATATTTAAATTCGTCTACTATCTCGATTTGAAAGCAGTTATCACTACATTTTTCTTTATTACTAAAAGTGGAAGAACAACAAACTTGTGAACAGCTGCAGTTGGATAATTTGAATTTTTGACAATCAGGAGCATGAAAATGAAAAGACGCTTCAAAATTTGCGCATGATGACAAGCTGAAAAACATTATTTTGGTTTTTGAGCTTATTACCAGATTATGATTCCCAAACCAACTTCTTAATAAACTCAAATCATAATTAATGTCAGCAACAAGATCCAAGGGACTGCTCGTACCATTCGTAAAACCTATGTCACCCGCAAAGGCTGTAGGTGAGCCTTTGAAATTTAGAGCAAGGAAGCAGTTAATGTACACAAGAAATAAAATTGGACCCAAGACAGAGCCTTGTGGTACACCCAAGTTAAATACTTTTCTGTCGCTCCTTGTGTCATCTAACTTAACTTTTTGAGCTCTATTTTTGAGATAGCTCTTGAACCAGTTAAGCATAAACCCGCGGAAACCTGCTTTTTCTAATTTCCGTAAAAGAAGATTGTGATTTACCATGTCAAATGCTTTGGTAATATCAATGAACAAAGCAGCAGTACACTTTTTGTTCTCAAGATTAGACATTGTTTGGGCACAGAATTGTATTAAGGCATCTTCAGTCGATTTGCCTTCTCGAAAACCAAATTGATTGGGACTGAAGTAGTCGTTATTATTTAGAAATTTTAAAATTCGAATCTTTATAAGTTTTTCGAAAATCTTACTTAATAAAGGAAGAAGTGAAATGGGCCTATAGTTGCACATGTCTTCAGGGGAATCTTTTTTAAGCAAAGGTATGACTTCAGCACATTTGAGGGCATCAGGAAAGACTCCAGCAAAAACGCAACTATTAAAGATATTCGTTAACACTTGTAGTCGAGGTGTTAAGTATGAAACATTCTTTAAAAGCATACTTGTAATACCATTAGCTCCACTGGAATTAGTATTTTTTAGACAGTGTATAGCTTTTAACATTTCCAGAGGTGTTATTGGATTAAAAATGAAGCTATTGCTTTGAAGAGGCTCAGAACATCTAAAGGTAGAACAGCAGGCATAAGAGGAGTTATATAAGGATGGTTGTAGACTGACAGCTATACTTGTGAAATATTCATTGAACGCATTAGCAATACTTAAATTATCTGAAACTATACAATTAAAGAGACGCATATGGCTTGGTTTTTTAGTAAACGAAGATTTACATAAAAGACAGTTCACTAATTTCCATTCATTACGTAGGTTTCCAGAAACAGAATTAAAACGATTACGATAATAGTTATCACGACAAATTGGAATCTCCTTCTTCAGTTCTACACACAATCTTTTATAATCGTTTCTTAATCTGAGATTCCCAGGGTTTTTGTAACATTTCATTCTAAGTTTATTCTTAGCAGTTACTTTGTTAAGTAAAACCCTGGAGATCCAAGGTTTAAGCCTTTTATTTTGTTTTCTTACATGGACTGAAGAGGAACAATTAGAAACATTCATAAGACAATCAATGAATTTTGTATACGCAAGTGAGACATCATAACATGAATACACATCATCCCAGAACTCATGTAGAAGCTTATTTTTCAGTCTAGTATAATTTATTTTCACTACTTTGTTCTTTGAACTTGAATTAATGCCTTCCTTTACAGTTAGTGATTTGAGAAGAAGACCTGTCATACAATGGTCAGTAATTAACAAATCCAGGACACATTTCTCCCAGTAAACAGGTGCACTAAAATTGTAAAGTCCATATATGTGGTCCAGAAAACTACCTGACACATTTCTAGTCGGTTCATTTATATAAGATTCAAGACCATGCGATGCTAGTAAAGTTAGATAAGAATCGACTATTTCATTATTCTCTAAAATGTTTATATTAAAATCCCCTATAACAAACAGATTGTTTCCACTATTCTTATCCAAAAGAGTAGAAAACTCATTTAGGAACATTGAGACAGGATACATATGTAATCTATAAACACATAGAAAAACAAACAATTCATTGTTATGAACAAACGAAACTCTAAGAACATCCGCACTTACTAAAGCTACACATGAAACATCTTCAATCTGGCTACCGTCTTTCAAAAAGCATCCAACACCTCCTGCAGCGTAGTTTTCATTTGTTTTAGCATGGAAACTAAACCCTGGAATGACATAATCGCTTTTTCTAAGTCATAAATCCAAATTTCCGATACGAAAACAATATCTGGAAGACACACGAACGACTCAAGATGAGTGATAAGAGACGCAAAGTTTTCTCTCAAACCTCTGATGTTCTGATGGACGAAGAATAGTTTACGATTGCAAGAAGGACTTAATGTAAACGAACTATCACAATTCAAGTTTTTAGATTCAAGGGCGAAAAAGTCTTCGATTGTACTATTCATACTATTCATTTTTGTAAAAACAGAAAAATTATTTTATAAAACACTAAATAAGTGTTAGATCATTAAATGATTTGATCGAGATAACTTTTTCGCCCTCAGATTTTCTAACTAGAATTTGATTTTTACTGTACCAAACATACTTAAAATCTTTTTGCTTCGCTGCAGCTTTGGATTTCATAAAAAGCGCCTGAGTATACTTGGTGAGAGAGTCATTTACATAGATTTTGTTCACTTTGGGGTTGTTGCTTCTGCTAATATTGTTGTTGTTGACATTGTCATTCCTACCATCAAGATTAATCACCTGAGAGTTGAGGTTTCTTTTGTTGTTCCTCTTTGCTCTCATAATTCGCTGTTTAGTGGTAAGGTCGGAGAATTTCACACAGATGATCGACATTGCTTTTGTTTGAGAGGAGATGTTTCGTTTATTATTCACTTTTTTGACGAAACACTTCTCTATGTGATCATCTGTTACATCAATGGATAAAGCTTTTTTAAAAAAGAGCTTTGTTATGTCTGTCACATTGACGTCAGTGACATTTGGAACTCCGACAATCTTGATGACGTTTTCCAAATTCTGCTGTTTCTGCCAGTTAACTTTGCTTTCTAGTGTGTCTATTTTTAACTTCAGTTCTTGATTTTCTGTTCTTAACTCATTCAATTGTTGTAAAAAACGTTGATTTGTCTCTTCTAAACTTGAAAGCTTAGCATAAATCATTTGAAGAGTGTATTCTTTTCCATTTTGCTCTATTTGGTTAGACGAAGATGAGGTCGATGGTGAATGATGTTTGTTGACGTTTGCTTGGTGTTTTCCAGGTTGAGATGTTGTTGTTGCTGGAACAATGTTTTTGTCTTGCCCGGGTGTTGAGGAAGGCAAGTGAAGCGAACGGCGTCTTAGCACACCGCATTTATCGCAACGGAATGGATTACCACTTGACTGCATGCATTCCACATCTTCAACTCTAATATTAACACAAGAGGTGTGGAAGTAAAGTTTACAATCACTGCAGTTTACTTTGGTGCTGCTATTCCGATCAATTTTTTGAGCGCACACGGAACAATTCATTTCGAAAAATTAAGAAGTTTTGTTTCTTTTTAGCTGCGTACCCCACGATTCGTTAGACGTGGAATGAGTGGAACATTCTGCCTGACAGCGGTATTTGTATCCTCATCGCCGTTCAACAGTCTACAGAAATGATTTTTCCAAATTCTCAATATCGACTGCGAATCTACTACTAGCTGTCCATTTTCGTCCCGGCAAGATTCTGTCCGAACTTTATATCCATTCGATAAAAGTTTTACCCTTTGGTAAAACTTTCGGACATCATTCCTGCCATAACACCTCTCCATCTCCTCGATCGCGCACTTCTCGTGCTCTTTCTTTTTCTTCCTGAGAAGCCGGTTCTCTTCCCTTCTTCTCTGTTCGTAGAGCTCACGAACAGCTCTCGTGGTTCGATGCAGCGTTGCCCGGTAGGCTTCTTGCTTTGCTGCATGTGCCTGCCTGCACTCGTTGTCAAACCAGGGGTTTTTTCTTGTTGGCGTTTTAAAACCCAGCACATCAGTAGCGGCTTCTCTGATGGCTCTTTGACAACGTTTCCATTCTTCGTCTATTGTTAGTGCAGGCGGCGTCGAACTTTCGGAGAGTTTCAGGGAGACTTGATCGGCAAAGTTCCTGGCAGTCTGTTGCGATTGTAGCTTTTCGACGTCAAACCGTGGTTGGCTTCCTCGACTCCGTTCTTCTCTCGATATCCGTGTCCTTACCTTGGCTACAACAAGGAAATTTTCCGAGTCGATGTTGGCGCCTCGGAACGTTCGGACATCAATAATATTGGGGGAATGTCTGACGTCGATCGCAATGTGATCAATCTGGTTAACGATTGAATGATCAAATCCCTTTATGCACGTTGAGGCGTGGAAACCGCGTGCTAGCTACAGAGAGGTTTCGACCCGTGACAAAGTCCACCAGCCTGAGTCCATTTTCGGATGTGGTGTCGTATAGGCTGTGTTTACCGATGACTCTAGCAAAGATGTCCTCTTTACCCAGCTTAGCGTTAAAATTTCCTAGAATGATCTTGGTGTCGTAGCTGGGGCATTTTTTTTTTTTTTTTTTTTGTCGTAGGTTTTTGTCACACTACACTGGAGCACTCAGACTCAAAACTGGTCCATTGTACTACCAGGCAGCAACCTACTTTTACTGAAATTTCCTGGTCTTCCGAAGGAAGACCAGCAGGCGCTTCTGTGATGAGGAGCCTACATCATCAGCTCTCACCTCATCAGCGCCGAATAACTGCCACCTGATCCGAGCAAAGGCGGGACAATGGCAGAGGAAGTGCTCTGCAGTGTCATCGTCTTCTCCACAGGCGTCACAGAGGGTTTCGTCACTTAGGCCAAGCACACTTAGGTGTTTGGCGAAAGTGTAGTGCACCGTTAGTACGCCAATAAGTTGTCTGCAGTCTTTTCTGTTAAGAGATAACAAGAAAGCCGCGGATTTCTTACAGACGTTGGGGAGCATGCGCTTGGTTTGTCTACATCCTGGAGAGACATGCCACCTGCGGTTGTGCTCTCGAAAAGCCCAACCATCGATGGAAGCCCTAACCGAGGACGCGGGCAGTCCCAGCGTAGGTTCAGGTCCTGAGAAAGCCTCATCTGATCCTCGCCTAGCAAGTTCATCAGCGATCTCATTTCCCGTGATCCCGTGGTGCCCGGGAACCCAGACAAGTCTTACCGAATTCAATCTACCGATCAAATTCAGAGAAGACTTGCATTCCTGAACTATTCTGGAAGTGGTTAAAGGGTTGAGCAAGGCCTTAAGCACAGCACAGACACAAATACTTCGCCCCTTCCACCTATTCTTCACAATATAGCTCGTAGCCATTAGGATCGCATAGGTTTCCGCTTGGAAAACCGACGCAAATTTGCCTAACGAGGTGTGCAGTCTAAAGTTGTCGCTCTCCACGAAGGCACCAGCACCAGATCCTTCACTGGTCTTGGAGCCGTCCGTGAAAATTCGACTACATTCCTTTCCTGGCTCAGATTCTGGCCAGAGCCAGTCCTGAGTACACGGAAAGTCGACTTTGTATGTTCGTCGCAGCTGGAGTACTGGTGTCCGTGCGTCAGACGGCATATCCATAAGACTGGGGTCAAAGGAGATGCGGTGCGCAAGGTCATCGAAACTCCAGTGCGAGTTGTACCAATAACCACTTCTTTTTAAACGGAAGATGGCCTTGAGAGTGCACCCCATGATATGGACATCTAGGGGGGGGAGATTCAGCAGGGCATCAAGAGCAGAGCCAGGCGTGCTAGGGAAGGCCCCCATGCAGCCGAGACAGACCGTTCTTTGAAGCTTGGTGAGAGCAGCAGTTACGTATTTACGCGAAAGCTTATTCCACCAAACGACCGATGCATAGGAGAGAAGGGGTCTGATCATAGCCGTGTAGATCCAAACGGATCTTTTTGGTGATAGACCCCAGGTTTTGCCGAAAATTCCTTTACACTGCCAGAAAACTGACAGTGCCTTCGCAATTTTCGTTTCAATGTGTTTTTTCCACAGAAGCTTCCTATCTAGAATGACACCCAGATACTTAGCTTCATCGGAAAAGCGGATAGTGACACCTTTTAGTACCAGTTGAGTCAAACCAGTCAATTTCCTCCTCCTCGTAAAGAGGACAACCTCGGTTTTAAGAGGGTTGACTGAAAGCCCATTTCTGGTACACCAATCGTCGATCACGTCTAGAGCTGCCTGCGCTTTTGAACACACATCCGCTAGGCATGATCCGACAGACAGAACAGCTACATCATCCGCATAGGCCTGGGCGTAGATGTTGGAACTATTAAGAGCATCGAGCAGAGAGTCAACCAGCATGCACCATAGCAGAGGAGACAAGACACCACCCTGCGGGCAGCCCCTGTTTACCCCCGCCATAACATACTGGCCACAGTCCGCGTCCGCAATAATAGTTCTGTTCATCAGCATTGCTTTAATCCAAAGCACTAATGATTCATCTACACCGTGTTCTCTGGCCGAGTTGCACATGCCATCAAAAGTCGCATTGTCAAAGGCACCCTCTATATCAATGAAAATGCCCAGCGCGTACTCTTTCTTGTCGAGTGCACATTCAATTCTGCCAACGAGATTTTGAAGCGCAGTCTCGCAAGATTTTCCGCGCTGATAGGCATGTTGCATCTGAGACAGAGGATGAAATCGCAACGCGGTTTTGCGCACATGAAGCTCAACCAGCCTTTCCGTGCTTTTCAGCAGGAAAGATGTTAGACTGATAGGTCTAAAGTTCTTGGCGAGTGAGTAGTCCCCCTTACCGATCTTTGGTATGAAGGCTACCCTAACTGTACGCCAAGGTGTCGGGATATAGGCGAGTGCCAGGCTGGCTGTGAAGATTCTTTTCAGAACCGGCAGCAACTTGTCTATACCCTTTTGCAACAAGGCTGGATATATGCCATCGGTACCAGGCGACTTGAAACCATCGAAGGACGCGACTGCGTATTTGATAGCTTCATCTGTCACCACGAGCGATGAAACAAACCAGCATCGTCGTGTTACATTTATCAGCTCATCCTCAGTTCCAGGGATAGGAACTGGTTTTGAGCCGGTTGTAATCCGGTTACCTGGAAAATGAGTCTCTAGCATGAGACTAAGCGTTTCAGCTTTTGACTCAGTGTAGGTACCGTCTGGTCTTCTGAGTGTTTCCAGCTTGGTTGGTTTGTCCCTTTTAAGAACTTTAACCAGTCTGCTGGTTTCACCGAGTGTTTCGATCTTTCCACAAAAATCCCTATAGGAGGCACTTTTCGATATCCGAATTAACCTCTTATATTCTTTTTGTTTTGATCGGTACAGGTTCCAGTCCTCTTCCAAGTCAGTCTTGAGAGATCTGTTTAGAAGTTTCCTGGTTTCCTTGCGAATTGTCTGCAGTTCTGCGTTCCACCATGGAACGGGTGATCTGCAGGGGGTATTTCTAGCTGGACACGTCAGTTCAAAACATTGGGTTAGAGTGTTGTTCAAGTCTAGAACGGCTTTCTCTACCTTCTGTCTCGTTCTGAGCTTAGGGAGAGGTTCAATACGATTATCTAGCTCATCCCTAAACTGTATCCAGTTAGTTTTTCTTGGATTCCTCCTCTTCAGCAAAGTTGTGGTTTCGCATTCGATTCGGAATTCAATGTACCTATGGTCTGACAGGGACACTTCCGACAGAACCCTCCAGTCTGTAATCTCCTTAATGTATCTGTTGGATAACGTTAAGTCGATTACTTCCTGTCTCCTTGTCGTAACAAAAGTTGGTTGGGAGCCAACATTGTTGATGTCCAAATCAGACGATAGTAAGAAATTCAGAAGATCATTCCCTCTCTTGTTGCATTTGCTGCTGCCCCAGAAGGTATTCTGAGCATTAGCATCACAGCAGATGATTAGGCCTAATTTTCTGATTTCACAGTACTCTACGAGTTCCGACACTGCTCTTGGTGGTGGCGGCAGAACAGAATCGTAGGGGAAGTAAGCTGACGCTACGACGAAATTACGCCACATTCCATTCGCTTCGTAGCTTACAACTGCAGCAACCAAGTCTTGTCCACAGAACTGTACAAGCTTGGTTGCTGAGAGAAATTTCGGCACAATAAGACAAGTTCTCGGTCTTTCAGACCGCTCGTCATAAAGTGGTGAGAAACCTCGCAAGCCACCAAGACCACAGATGCGATTTTTCCACACCCATGGTTCTTGAATGGATGCGATATGTAGTTTTGTCTTCACCATGGAAAGTCTGCTACATAGGAGGGCAGTAGCATCCTTGGAATGGTGAAGGTTGATCTGGGTAAAAATTATTTTGATGTTTACCGTGGTTTTCGTCCATTATCCGCACTACTTGGAAATGAAGTGGAAATTAATCCTTCCAAGATGCAGATAAGGACGGGAGTCATACCTAGAACGGATGGTCTCAACCGAAGTTTCGTCTAGACCCACAATGAGAGAAGAACCGTCCTTATTTTCCCGGTTCTTACTCTCCCTATGAGAGTAGATTTTCCACTTCTTGGTTTCGAGGCCAGGGTTCTGGATATGTAATCGCGCCAGCACATCTGCCGTTTTCCTGAGTTGCCCCGGAATCCAGCAGACAGCGCGCGTCAGTTTTGGCGGCCTGAAAACCTCAAAAGTTGTGGTTCCCAGGGGGGGTATTTTCGGCACAGATTTGCTCAGCCATTCAAGGGTTTGCTGGGTGGAGCACTTCAACACAAAGGTTCCGTTTTCCAAACCACAGCCCTCCACTTGAAAGCAAGCATTCTCTGCCGTAGCTAGCTCCCACAGTTGATCTTCGCAGTGTTTGCACTCCGCGTCGGTCATACTGTCATCATTGCCAGCTTTTCCAATTCGGAGCGCCAAAGAGGAGATAGCAGCTCTTTTGTAGGGCCGCAATTCTCGCTCCTTGCGCTCGGTTTTTTCTTTCTTCCTCTTCGCGGTTTCTCCTGCATCGGCCAATTTCCATCCACTGGAGCTGCAGCCTTTGCTGGTTGTAGCACCTGCTTCATTTGGATCTTGCGCGCAGGAGGAGTCGCCAACAGGAGTTTGGATACCTCTGTTGGTGGATCTTCCCGCGTCATTCAACCTCCGTCCGCCAGAACTGCGTCCTTTGAGGGTTGCAGCACTAGTTTCATCCGGACATTGTGCGCGGGGAGAGCCATCAGCAGAGGGATCAGGAAAGCTAGAGACCTTCTTCCTCTTGATCCTTTTCGAGTCAGCAGAAGGGGAGGTAGCGTTGGCTCCAATAGACTGATCGGTTTCGGTTGGAGTTACCTCTGCCGACCTGTTTCTCTTTGCCGTCGCCACCAAGGGGGTGCGACTCTCAGCACTTGCGCCTTCAACCTCCTCCGGAGTTTCTTTGCGCCGTGCGATTGTCGCTAGCCTTTTTCTCCTCTTCTTTTGACTCTTAGTCAGGGGCCCTTCAGAGGCTGCCTCGTTTGGAGCCCGTTCAACCTGTTCGGCATTCCGGGTCATACCATCAGAAGCAACACTCTGATCAGCCACTTGACTATGTGGTTGGAGATTAAGCGTATCAGGCAGAGCCTCTCCGCTACATTCTCCAACTTTCCAACTCAGTCTATCGAACTTGTCGTAGAGTGAGTGGCAGGAATCTTCGGAATGGGTACCAGCGATTCCATGGTCAGCGCCCCGGGGGGCGGAGGGGGGGGTAGTATGATGGTTGGGGCCTCCAGAATCCTTGCCCCAGCCGTAGTCGAGAAGACTACGGGTGGATTTTCGCTGTCGCGAGTACCACCTGGAGTAGTTTCCAATCTTTGGTTATCCGTCATACTTGTTTTAACTTGTTTATCGTCAAAGTCAAGACGTTTCTGGCTTTTGGTTCGATGTCTCACCTGGGATCTTTGGAACCGAGGTTCTTTGACTCTTAAGCCCTCCCGCCACGTCAAGGCAACCAGAAAGGGAGAGAGCTGGGGCATTAATCGTATGTTCTTTCTAGGAGATCATAGAAGTCATCCTTGCTATCGTCATCTTTGTCCTCCGTAGGGGCGTAGGCGCAGATAAGGCTAATGTTCACGAATTTAGCCTTGATGCGGATTGATACGAGCCGCTCGCTTATGTATTTAAAGCTTAAGCATTTTTGCCTAATTCTACCTCGAATAGAAAATCCACATTGTTGCAACTAGGCTTTATTTCCCAATACGTTGGGCGCCATTTGTTACAAGCTAGGTTGGCTGGGCCACGGTGACGGTGAGTAGGACGGCGGCACGCTTGCGGTTGCACGGCTTAGCTCGTCGGACGGGGCGGTTCTTGTCCTCCCACTCGTACACCACCAGTTGCACCACCACCACCGATTGACATGATGGGGTGGGCAGGCGGACTTGTGCCAACAACAACAGGCACCCTCGGGTTCTTGACGAACCTGCATCGCCAAACGACACTGGAAGGGTGTTGTTTCATGTTAGGGCTAAGCTAGGTAGTTTTAAGGTAGATTAGGTTTAGTTTAGGTATAGTTTTAAGTTAGGTAGGTTAGTTTAGGCGTAGATTAGGTAAGTTAGCTTAGCTCTGCGAACTCCCTTCCGGTCTCTTTTGGTGGTAAAGGCATAGACCTTGAACACCTTTCTTTTCCTCTTTTCTGTCTCTTCTTTCTCTTCTCTGTCCTATCTTTTAGTTGTCCGTCCGTGGTCTGTTAGGGTATTAGGCTTTCATCTCTCGCTATCTTTTCTCCTCTTTCTATCTTCTCTTAGCTAGCTACAGGCACGATATTTTTTGTTTGCAACTGGTGGTGTGGGAGGACAAGAACCGCCCCGTCCGACGAGCTAAGCCGTGCAACCGCAAACGTGCCACCATCCTACTCACCTTCACAGTGGCCCAGCCAACCTAGCTGCAACAATAAAGTGAACTAATAAAACCCGGGCCTGTTCACTGGAGCGAGATTGCTTATTGTAACGAGTGTGGACTGTTTGGAGTAAATTCCATCAAAATGCGTATGTTTTGAAGTACAATTCATCAAAAATAGAATATAATGACAATTTTTCTTTGCAATTACTAAAAAACAAGCAAAAAAGAAATTAACTCATCCGAAAAAAAATAAAAATAAAACATTCCATGTACTAGCACTGTTACACGGCAACACAATAAATCACATTGAGAAAAAGGAAGAATCAAGCAATTTAAAATAAATCATTAATTAAAGTTATTTTGTTTTACAAACTTTTAATCAAACTCGCACTTCACACCCTTGAAACAACATAAACAAGTCAGCAAACTGTAGTTTTTTTAATTTTTAATGCATTTTTATTGATTAATTCATTGTGCTTATATACTAGACAAAATGCTTATCCTAGTTGAACACACACCATTCTTAATTTGAATTTACTGGCAATTTACAGGCTCTCTAAGCTAAACTTAACCTTAATCTACGAGTATGTCTTTCGACCTAACCTAACTGACCACTTTTTATATGCCGTAAATGTTATATTTGTACATATATATTGTGCATCTATGTCGGTACATTTTCTAAAAATAGTCTTTATCTGCATGTCTTTATAAATTAAAAGTGAAAAAAGACCGACTCTTATCTTTTAGTTATCCGTCCGTGGTAATAAGACCGACTCCTATCTTTTAGTTATCCGTCCGTGGTCTGCTAGGGTATTAGGCTTTCATCTCTTTCTACCTTTTCACCTCTTTCTATCTTCTATTAGCTAGCTTTAGGCACGATATTTTTTTTGTTTGCAACTGGTGGTGTACGAGTGGGAGGACAAGAACCGCCCCGTCCGACGAGCTAAGCCGTGCAACCGCAAGCGTGCCGCCGTCCTGCTCACCGTCACCGTGGCCCAGCCAACCTAGCTTGTAACAAATGGCGCCCAACATATTGGGAAATAAAGCCTAGTTGCAACAACATCCAAATAATCGCTGCCTCCGCTCTCTGTAACAATGGCCTTAATAGATATAGCAGTTTTTCATCTTTTTGCCCGCTCCATCCCACCGCACTTCCTGGATTGCGGTAACGTCTGCTTTATGGCAGTCTAGAGCCTCCACGAGTTAATCGGGTGCACGTGGGGACCTCACATTCCACGTGCAGAACCGGAAGTCATTGTCCTTATTCCGTTTGCTGGAGTCGTCAATAGTAAATCCGTCCATATCCGAGGCAGGTTGGTGTTTCTGAACTCGTTCAGTTTTACGTGATGAGGAAGTTAACCCCACGCACAACCTTCAACTGGGAAGACAGGCCCATTTAAAGAGTGATGAGCCCTGGTAGACTCACACTCCCTTCTCTCTCGTTTGCTACCACCCAGACGTCCCACGGGGGTTAGTTACCCCATCTTCAGTCGAGGGTACTCGGCTCCCGGATTTCACCACGGTTAGGTGAGAGTAGGAGTTCGTTAATAGTGGCTAGGTGCAGTTGTTTGTGTCTGCATGGTTCGCCTGTTAACGCTTCGAAATCCTGGCCTATTGAAATAAAACTCTGGAAAGGCAGGTGCAACAAATTCTCGAAGGGATGAATATTTGTGTGCTTATCTACAAAAACAATCTACATTGAAATAGTAAGCGACTTAAGTACTGCTCCTTTTTGGCAACACTTAGAAGATTCACTGCGGGACGCGGTCTATGTGCTAGTTTATTTAGCGATTGCGGAACTAATTTTGAAATTAGGTGCGTGCAGCGAATTAGTGAAAGATAAAACATTCATTTCTTTGGAATGGTTAAGAGATAGATAGATAGATAGATAGATAAATTCGATTTACTTATATACCGTATTTTTACTATGCTATGCCGTCGGCCCAATTAACATAATTTAGGTATGTATATGATGATTATACATATGAAATATATTTTATAATAGGTTTTTGTGATAGTTTCTGTTGTTGTTGTTTGGAACTGTTTGCGAGTTCCTCCAACTGTCTATACCAAACGTTTTGTTTTCGAATCGTTTGCAGTGCAACGATTTTCGGGAGCCTCCCATCTGGCACATTTAGAACCTTTACTAAATACTCGGCGTGAGGAGTTAGGGTTTTAGTGAAGAGGGGGCAGTCCTGTCTCAATGGGAATCATGTAGTTGGGGGATGTTTTCGGCAGCCGGAAACACCTTTTAATAAAGAACTTCAATTGTTTATCAATTGATTCGTAAGCTTGAGCTGCATAAAACATGATAGACTCGGCGACTAAAACAAAACTTTGTATTGAACGCTATGATTTATTAATTTATTTCAGAAGCATTTGGTCCTTATGGCACTTATTGCACACTTAGCCTTCATAATCTTATCTTATCCTTAGCTTATCCTCTAAATGAGTTGCCATGCTTGGTGAGCTCGTAATAATCACACCCAGATATTTATAGAATTTAACTACTTCGATCTCTTCACCATTGAAATTCCATTTTTCATCTATTCTATTTCGCCCGGAGCCTTTGACAGCACCTTTGACTTTTCCAAGTTCACTCTTAAATTCCGCAATTTGCAGTACTTATAAAGACGATTTATCATTAGTTGGAGCGTGTGAGGTGAGTAAGCAAATAACACTTCGTCAACTGCAACTGCTTTGATCATAACACCGGATAGTTCTATTCCCCCAGGTAAAAACTCTACAAGATCATTGACATAAAAATCGAATAAGATTGGACATCCCTGCTTTACGCCCATTTTAGAATGGAACCGAAAGCCGAAAGATTTCCACAGTAAATATTTTCCAGGACCCTTCCAAACTTAGCTGATACTCCAGCACTATACAGTTCGAAAAACTGCGCTTCACGGTCGATTGTGTCGAATGCAGCTTTAAAGTCGACAAAAAAGACATACAACTTATTTTTTTATTTTTTTTTATTTAATTAATTCTTTATTAATTTAATTGCACAGAACAGTAATTCATGAACAAATTTAAATTAAATATAGTTAAAGTAAAAGATAAGAATTAATAAAGAAGAGAATCTATTTATAGTTCAGAGGGAACTAGAGGCGATAGCATTTACAAAATGAAATCACAATCAAAATACAAAAATGCGGTGGGGTCGCAGTAATTTTGTACGTTTTTAAGGTTCCGTCTACAAAAACGGAACCTTTATAATTTCGGTGTGTCCGTCCATCTGTCGTGTCTGTCACACACACACACACATTTAAAAAAGTAGCTAAGTTAGTACCCTTTCACCGTTATATTCCCAAAAACACAGAAAAATTACAAGAATACGAGGATAAATTAATAAAATCGTACAACGTTTTAATAGAAATTTGTGTATCAGGCGTAAAAAATTGGTAAGATAGTGACATTACATTTGTTCGTACGAAGCTATTAGACGTTAGAGAAAAATAAGCTCGCTGTTTCGGTAGAATTGGAAGTAGAGTTCGGATTCCTAAGGAAGGTACAGGAAGGAAAACGAGTACGAATTCGAGGTATTAGATAATAAAAAGGAAATAAAGATAATTACTCCTCAAGAAGACGCAAATACAAAATGACGAACGAAATTTCGAATACTGAATTGCTCCACCTGGCAGCATAAACAATAAATAAAAACTTTTCAGGCAATCCACTTGCCCTTACACCATTTTTAAATGCAATCGACCTTTTGCAGAGCGTAGCTGCAGAAAGTCAAATGAATCTATTAAGGCAATTCATTCTTACCAAGCTTGAAGGCAAAGCTCTTGAATGTATTCCATCAAATCCAGCATCTATAGACATTATAAAAGCTTCTTTGAAGACATCTATTCGACCGGATTCCTCGAAGGTTGTCGCAGGTAGAATACTAGCTCTAAAAGTGAACAAAAACAATATTCAAGATTTTTCGCATCAGTCTGAAGAATTAGCCGACGCCTTTCAAAGAGTCTTAGTTTTCGAAGGTTTACCTTTAGGAAGGGCACAAGAAATGGCTGTTGAGAAAACTATTGAGTTGTGCCGCATAAATACCACTTCAAATTTGATCAAATCCATTATGGCCTCATCGTCATTCTCTTCCCCGAAAGAGGTGATTGCTAAACTTGTGGTTGAATCGGCTATTGAAGCTCAAGATCACCAAGTTCTGAGCTATCGTTCAAACTACAACCATAACGGAAGCTATCAAAACCCGAATAGTTACGCAAATAATACACGTAATAACAACAAATTTAACCAACAGGGAAATAGCAATCATAACAATTATTGCTACAATAATTATAGATCCAACGGAAATAATAATTTTAGAGGCAGCACAACATTCGCGGCAGGCAAAATAATAGAAGCACTACCAACTCAAACCAACGCAACGTAAATTATGCGGAAAATGCGAATGCACCTCAGGAGCGTCAACTGGGGGACGCAAACAATTAAATAAGACAGCGCAGAATTATATCTACACCTTAAATCCAAATTACTCCGATTTTGTTGAGTTGAGGTGTAGTGACGCAAAAGGCCCTTGTACTTTTCTAATAGATACACAGGCTGATATTTCATTAATTAAATATTCTTCTCTAAAAAGTAATTACAAAATTGACTTTAAGAAAAAGATTAATATAAGAGGAATAACTGAACATTCTGTCCCTACCATTGGTTGTATTAATAGCTCTCTTCAGGTATATCATTTTAATATAAGACAACACTTTCATGTCATTGACAATAACTTTAATGTGCCATCCGATGGTATTTTAGGTAAGGATTTCCTTAGAGAGTATAAATGTAGCATTAATTACAACCATATGACTATTTCATTCTCATTGGAAAACAAACGCTTTGAAGTTCCCCTTCACTCAGGCCCATCAAAGAATATTTTTGTTATACCCGCTAGATGTGAAGCATATCGTTGTTTCCACATAAAAAATTACTCTAGACCTTTGTTTATTGATTCACAAGATTTAAGTAATGGCGTCATTGTTGCTAAAGGTATCATTGACTCACCCTATCCGATTTTGCGTGTTATAAATGTAAACAATAAACCAGTAGCAGTCCGAAATGATACTTTGAAAACAGAAAACTTAAGCAGTTACCATATTTACAACATTAATGAAAAAAATAATAGCGAAAATCGAAATCAAAAGGTACTCGATATTTTAAAAAATCGAACACCTCTTCTTTACCAATCAAAATTACTAAATCTATGCAGTCAATATACATAAATTTTTGCGCTTGAAACAGATAAAGCCCCTCCGGCAGCTGACCTCCTCGTGGTGGGGGGCGGGCAACAGGTTTGTGGTGTGCATATTGTACGCCGCAAGCCTGGCTAACGAAGCGCAACCCCCTCGGATGACAAGAAGAAGACAAATGGCCTCGGATACCGCCTACCCTGGTGTGCCAGGGCCCCATTCGGAGCCAGGCCTGAATGGTGGCAGTATGCGAGCGTCTGGTGGCCGGCCTGTCCCGCTCGGCAGCCGGTCGGGCTCAGCCCGAAGCAGCTACGAGCATCCCGGCAGTGGCATCGTGAGCCACTATGGGGGTGGGAGGGGGATCACGCCATGCACTAACCAGTGCGTGCGAGGTTTAAAATATAACGGACAACGGCATCGGCTTAGGATAGGCACATGGAACGTCTAATCGCTCACAGGAAAGGATCTCGAGCTTGTTGGGGAAGCTGCCAGATATCGGTTAGATATCGTAGGCATTCCTTCGACCAAGCAAAGAGGATCTAGAACTGTGAATCTTTCGGACAGGTGGAAACTCTTCCTGTCGGGAGTGGCACCTCAAATGTCTGCACAGGCGGGAGTGGGGATACTCACAAGTCCCAGGCCGGCAGACAGGGTATTGGAGTGGATACCGTTAGGAGGGAGAGTCGGGATCTTAAAGCTCAAACTTGAAAGATCAACTTTGGCTCTAGCGCAGGTGTATGCACCGAATCTAGAGTCAGAGTATGCGGCTTTCCTCGATGAAGTTGATGCTGCCCTTGACAGGGTGGCTGAGATGGATTCCTTTATTCTGATGGGTGACTTCAATGCTCACGTGGGTGTGGATGTAACGACATGGGGGAGTGTGATTGGGAGGAACGGTGATCCTCATCAAAACATGAACGGAGAGAAGATGTTGGATTTTTGCTGTGCAAATGGCATGGCCATTATGAACACCTTCTTTCCACACAAAGCCATCCATAAATACACATGGTACTGTCGGAGTCTTCAACAGAAATCGTTGATAGATTTCTTTGTGGTACCATCGTGTGTGAAACGGATGGTTTGTGACGTTCGTGTGTTGAGGGGCGCTGAACTGTCAACTGATCATCATCTGGTGTTGTGTACGCTGTATCTTTCTGATAAAGTACCTCTTCTGCCAAGGCGGAAACCAAGAGTGGTTATACGCATACGGTGGGAGAAACTACAGAACAGTGAGGTGCAGCAACATTTTGCACGGCGCATATCCGAAGGGTTTGAGCAAATTCCAAGTGTTCCATAGCATGTAGAGGACGAATGGCGACTGTTTTCAACAGCTGTCATTGCTTCTGCACGTGATGTTTGTGGGGTGAAGCGGCTTGGTGTGGCGGCTGGTGGTGAGAAAAGAACTGCGTGGCTTAAAACACCCGGAGTTCAAGAAGCCATCAGAGAGAAGAAGAAGACCTACAGAGACTGGATTCTCTTGGGGAACTCTGATTCTCGTGACCGGTACACTGAGGCGCGAAGAACTTGCAAATTGGCTGTGCGAGCAGCTAAAGAGCAGACTTGGAAGGAGTTCGGTGAGAAGTTGGAAAGCGACCATAGATCTGCGAAAAAGGTGTTCTGGCAACCATTCGCCGGCTCAGAGGGAGGAAATACAACACCATTGAAGGAGTCAAATCAAAAGATGGCGTGTTGCTTTCCAATGAGGTGTACATCTTGCGCAGATGGAGCGAGCACTTTTCGGAGCTGCTCAATCCCAAACACGGTGGAGGAAGTCATTTTGGCGATTGATTCGCTAAAAATTGGCAAATCCGCCGGTGTGGATGAAATCCGGCCAGAAATGCTTAAGGCTATGGGTAAAGAGGGAGTTTTATGGCTCTCTCGTGACATTAAGGTGGCTTGGGAACGCGGTGAAACACCTGGTGATTGGCAGACTGGGGTGATTGTCCCTCTCTTCAAAAAGGGGGACAAGAAAGAGTGCTCCAACTACAGGGGCATATCTCTTTTAAGTCTCCCAGGTTAAAGTCTACGCTAAGGTGTTAAAGGCGCGTTCTAGAGCTATGGTCGAATCCAGGATGGGGGATGAACAGTACGCCAAACCGATCTACAGTTGTTTTGTAGATTTGGAAAAGGCATACGACCGAGTTCCTCGAGGTAAACTCTGGAGTGTTCTGCAGGAGTATGGGATTGATGGTTCTTTGTTGAGGGCCATTCAGTCTCTATACACAAACTGTAGTAGCTGTGTTCGGGTTAACGGTAGTAAATCAACACCTTTCACCGTGGGCGTTGGACTTCGCCAAGGGTGCGTTTTGTCACCTCTCCTTTTCATTATATATATGGACTGGATGTTACAGCGCAGTCCAGGCGATTAGTGTTTCACATTGGGAGAGTTGAGGGTTCATCTTCTTTTTGCAGATGACTTAGTCATCCTCACATCCTCCCAGATAGAACTCCAGCGCGCGCTAGATAGGTTTGTGGCCGTATGTGCTGATGCTGGGATGAGGGTTAACGTGGACAAATCCGAGGTTATGGTTATTTCCAGAACCCCTGTTCAATGCACTCTACATGTTAGTGGAGTCCCATTGAAACAGGTGGAGAAGTTCAAGTATCTCGGGGTCTTCTTCACGAGTGATGGGAGGAATAATGCTGAGCTTTCCTGTAGGATTGGTCAAGCTGGGTCAATTTTAAAACAGCTTGGTCGATTTGTTATCAGGAAGGCCGAGCTTGGTGTCAAAGCCAAGTTAGCGGTTTTTAACGCAGTATTTGTTCCAACTCTCACCTATGGTCATGAAATTTGGATAATAACCGAAAGAATAAGATCGCGAATACAAGCTGCCGAGATGAGATTTCTTCGTGCTGTTGTGGGAATTACTCGCCGGGATAGGGTGAGAAACACGACAGTGCGCGGGGAACTCAATGTTGGGCAGCTGCTTCTTCGAACGGAAAGGACTGTACTTCGTTGGTTTGGTCACGTGGCACGAATGTCCTCATCATCACGACTTCCGAGGCGTGCCTTGAATGCGATTCCATCAGGTAGCTGACCGCTTGGCAGACCTAGGATGAGATGGTTGGACCAAGTCCAAACAATCGCCTGGTTGCGCTTGGGCATAGCTCCTGATGAGTAAGAGTCGATGGCGGAGGATCGAGTGGCCTGCAGATCTCTCGTGCATGCATTTCCCCCGCGACCCCTTTAGTGGAACATGCGGGTCATTGAAAATAAGATAAGATGAGATGAGATAAAATTGTGTTAGCACATAAAGATTGTGTGATCAAAAATACACTTCAGATTGTGATTAAAATTCAATTATATCATAATTTTCTTTGCGAGTTTTTTGTCAAAAATGTTTAAAATATTTTATTGTAATTGCTTGGTATCAAAAAAGAAAAAGGAAATAAACATTTTAGGTTTACCATGGCTCGAAATAGTCAATGCACTACAGAAGAGTAAGTTTTGCTTCTTTCGCACATAAAAACAAGGAAAATCTCTGCGTGAAATCGCGATATGTGTGTAACGGTCATTTTATTTAGCGCAAAATGTTTTAAAAGCTGCTCCCCAAAAATAATTTCATGGCAGATCGAAAAAAAAACGAACCCCGCGGATGATCGCCGTATAATATTGTTATCAAAAAGTGACCCTTTTAAGTCATCAAAAGCTATTTCCGCAGAAATTAACAGCATCGTTAGGGTTCCAAGAGTTCGTGGTATCTTACAAAAAGCCAAACTTCTCAGACAAAAAGCTAGGAAAGTTCCCCTAATGAGAAAAAAAAATTAAGCATGAGGCTACAGTTTGCCATGACACATGCAAATAGGACGAGCGATATCGGTGACAATAAATGGCGAAAAATTTCGTTGAGCGACGAAACAAGGATTAATATCTTTGGAAATGACTGTGAAAAGAGTGAATAGATTCTCGAGTCAAAAAACTCCATAACCGTTGCAGAAAAAATACAGTGGGACATGGGGGCGGCAACATAATGGCCTGTGGATGTTTTTCTTAGAATGATGTTCGTCCCATATTCCAGACTGAAAACAATATGACGGCAGCCGAGTACACAGACATTTTGCAAAGCGTAATGCTATCAAACGCCAAAAAAAAACATACCTCTGCGTTGGGTTTTTCAGCAGGATAACGACCCAAAGCATACTTCCGCACTAGTAAAAAATGCTTTGTTCACAACAAAATCGACCTGCTAGCTTGGCCAAATCAATCTCTAGACCTAAACTTTATTGAAAACGTGTGGGCGCACCTAAAGAAGAAATTGTTTGAGCAAATATTTACCAATACAGACTAACAGTGATAATTTGTTCAAAAAACTTGTTATGAAATACCAGTAGAGACACGTCAAATATTCATCAGCAGTATGCCGAAAAGGATGGCAAAAAATATAATTGTAATTGGTTTCGCAACTGAAATAAGTAAGCATTTTAGCTTTTAATTTAAAAATTTTGGAAAAAGTTACGATGTATCAATTTTTTTGATCAGGTGTGTATGTATGTCTGATGGAAGGGATTTTCTGTGTTGGATAAACTTGGATAGAGGTATAGATATAGATGTTTGATTGAATCTATGAATGTATGAATGAAGGGTTAATTTGGGTTGAAGTTAGAAGAAAATTCAACTGAAATAGTTTGGAAACGTCATTTGATATTCAGAAATAATCCATCAATAATACGCGACGGAACCTTCCTTGTGCGAGTAAAACTCGCACTTTCCCAGTTTATTTTAAATACAATATATTGCAAAAAAAAATAAGAAGAGAAAAAAATGTATAACAATAGAAAACAGATTATTCAAATAAAATAATAATTATAAAAATAAAATAATTCAGATGGTAACAGATGTTAAGTTTGATATATCGTCATAGTTTTTATCTAAAAGCCAAAGCTTTATCTTCTTTAGAAAAGCAAATTTCGATCTTAAGTTTCTTATATCAATAGGTAATCTATTAAAGAGTTTATTAACAATTGCCGCATAGAAATTAAAGTATATTTGTAAATTATGATGTGGTACTGAAACAAAATTAAGGTTGTTAATTCTGAGGTTATAGTTTGCAAAGCCACGATTTAACTCATATCCCGACCTCACGAAAAAAATCTTTAAAACCTTATAAAAATACAAATGTTTTAGAGGGAGAACTTTAATATTTTTAAAAAGTGGTAGACTACTAACTCGACGATTTCTATTACATATAAGATGAGCAACATGTTTCTGAGAAATTAAGAGTGGATTAAATTTGTTATAATGAGTGCCGCCCCGGGATACTATACTAAACTCAAGCTTAGAATGAATTAATCCGTAGTAGATACATTTAAGAAGATCTTGAGAGCAATATTGTTTTAAAAAGAAAAATTGCCTTGTGGTATCTATTAGGTACATCTTAAGTGTAGTATGATCAGACCAATTCAGCCTTCAGTCAAGCATAACCGCAAGGTACCCAAAAGTATCGACTCTCTCTATGGTGAAACATTTATCAGAACGTTACTAAAAATGTTTGCGCGTATATACTCGATTTACAAATATGTTTACTGTGTTTAAATTTATTACAATTAGCGCAATGAAAGGAGTAAGTTCCAAAGTCAAGCTTTCTTCCGCACACATTGAAGAACGGGGCCCGGACATAACGCCAAAGTGACATAAAGGCAAATTTTTTGCGACATAACACCAAATAATAATGTCAATAAACATCAAGCGGGTCATAATTCCACAATTTTTAATAACATGTATATGTGTAATTAAAATGAAATTAAACAGTGGAGTTAGTATGAGGGAACGGATGAAAAGTGAAGTATGAGGGGGCATGCTGCCCCTCTGCAGCCCTCTGCTTGTCCGCAGATAAGATTTGGGATAAGTGCGAGGTTGGTGGTATCCAATGTTTTTTTATTTTTATATTTAGAATGGATTTGAAAAAGTAACATATACCCAATTTTGCACCCACCCCAAATTTTATCTGTGGCCAAACCTTGGCCTTACGTAGCTCTGTGAATGTGACATAAGGCCAAAGCAAAAATTGTTGTCTTATATCACTTTGATAAATCGTTTTTTTTTTTGGCCTTATGTCGCTTGGCGTTATGTCATGGCACCTTGAAAAACATGATTTTGGTTTTATCACTTATAACCAACTTATGTTGTTGAAACCAGTGGCTTAAAATTTCTAGGCCACGATTTATATTGGCAGCTAAGTTCAAAGCTGAATTACTTTGAAAGTTACATGCCATATCGTCAGCAAAGGCATTGACCTTGCTTCGATAGTTCTGATAGAATAGAGAATTTATAAAAACCAAAAAAAGTATCGGACCAAGTACCGAGCCTTGGGGAACTCCAATAGAAATGCTTCTGCTAGAGCTCATTTGCCCATTAATTTTTTACTTTTTGGCCTCTATTAGAAAGGTAGGAAGAGAACCATTTATGAAACCATTTATACAATTTTTCCAAAAGTATATTGTGATCGACTGTATCAAATGCTTTAGTTATATCAATGAAAAGAGCGGCAGTTAATTTTCTGTCGTTAAAACGGTTATAAACATCAGTGCAGAAATTCAATAGCGCTCCTTCAGTCGAAAACCCCGAAAGAAAGCCGAATTGAGAACTACTAAAAAATTTGTTTTTTTCTAAGAACTTTATCATTCCATTTTTAACAGCTTTTTCACATACTTTAGAAAAGACAGAAAGAAGTGATACAGATCTGTAACTATTTACTGATGTCTTATCACCTTTTTTGAAAAGTGGTATCACTTCGGCCTGCTTTAGATCATCTGGAAATATACCAATGGAGACACTTTTGTTGAATATATGGCAAAACTGTTATAAAAGCCACCACTTGCCTTAGAACTTGAGCTTTTAAGAGAACAAAAATAATTTTGTATATCTCGAAGGATGTTAATGGTATCGCGTGCCGCACGACCGGTGGTCCGAGAAGACCGCCCTACCTGACCCCTCAGCTGGGGGGATCCCCAAAAGCTGGAAGGTTTCCCAACAAAACCCCAAAACTCAAAAAATAATTCCACCCTTTCCCGCCGGAAAGTGGTCGCCACCTCGTTTTTCTTCGGGGACGATGAAACCCAAAGCGCTGCTTCGCGCTGAACCCCCAATCACCAACAAAACAACCCCTAACACACGCTGAGGACGCGAATGAAATTGCAAAAAAAAATGTTGGAGAAAACCGATTTTCTGGCCTTGGTTCTATGAACCTTGGCCCACACGTCGATTCCTAGGAGTCAACCCTTGACCCAGCAACCGCATGGGCCCGGTGGCCAACTATCCCCGAAAACACAAAAAAAAAACAACAACAGAACAACATAACGACCAACGAATGGGACGGTACCGGGTGACCCCGAATTCCCCACCACTCTCCGCGAAAGTACACTTTCGGTACCGAAACTATTAGGGCGCGTATCACGAAGCAGCCTATCCGCTGCGAACACTTTATTCTTTTTTTTTTCAACGTACGGTACTGGAGCTTATGCGCCCCGCTGTACCGTTTTGAACGCTACCCTACGGACTCCAAAAGGGAATCCCGTACGTCGAACTTCCCAATTCACAAAAGAAATTCACAAAACAAGGTGTGTTCCCTTAATGTCTATCACTTAATTTAGTTTGAATTTATATATATATAAAATTCAAGAACACTTTCCCACAAAGGTGTACTTATCCGTATTCGCCTCCGGAATGGTCTCCTCCTCCTTTGTCGTCCTTGTCTCCTCCAGACAATTGTTTTTGTTATCCCTTTTTCACGTTTACTGTTCTGTCCTCGGTATCCTCCTTTTGTTTCCACTCTCCTACTCAACATTCCCCATGCACTCTTCAATGCGCTCTTCTCTAGCGCACACACATACTATGCACTCACGCATTTGCATACGCTGCTACGGAGCCGGCAGCAGATCACCTACTTTTTTTTTCTCTTTGACTTTTTCTCCTCTTTTTTGTAAGGAGATTCCCATAGCCACTCGAATAGCGGCTATGACTCGCGATCATACAGCCCGTTGACCAGCCTTCCATGGTACGAGTGTATATTTTGTTGTTGTGCCGACTCCGTGCATTGGGTATGCCGACGGCCGACCTTGGCTGCCAATGCAAAGGGAATCACCTCCAGTACATTGACAGCCTCTCTCGCCGCCCCCTCTCATCCACATTCACTCCACAGTCGATCGCGGTTGCTAATGCAAAGGGAATCACCTCCAGAGCATTAGCAACCTCCCACACTGCATCTCTCTCATATTCCCTTCACCCATTTCATACATTCGTATGGAAGTTTCTTCTGGCGATCAGCTGGTTTTTTTTCTTTCGTACAGCCCCAAAAATATGTCAGGCGATTGATCGTAGTTTGTCTGTATGTTTGATATTAATTTTATGTGATAATATGCCTTATTAT
This sequence comes from Myathropa florea, assembly GCA_930367185.1. Classification (NCBI taxonomy): domain Eukaryota; kingdom Metazoa; phylum Arthropoda; class Insecta; order Diptera; family Syrphidae; genus Myathropa; species Myathropa florea. The sequence continues at coordinate 94,003,967 of OV884002.1, read as the reverse complement.
ATTGCAATGCAATGAGATTTGATATTGATCAGTTAATATTATGTTTTAGTGATGTTTATATTATTACTTGGTGTGGTATTATTGATTATAATGTTTATATGTTTCTCTCAAGGTTTATTTACAGACTGTTTGTTTGTTTGTATGTATGTTTGTTCCATCGTCTGTTGTTGTACATACCTACATATCGTTAGGGTTGTTGTCCGACGGCGACTTCGGAAGAAGTAGGAGATGCCGGGGATGATGTCATTGACCCGTTTCGCTACTTTTGATGAAATATTTTTTTCCTCGGATAAGCAACCTTTTTACCTTCGCGAACCCTAACGTCGCATCAGCTCCCATTCAGGCGTACAACGGGGGTAACGTTGGTGGTGGAGGATGAGGGGTTTCCCTTTACCACTTCTTGGGGACGGGGTTGGGTAGACGAGACATACGTACATGGTTTTTGTTGCGTGCACTTTGCACGCGACAATGGTTTAAAATAAAAGCTAACTCACATTAGAACCACTGTCTCATACCACTTTATTACCAATACTAACAAAAAAGGAGGGGGCGCCGTGGCGTGTGGGTAGGTGCGTCGATTCCTACGCTCGATGTTCTCGGTTCGATTCCAGAAAAAACACCGCCTCTTTCGAGTCACTGACAATGCTCAAAGAGTATAACTGTCTAGAAAAAGCTTCTCAATCTCGCCGTTCGGATTCGGCATTAAACTGTAGGTCCCCTCCACTCGTGAGAGAACAGTAGCACGCACAACACGAGTGGTTGCTGAGAAGCTAGCCCCAGGTCCATCCGGACTGTAGCGCAAATCTTGACACTTCATTCAACAACAGCTGGGTTGACCATTTCAATTCTCCTCTTTTTATTGTCGAAATACCGAAGGTGTTGCCATACACAAACGAAAAGTAATGAAGGCTTTGAAGACAATTCAACTCCTACCGTAACTTCAAGAAAACTACCCACAATCCAGATGACGAAAGATAACATTTGTTTTGGAAAACTTTGATGACACCCCGAGTGTATCTGATGGAGCCGGGAGAAAGTTCCCATTTTCAAGGTTCCCACATTCCCACATTATTTTTTCTTTTATTCCCAGTTTTCCACATCCCCGCTGTCAGACATTCCCACGTTTCTATCCGAACCCACAATTTGACTCCTTCCTGAGCTTATTTTCTAAATAAAGTTCCCCACTTGTTGATTGTACGTGATCAAAACAAGTCATATTTTATTTCCTTTCCAGCGATCGGTCATCTCACCGGTTACTACAAAATATTTATATATTTGCAAACGGCAAATATATATAAAAACTTAAATCCAACAAGGCTGCCGGACCTGACAACCTACAGGCTGAACTGTTCAAAGCAGGTGGAGATGAATTAGTAAAGAGTATATACAAACTCATTTGTAAGCTTTGGTCAGGCGAGTGTTAGCCTAATGAATGGAATCTCATCATCGTTTGCAAGATCTAGAAGAAAGGATACCCCCAACTGTGCTAATATCAGAGGCATCAGTCTCCTGAACATCGCATACAAGATCTTATCTATACGTGTAAACGCCTGAAACCCTTCATCAACAATCTGATTCGATTTCAGGCAATAATTATACGATGCAATGGCCGAGTTCGGGATCCCGGAAAAACTAATCCGGTTTTGTCGCACCACACTAAAGGATACGCGATGCACAGTGGAGTTCCGTTCAAAGACCATCGAACTATATAAAACCCGTACCGGATTTCTGCAAGAAGATGCGCTGTTGTGTGATTTCTTCAAGCTGGTGCTGGAGAAGATAGTGTAGCAGGCGGGTGTGAACACGGACGGCACTATGTTCTACAAATCTGTCCAACATCTGGGTTACACTGATGACATCGACATCTTCGCGCGATTCCAGCATGCCGTTGTAGAAGATTCTACGGCGATTGAAGAAGAGACGGAACGAGCTGGTCTAAGAGTAAGTGAGGACAAAACAAAATATATGCTGACCAGTAAAAATCGATTCGTCGCACACCGCCTGGGACAAAACATCACGATAGACAGCTACAATTTTGAGATAGTGAAGGATTTTATCTACCTCGAGGCAAATGTTAACTCCACAAACGTCAATCTGGTGGAGATCCGACTCAAAATTGTCCTAGGTAACTGTTAAAATATCAAAAAAAATTGAAGAGAGAAAAAACGTTTATTGTTCTAGATAGGTCGTAACAACTTAAAGGTTGAGCAACGAATGAATAATGAATAAAGTTATCTGTTTGGAATTCAATCGAAGTTTAGAAATTATAACAGATTTACATGCGACTAAGATTGACAACAAAATAGGACATACATTAGATACATTTCGCATTCAATAATTAAAACATCTTTGAGTGATTCTGTCGAGTTCGGCTTTTTCTTATATCAGATCCTAATTTTTTATTTTATATTCTTACTTCTCGAAGAGTACTAAATACGACTTGTGTTACGTTCAAACCGGTTTATTTTTTTTCACGGATTGAAATGCGAGTTGTCTTGCATTTTGAACTTTCCGCTTTTTAAAGAAAATTAAATTGTATTTTTACATATATCAAAAACTTATAGACACTCTGTGATTTATTTGCCAAATTGAGTGGTGTTTTCTGAGTGATATTTTTATCTTTCATCTCACTTCACCGCATTCAAGCACATAGCTGTCTGACTCATCTATCCCGGTGAGTTAAATTATTATTAGATGTTCTGAATATGAAGCAATTCTCTGCCAACCTACACATTTAACTTTGTACGGGTTTTTTTTCATGTTGGAACTGAATTTTCCTGTACATCTGAGTGAAAAGTGATCCCATCGTCATCTTACATTTGGACTACTATTGGCGTTCTACTTCTCTCCTCCGTGTGAGTACAATTTAGTGTATGATCTGCCGTTAAGCAAGGTTGATATTCACCACACCTTATATTTTATTATATCCACCAACCACATCATCTTTGGAGCGCTAAGGTTGTTGCACGTGATAGTTTTTATCTATCCCACAAACCAAATCTCATCCAATACACAATCTGTGGACAATCGGCAGCTACACTTAAACTTCACGGAGTTGCCATCACATCTTTACAAGAAAATTAATAATTAATTAAATATAAAATGCATATCGGCTGCAATTACTGCAAACAGAACTATAGTTCCAACGACATCTACATTTCGTGTGACGGCTGCCACAAATTGATGATGATGCTGTCACCCAGAACCGGAGATGACTTGAGGAGTTCTACCCCCAGTGGCCTGCAATGGTTCTGTGCGCAGTGTCGCAAGTTTTTAACTTCTGCACTTCTTAGACTACTAGATGAGTGCAGAAGTCCATCGAAACTGATCTTGGATGAATTAGAGCGCTTGCAATCGCTTGTAAAAAAAACATGTTGCTACTTGTGACAAGCTCTACGACCTTTCTTGTTGCAACGAAATAGTACCAAAGGCTAGCAACATCCAACAAAAACGTGCTAAGCCTAGATCTGCTCCGAAATCAAAGACGACGGACGTAGTGATTTTATCTGATGTGGCTATCCCATCTTCTAGCCCTAGTACTGTTTCCAGAGCAGATGCATGTCTAACGCTTCCAGTGGACACACCTCTTGTCAGTTACCCATTAACTCCTGTTCCTGCTGAAAATGTAACTGATCCTACTGCATTGTCATCGAATGTTTCGGAACCGGACTCTTTGCATCATAGTTCCTCACAGATTAATTTGCCGCTTCAGCCATCATCATCCGTCAACCTAGTGGTTGTAAAAAAGTCTCCTCGTAAGACAATTTTCTTATCGAGGCTTTCTTCTCATACAACTGAGAAAAATATTCTCGACTACATAAGCAGCAAAATGTCGATGCCTTCATCCATCAAGTGTATCAGATACAACTTTAAAGAACCTCGGGAAATTGCATCTTTTAAGTTGTTGATTCCTGACTCCCTCCTCGGACTACTACTGTCTCAAGAATTTTGGCCTGATGGAGCATTAGTACACGAATTCGTTTCCAGACCTAAGAAATCAACATCTGCAGCTGCACCTATAACGCCGCATCCAAAAAACGATTAGGTATTCAATCTAATATTACGTATTTACCTCTAACTTCCCCTGAGTATCTTTGTGTATACTACCAAAACGTGAGAGGGTTGCGTACTAAAACACCCAATATATATCTTAACTCACAAAAGCTTCCTTATGATATTTTCGCCCTTAACGAAACTAATCTTACACCTGATTTTGCCAACAATGAATTATTTACTCCTGACTTTAATGTTTTTCGAGACGATGGTTTTGAGAAAGAGAATGATTCCTCGGGTCGGGGTGTTCTTTTAGCAGTTCACAACCGATTTGATTCTACCCTAATCAAAACTTCTCACTCATCAAAATAACTATGCCTAAGTGCCACATTTTTATTCTCTGTTGTTACATCCGTCCGGCCCAGCCTATGCAGAGCTATCAGTTAGCCATCGATGCGATCGATTCTCTGTTTAATAACGCCGATCCTAGCGACACCGTCTTGATTCTTGGAAACTTGAATTTTCCTGGTCTTCAATGGGCTCTATCAGATGATGAATCCCGATAACTGTACAGTTTCAGCAAGTAGCCATCTTCTCTCCAAATTGGACCAATACCATTCACCAATATCTCTTACTGTTTCCTACAACAACGCTACCAGAACTGTAGCATCCGAATACTCGTACAGCTTTAATTTTCGTAAGGCTAACTTTACTAAACTTCGTAACCTCTTAGGTTCTGTTAACTTCGATAGTATTTTTGTGGATTCACATTATATTGAAAAATTTTACTCCGCAATTTTTAACTGTTTCATGCAGTCCGTTCCTTTCATGCCCCAAAATAACTTTTCTTCATCTCCACCTTGGTATAATAAAGAACTTCGGTCTCTTCGCAATAAAAGGAATAAACTTTGGCGTACTTTTTTAGAAACCCGCTCGAACCTAAATCTTTCTAATTATCTTCTCACTGTATAATCACTGTATCTGCAATACACGGGCCGAATGCAGTCTGGCATAATTTCTGTCCCCAAACGATTTTTTCACTTTATTAACACTAAAAAGAAATCAGATAATTCCCGGCGACTCTGACTTTCTCTGATATATCTTCGAATGACCCTTGTTTAGTCGCTAACTTATTCGCTGATTTCTTCAGTCAGTCATTCTCTAATCGTGTAACTGAACCCGACCATTCTTACTTCTCCTATACGAAATATTTTGCCCAAACTTCTTTTACTTCAGTTGACATCACCGCGGCAATCGTGAAGAATAAGATTGACAAACTTAAAAATGAATGGATTTGAACACTTTTTCGACTTGGTGTACAAAAAATGTTCTTGTTCTAAATGTTGCAAAATGCCAAGCTATCACATATTCTCGTGAGCGCCTTTCGGCTACCCCTCGAACTTATTTTATTGGTGACGAACCCGTTCCCACAGTTACTTTACTGAGTGACTTAGGTGTCATTTGCGATAGAGAACTTAATTTTCGTCCCCATATCGAAAATATTACTAGTAGGGCTAATTCTGCCCTCGGTTTCGTTAAACGCTGGTCGAAAGAATTCTCGAACCCTTACGTAACGAAGTCCCTCTACTGTACTTTTGTTAGACCGATTTTGGAATATGCTAGTCAAGTTTGGTCTCCCTATCAGGTTACGCAAAAATATCGAATCGAGTGTGTCCAACGGAGATTTCTTCGTTTTGCTCTCCGTGGACTACCTTGGTCCGACAGATACAATCTACCCCCTTATGAGCATCGGTTGTGCCTGTTGAGCTTGCAATCACTCGAAACACGTAGAAAAGTTGCTGATGTATTATTTGTACACCAGTTATTATCGGGCATCATTGATTACCCTGCACTGCTTCAAAAGATATCTTTCAACACCAATCCTCGTTCCCTTAGGGTAGTGCCTCTCTTCCTTCTCAAGTACCATCGTACTGATTATGGGCGAAATGAACCTATGTCGCGAATGTTGCATATATCCAACGAGGCCCTAAACACGTTTGATTTTAATACAAACAAGAGCTCACTAAGACATGCCCTTTTCTCCTTTCCTTAGAAAATTGTATATTTCAAGTAGGTTTAAGTAGTCTTAAGCAAAATATTGTAAATAATTTAGTCATAGTTGCCTACGGCTTGTATTAAGTTTGTGAACAAATAAAATAAATAAAAAATAAATAAAATATTCTTGCTATAATATCTTAATATTTATTTTATCACTCCACCTCAATATTAATTCTGTCGAAATGTATTCCAAGATTCTTGAAGCAAAACAAATGCTTTGCTTTTGGAACAGCTTTGGTTAAAGCATCTGCGACCATGTCTTCAGATGAAAGATATTTTACCTTTACCGTTCCCTTTTCAATAGCATCTTTCACAAAATGATATTTGTACTCAATGTATTTCGTTCGAGAATGCTTTCCGCCGAAATTTGCGATGTGTTGGGCACTCTGATTGTCGCAGTATATGTTAGTTGGACCGTCATACCCAAGGTTAAGTTCTTCTAATATATAGCGAAGCGAATAAGCTTCTTTTGATGCTTTAGTAAGCGCAATGTATTCCGCTTCAGCACTTGATGTTGCTACTACTCGTTGTTTCTTGGATTCCCAACTCACAGCTGCAGCTGCAAGAGTAAAGCAAAAACCACTTTGAGATTTTCGATCGTTAACATCTTCTGCCCAACTGGCATCTACAAAGCCTGTAAGTGGCAACCCGGTTTTCCGAAATTCTAATCGAGCATATTTGGTTGTGTTAAGATAACGAAGTAAGTGCATTGCTGCATTCCAATGTTGCTTTCGAGGACTTTGCAAAAACTGGGAAAGAATGCTAACGCTAAATGAAATGTCAGGTCGGCAAAAAACAGCTAAATGCATTAGTGACCCAATAAGTTCTTGATATTTTACAACTTCAACAGCTATATGCTCACCAGGAATTGAAGGTTCCTTTTCTAATTTTAATTGTGTCTGCATTGGTATATTTATGGGTTTAGAATTTTGCATATTGTATATTTTTATCAAATTAATGATGAAACGAGTTTGACTGATACATAAAATTCCATTATCCTTTTTTATTTCCAGACCAATGCAAAGTGATGGTTCTCCGAGATCTTTTATATCAAATTTTGAACTTAAATTTTCTCTAAAAGATATTGAATAATTTCTTACATTCGAGGGTATGATAATGTCATCAACATAAATTCCAACTAAAGTTATTTCACTATCATTAATTTTAAAATATACGCATTGGTCATACTTTGATTGAGATCTTTAAATGATCATCCAATGTCTTGTTTGTTTGTTTTAAGCCATATGCTTTTAATTTTAAAATCAATGCTTTCTGAAGATGACAAACCTTAAGTGGGTGATTTTCCTCAATAAACCCTTCTGGTTGTTTCATGAATATTTCTTCATCAAGTTTTCCATTAAGAAAAGCTGTGGAAACATCAAATTGGTTAAGTTGCAAGTCATGTTCAACAGACAAAGCATAAATTAATCGTAAAGAACTCTGTCGTATTACCGGGGCATAAGTTTCTATATAATCAACACCAAATTTCTGTGTATACCCTTTAGCTACTAGACACGCCTTCCTTTTTTCCAATTTTCCATCTGCAATATATTTCGTTTTATAAACCCATTTATTTCCAATCGCTGTTCGCCCAACTGGCAGATCGCAGAGATTCCATGTGTTATTTTTGCTAAGTGAATTAAATTCCTGTTTCATGGCCTCAATCCATTCATCCGCATGTACTGAATTCATTGCTTCTCGAAAGTTAGATGGATCTTCTTCCTCTGTATTATATGTTGTCTCAATTACTTCTTTGGAAACGTTATGTTGGCGACTTCTTAAACGATCTTTTATATTTGACCTTTCTTCACAAGTAATATTTGGTAATTTTATATCTTGATTTTCTAAATTAAAGTTATCTTCCGCATCCTCAAAAACTTCGTTATCAACCTGTGAATTTTTAATATTATCACCTTTCTTGTCATTATTTTCAATTACGTTTTGAAATTCGTAAAATGTTTTTTCATCTTCCGATTGATTTTTAGGTTCTAGAAATGTATGTCCTCGATAAAGCGTACATCACGACTTTTGATAACTATTCTTGTGCCCCTATTCCATAATCGATATGCCTTAGATTCATCGGAATATCCAACTAGTACATATTCTTTGCTTCTTTGACTGAGTTTGCCATTATGTGGGCTCTTAATTAATGCAAAAGCTCTGCATCCAATTTTACTAAAATGGCTAATATTTGGGATTTTACCTGTCCAAATTTGCTCTGGAGTTTTATTTAAATTTAAAGAAGTAGGACAACGATTACGTACATACGCAGCTGTATTTACCAATTCAGCCCATAAAAACGATGGCAAATTTGCGTCAATAAGAAAACATCGATCCATTTCGACTAATGTTCGGTTCATACGTTCTGCAACATCGTTTTGCTGAGGTGTATACTCTGCAGTTAATTGTCTTTTGGTTCCACTTTCACCTAAAAATTTTGAAAATTCGTAACATATTAACTCTTTCGCATTATCACTTCTAAGTACTTTAATTTTTCTGTTAGTCTGGTTTTCGGAGGGTTTTGAAATTCATAAATACCTTTAAATATTCGCTTTTTCTTCTCAGAAAATAAACAAAAAATTTCCTCGAATAATCGTCAATGAAAGTTACAAAATAAAGACTTCCTTTGATAGACTCTACAGTCATTGGCCCACAAAGATCAGTGTGGACAATTTCCAATAGACTGCTGTATGATTTTTGAGTGTTTAAATGAAAGGGTAGTCTCGTCTGTTTTCCTTTATAACAAGTTGAGCACTCAATTTTGGAGTCTACAAGACTTGGAAGTCCGTTGACCATATTGTTTATTTTAAGTTGACGTAAGGAGGTTACATTTAAGTGTCCATACCTTTTGTGCCATAATTTTAGGTTATTTTTAGTTTCCGGTGTAAAATTACAATTTTCCGTTTTTCGAATTTTGTTAACTAAATAGAGTCCTTTCACTTTTACAGCATCTATTAATATTTTCGCATTTTTGATAATGAAGTCATGTTCACTTTCTATCATGACCTTACAATTATTATCAGTAGCTTTACTAACAGATATTAGATTGCTTTTCAATTCTGGTATGAATAATGTTTTGTAAAGTGAAACCGACAATTCTTTTCCGTTAACAATCGTGTTCAGTTTAACAGTTCCTATTCCTCTGATATTTGTAAATTTGTTGTTTGCTACCTGAACGACTCCAGAATAATTTTTATTCAAATCAATAAAATAATCTTCTTCGCAACACATGTGCGATGTGGCACCACTGTCTATGTACCAATTTCTCCTTTCTTTACTATTTACCTATGAACTACACAGCATTGGTGCATAGATACAGTGCTCAACAAATTCTGATGCAACGAAACCTTCCTCATTGCCTAATTGCTTTTCGACATACTGCAGGCTTTCCTTTTTTAAATTTACCTTGCACTCTCTCTTCATATGACCCTTTTCTCCACACCGATAGCAATTAAATTGAAATGAAGACAGACCTGGTTTCTGACCATTCAGCCTTCTAGAGTGGAACTTAACCTGCAGAGCTTCGTTTCTGAGTTCATTATCACCCTTTCTCTTCTATCTGTTTGGAATTCAATCGAAGTTTAGAAATTATAACAGATTTACATGCGACTTAGATTGACAACAAAATATGACACACATTAGATGCATTTGACATTCAATAATTAATATTGTTGCTATAATATCTTAATATTCATTTTAACAGTAACTGTTGGAAACTCCTAACTCGAAAGACCAAAATAATGCTTCACAAAACTCTTGTTCCGCCAGTCCTGCTTTATGCTTTTCAAAAGTCTGTGCAACTACTAGCGGACGCCGACGATATTGACTGGTGCGTTCACTAATATCGAAACGGGAGATATCAAAATGGATTATGAGGGCAAAACCAAGTATATGCTGTCAACAAGAAGGGATGCACAACATCGACGAATTGGACGAAATGACATAATCGACAGCTATAACTTCGAGGTAGTAAGGGATTTTGCTACCTTGTATAATTATAACTCTTGCCAGTCGCTGTTTCTTTGGGTTGAGAAGTTAATTGAGTAGAAGACCCTATCTCCAACAACTAAAGAGATTCTGCATAAGACCATACATATGTACATAAGAACTGGGATGAACACAGTTCTGTTTTATGGCGCTGAAGCATGGGTTTTGTCAAAAGCGGATGAGGATATTCTCGGTATTTTCGAGAGAAAAATTATTCGTAAAACATACGGTCCCGTTTGCGTTGACGGGCTTTAGAGAAAGAGATTGAATGTAGAACTATACGAGCTTTAGAGTGACATCGACCTAGTATAAAAACTACGCATTAGTGCTAGTTATGGTGGCAGGTACATAACTAAGAACCATGCTAGCTGAAGTGGCTTGTTAGTTGAGTTCTAGGCTAACATCGAACTGTAGCGCCACCTAAGTAAGTATGTAAGTATTATTTTCTTCTCCGAATTCTTTTGTTTTCCTATTTGTTTACAAGGTAGGGTCTGTAGCATCCTTTCATAATTATTGTCTCCACCTATTAGTTTACGAGTTTATCAATTGTCGTACTGTACATGAATGCTGAGCATAGTTTGTCGATACAAGCAGTTGCATTTTTTTTCATTACATGTTTAATTTGTATTGAAGTGAATTATTAATAAAAATAATTTTTATTTATTCTGTTTTATGTATTTTTATTGTATGTATAATGTATGTTGTTGTATGTTGATTAAAGTAATTGTAAACCCCAGCGGGGCTATCCACCTTGTCGTGGTTAGGACAACTTAGGTCTATATTGAGGTCCGAAAACTAAGAGATAGCCAACCCGATTTCGGTGGTGGTGTGAGAAGATAGTAAACTCTGCCCAAGAATGCAAGGTTGGGGGCAAACCTACCGCTAACGAGCTCCCTCAAACGCCATGGCGAGGGTCTGTGGTATCCAGCCCTACCCGGGTATGGCCGCGCTGTGTGTCCTCTTAGTCTCTTAGTCATTGCATCTATTGTGCAGCGGCCAGTGAGAACCCCTATTAAGATGCGTATGATTTTTTTATTGTTGGATATGAGGGATTTGGTCTTGTCGATATCGTATTTGGGCCATAAGCAGCGGGATATGAAGCAGCCTGGGTGGCTTTGCCACTGTTCGTTTGCTGATGACACAGATACTTGCTTAGTGAGTCTTTTGGCTAAGCTAAGGAGGATGGATAGTATTGTCAGCCGATTCTGCGAATGAACTCGAACCTGTCCGTGTCAGTTCATCTGCCTTTTCGTTTCATTCAATGCTGGAGTGTCCAGGAACTCAGCAGAGAAAGATTTTGTGGCGGTTAAACTTTTAAGCTCTTTAATACAGTCCTTGACGGATTTGGAGTTTACGTTTATGCCTTCCATGTCCGGATGGTCCATTTACTGTACAATCTGCGCAGCTTTCTTAATTGCAAAGATTTCTGATTGAAATACACTAGAATAGTCAGTAACCCGATAGGCATTGTTTACTCTTAGTGTCTCACAGAAGATTCTCGCTCCCGTACCGTCTTCTGTTTTCGATCCATCAGGGAAAATGGGTGTGCCTTTGATGAAGTCAGGTTTTTCCCAATTCTGCCTATCTAAGATAAAGATCGTGAAGTTCTTGTCATACTCGGGTTCTCCGTAGTCCAGAGACTCTTGCGACTGAAAGATTCGAGCAGACTTGAATGTCCGTAGCTGTTTGGATGCCAGTCATGACATTCCCGTAGTCTGAGGGCTGATTTGGCGGCAGAGCTGCTCAGGTAGTATTTGGTGTTAACTGCTTCCCACCAAGCAATCACCTATCCGTAGGTGAGGTCTCACGATGGCCGTGTACAACCAGTAGATAATGTGTGGTTGCAGGCCCCATCTTCTGCCGAAGGTCTGTTTGCAGGTATAAAAAGCGTTGAGACCTTTTTTCATTCTTTCATCGGTGTTCCTCTTTCAGTTTAGTTTGGAGTCAAACTTAACTCCAAGGACTTAGCTGTATTGGAGATAGTGAGGGGAATGGTTTTTATTCTGGGTGTCTTCCATTTTTTAATCTTGTATTTCTTTGTAAATAGAACGAGCTCTGTTTTTCTTGGGTTAATCTTGAGGTCACTATTTTCAGCCCAAGATGAGAGGTCGCATAATGCGGACTGCATAACTTCACTAATGTTGGGTAGAAATTTACCTGATACCAGTATGTTTACGTCATCAGCATAAGCGATTACCTTAATCAAAATCAAGAGATTTTAGGATATTGTTAATGGAGATGTTCCACAAGAGGGGTGATAGAACACAATCTTGTGGGGTTCCTCTCATAACACTTTTCCTTAAATTGCTATTCCCTCAGTTCGCGGTGATTACTCTAGTTCGGAGCATGATTCTTATCCAGTTGAAGAAATTTGTGGAACTTTAGATCTTCTAACGTACTTATGATGATTATTAGAGCCCCCTCTATGTCGAGGAAGACGGCTAGAGTGAATTCTTTAAAGTTAAGGGATCTTTCAATAGTTCTCGTGACCTCATTCAGTGCAGTCTCGACAGATTGACCTTTGGTTTAAGCGTGCTGCGAGTCATAGAGGCACTTGTTTAATGAAAGATGATTCCTGTAGATTCAGTAATCTTTCAAGTGATTTGAGAAGAAAGGACGAAAGACTGATAGGTCTGAAATCCTCTCCAAGAGGGATTAGAATGGTTTTGGTTCTTTGTAGCATCGCAGGGAAATTACCATCCGGTCCCGCGGTTATGAGGGGGTGGAATGAATCAATGGTCCATGCTAACTTATCCTCCTGAATGCAGTCGTTTATGATAGCTTGATCCTCTTCGTGAAGAGGTGTAGGCGAGTCACTTAGTTTTGCATGTGGTTCTCCGCAGCCTGGGAAGTGGGATTCCAGGAGTAGCTCCAGGGTTTCTTCGTTGCTGTTTGTCTAAGAATTGTCTCCTCTCACTAGAAACGATGGGACAGCCGAAGTTTTAGCAAGTACCTTGCGAAGTCTCGCCGCCTCGTTGGTGGTTTCGAGGTTGCTGCAGTAATCTAACCAAGAAGTCTTTTTAGCTGCCCTAGTTTTCTTTTTGAAGTCTTTGAAACTGGCCCGGTAAATGACCGAGTCTTATTCCATTCTTGGGGATTTAGCCTTGTTGAACAGTTTCCTTGTATGACTTCTCAGTAGTCGAAGGTCGTTAGTTCACCAGGCTGCATGGCTTCATTTAGGGGGTCGACTAATGGGACAGGATTTGTCAAAGGCATTAACCATAGTTATTGTAATAAGATCGACTGATTCGTTTACCTGTGTCACGTTTGAAATTTTACCTATGGGTTTAGGTTATAGTTCATTGGTGACCAGGCGTACGAATTTATTCCAGTCTGTCTTATTACGGTATCTAAAGGGTTTTGTTTCACTTATTTTGTAATCAATCTGGAATGATATTCTGAAATTATCAGAGACTGAGCACTTCGGTGATATGTTCCACTTACGGTCAAGGGAAATTGAGATGGCCTAATGTAATGTCTATTACCTCCTCCCTAGTTTTGTTATGGAATGTCGGATGACTACCCCTGTTACAAATATGAATTAAATTAGAGACTCACATCTTTTGTTGATGTTGGAACTTCCCCAGAGGCTGTGCTGAGCGTTTGCATCCAGTCCGATGAGACGGTTGGAGTTGTTTTTGACTGCATGCTGTACAAGCTTCTTTACAGCAGGCGGTGGAGGGTCCTCTTCTTCGTATTGCAAGTATGCGGATGCTGTCGCATACTGCTACTGTAAGATCACAGTTGATGAAAGCGATATTCTTACCAGAACGAACCTTCTTAGCTTACTTTCTTTGGAATGGAGGAAAGTGTACGTCCGTAACCATAATCCATGGATTTCGGGTTTTACTAACCATGGTTCCTGGATTAAGGCCACATCGATGTCCTCCTCAGCCATGTATAGCAGCAGGTCATCAGTGGCTGCTCTGGAGTGGTGCTCTGCACTAAACGGAGCTTATCGTTACTGGTTGGCTTCATCTGGGAAAGTGAACTTGACTGTACCTAACCCAGACTTGGCCTCCCCCGCTGTTGTCTTGAGAATGGTAGCCGAGTCGTCGTCGATTACGATACCCAAGATGAGTCCTCCATTCTTTGTTTCTTTTCTATTTTTCACTTGCCAGTTTGTGGTGATTAGGCCCTGGTTCTGCCTGCCGATAAGCTTTAGTATGACTGCTGTTGTTGGCTTGCCATTTTCCTTCGAAGTAAGTTTTAGGTCCGAGGATTTGCTACCTGGTTTTGGAGGATGTGGCTTCACCAGGCCCTTTGAGGTTTGGAGTAGGAGGGTCCATCAGCTTCATACTCTTCAGGTACTTTTTTGCACTTTTATACCCTAAAAGGGCTTTTTGCGCCAAAGTTTTTGAAGATTTTGGAGCTATTGGATCCACCACGGTATCTTCCAGAAGCCATCTTCTGTCTCTGAGTCAGTGGCCGAAGCATAGCTGGTTAAAGGAGATATAACTTCCCTTACCTCATGAGCCCATCGACATATTATCAGCTTCTAGGGGAGACCCAGTAGCTTGCGGAATCCCCAGTTGGGGACGGAGTCTTTCCGCAACCAATAGTAGTACGCTTCCTTCACACCCTTGGTTACCAGCTTCCTCCACACCCTCCGACCGTCTTTCCGACGGGTGGATTAGCAAACGAAGTAAGCTTACCACCTGGAGTAATAGTGCCTTTAAGTTTACCGTCCATTTTGTTTTTTTTTTTGGGAGGGTTGCTATAATTGGTTATGAATGTACCTAATTTGAGCATAAAAAAGAGGAGATTCTCGGTTTCCTAAAGGCACAAAACCCAGCGGTCCCTCTGCTCTCCCATTACAGCTCAGGTGATCAGACAGTGGTGGAAGTTAAGGGGAACCACAACACCTACACGTTGGCGTCGGTCTACCACCCGTAGGACGAAGGTGTGGATGTCTCCCCCGAAAAAGTTAAGGCATTAATCACAATGTCTCAACAAGGTAAGAGGAACTTAATCTTAGGCTGTGATGCTAACGCCCATCATATTTGGAGTACCTCCAACACTAACGGTTGGGGCGAGATTTTGTTCAATTATACCTTAAGTACTAACCTATCTATATATAAACATGGCAATTCACCAAATTTCATTACGAAGAATAGGAGGGAGGTTCTCAATATAACATTCTTATCTGAAAATTGTACTGCAAAAATTTCGAATTGGAGAGTGTCTGACAATGCTCTTGATGTTTTTCGGTTTTTCGGAATTCGCGTGCGGCTGACTGGAAAAGATTTAACGTAGAGATGGGAAGAGCTCCTAAACTCGACGGAAGACATCGATATGATGGTTGATGATCTTACCAGTAAACTTAATTGCGGTTTTTTAAAGGCCTGTGTTGTCACTCGCACCAGCGGAAGAAAACATCTACCTTTGTGGAATTCGAAAATAGCAGTACTTCTGCGTACCTCGAGACACAGCTGGAACCTCGCTAAGGAAGGAGCCATTGAGTGGTCTACACATAAACGAATCGTAAAACTTCTCAAAAAAGAAATTAGATTCGCAAAGAAAAATTCTTGGGGAAGCTTTAGCTACTCTATCGAAGGTACAACAGAGGCGACTCGTCTGAGAAAGGTTCTTGCAAAAACTCCGTTACACGTCTCGACTATCAAGAACCGTGGTGATGGCTGAACAGACTTCCATGGAAATTCGCTGAATGTTCTATTGAAATCTCACTTTCCAGGCCGTGTAGATGCAGGAACATTCTGTCCGGCAGACACACCCTTGCCAAATCGTATTGGGACCGAAACAATCGGTAAGATAATTGACGATCAGAAAATCTCATGGGCAATCAAATCGTTTGCACCTTACAAAGCCCCTTGTATGGACAATGTACATCCTATAATGCTGCAAGAGTCTGGGCCTGGGGAACATATCGTTTCATTGACTTAAGTGCATCTATGGTAGGTGTCTCCAAACGGGTCACGCTCCAAGAGCCTGGCGGGAAACCAGAGTGGTCTTTACACCAAAAACGGGCAAGATAAGCCATACTGAGGCCAAAAATTATAGGCCAATAAGTATGTTGTCATTCTTGAAGACACTGGAACGGTTAATAGATTTATATATTAAGGATGAAATCGGGGATAACTATTTATCAAGAACTCATAATGCATAAATAAAGGGTAAATAAGTAGATACTGCTCTTTACAAAGTAGTCTCTACCATAGAAAATTATCTTCAAGTCAAGGAATTCACACTAAGTGCATTTCTTTTTTTTATAATTTGCGCGTGCAAAAGGGATTGTGACTACCCTTAAGTGTCTGGGTTCAAGACACAGCATGGGCCAAAGGAAGTGAGGCACAGAGGGAGAGGAGGAACATGTGCACTTTGTTTTTAAATGTCTGTGGATTATAATGTGTGGGAAATATTCAGCTATTCAGCTGGGAAGAGCATTCCATATTCATGTGGTGCGACTAAAGAACGAGTCCCTGAACCTTACTGTACGTCCGAAAGAGGGCTTAAGGTAATATCGATGGGCATTCCTAGCGAGAGGGGTATTGCGGGTGAATTGCTGAAGGGGAGTAATGCAATTGGCTAGCTCGCTTGAGCATCGCTGGTTTAAATAGCGATAAAACAGTGATAAGGAGGAGACATTACGTCGATGTTCGAGCGAGTCGATCGACTTCGAAATATTTCTGTCTCCGCTTTTACCGCTCGCTGTTGTATTCTATCTAGTAGGTGCAGAGAGGTCTTGAGAGCACCAGACCAGATATGTGCGTTTTACTCAAACTTGTAGCTGATGAAGACCTTATAAATTGAAGCCAAATCAGAGAAGGAAGGAAGAAGAAGAAACCTAGACGTTTCGCAGTATTTTTGGCGACCTTGAATATGTGATCATTCCAACTAAGATCCGCCCAGGCCTATGCGGATGATGTAGATGTTCTGTCTGTCGGATCATGCCAGGAATGCAAGTCTTCTCTGAATTTGATCGGTAGCTTAAATTGGCTAAGACTTGTCTGAGTCCCGGGCACCACGAGATCACAGGAAATGAGATCGCCGATGAACTTGCTAGGCAAAGATCTATATATATATATTGGCGGCGCTACAGTCCGAAGTGGACCTGGGCCTAGCTTCTCAGCAACCACTCGTGTTGTGCGTGCTATTGCTCTCTCACGAGTGGAGGGGATCTACAATGAGACTAAGTCCACGCTTATTAATTTTACACATAAAAACATAGACAATTTACCCGTCTTCATTAATTCGGTACAAGTACCGTACGCAAATGAAGCCAAATATTTCGGGATGACGTTAGACGCAAAGCTCAAATGGAAGGCACACGTCAAAAAAAACGTGACGAACTTGAGAACTTATATATAAGCCAGTGCTAAAGCTTATATGGACCTACGGTATACAACTCTGAGGTTGCACTAAAGCAAGCAACAGAGAATCTATACAGTCTTTCCAAAATAAGGTTTTAAGAGCTATCGTGTGTGCTCCCTGGTATCTTCGTAACAGTGATATACAATGGGATCTACAAATTGCAACCGTGGACGAAGAAATAACAAACTTCGCTGGGAAGTTGCGAACTCGACTCCATGGTCATTGTAACCATGCTATACTCCAAACAGACATGCAAAACCTCGTGCGCCGACTTCAACGAAAGAAACCGTTCGATTTAGTGCAATGACTAGTACTCGCTCCTAACGGTTTCAGCAGGTGATTTTACGGAAAATCTATCTGCTTCACGCGTAAAAATATTGAAAATGAAACTACTGGATGAGGAAACTTAGTTGTAGTAAAGTATAAAATTCTAAAAGGGAAGGGTGTGTTTAGTCAGTAAAAATCTGGCACTACTATGAGCACACGGTCTTATCGAAGATTCACACCAACCCACGAAAAAAAAAAATTTTTTTATAAAAATGAGTGTGGGAGACAAAACTGAACCTTGGGGAACACCAGCATTAATTTGGTGAGAATCAGACCTGAACCCATCCAAAATAACTTGAATTGAACGGTTCGAAAGGTAATTTCTAATCCATAGAAGAAGAGATTTATCGATACCATAAGCACGCATTTTCAACAAGAGAGCCTGATGCCAGACTCTGTCAAGTGCCTTGGAAATATCAAGCGCAACGATCTTGCTTTATCCTGCATTGTGCAAAGATTGCGTTTCGGGGTGTGTTGTCCCGAAGCGTTTAAAACTGACCCAATTGACCCAATGTATGTGTTCAATCACGGTTTGATTGACACAATATACTTTATGTTGGATGTTGACGTCACCCTTTTGTTGCTGGGCACACAGATATGTAATTTCACAAGAAATAAAAACTCTTGATCTGTTTCACGTTATAAAATTACCTTTCATTTGGTCTGATAATTTGCTCTTAAATTATGGTACCTTGGTTTCGATCCCTCGTCACCTCGGTCAGCTGTTAATCTTTTGTTATATACATATGTACAAGTTATAAAGCCTGGCAACATCATAGCTAAAGAAGTTGCAACATCAAACCTAATTAAACACAACAAGTTTCACCCACGCTTTGCTTAAGTTGCAGTTGCTTCTGAGATAGCATAAGTGTCGGACGATATTAAAGCTTCCTCATAGAGGAATAAATAAAGTTATTATTTACTAAAATTTATGAGTGTGTTTTATTTAATTTTAATTGGCGCCCAACGTGGGGCAACGTGAAAAAGTGAAAAATCCTTATAAAGGAAATAAAATTTGCGTTGCTAAGTAGTGCGGACTCAAAACATTTTCAGCCGGTGCTACATCTAAGTAACCCCATCGAAGAGGTGAAAAAAAAACTGGAAATCAAATTACATATGACAATCAATAGTGTGATTTTCAACAAAAAATAAAACCTGAAAATTAAACCTACAAAAATAATTAAAAACACACAAAAAAGTGATAATAAGTTAATAAGTCTATAAGACAAAGACAAAGAGAAAAGTGAAGCCTCAGTTCTAACAAGCCGAATAACTGTAAGTGAAGAGTGTGAAAAAACGAAATAAAAAAAGCGTGGCTTCTGCCCTACGTAAGTAACTGTCCAAGGAAAAAAGATCATCCCACACAGCTTGGGTAACTGTTTACAAACCCAAGCCATCATTCAAGCAAAATCGGAAGACAAGAAGAACCTGCTGACTGCTGAATGCTGACATCTGAATTATACTCGTACATGTTTTGTTGTAAATATTTCTTTCCTTCTTACCCTTTTTATATTGTTTATCTGAATTCAGCAAATATTACATTGTATTAATAGCTAGTATAAGATAGTAAATAAGTAATTTTGAATTGGTCTTCTTCATATGTTATCAACATTTAAATTAATGTGAGTGAATTTTAGAACATTTATGTTTATTAAGTAATAGGACAATCTTTATCATTGAATTTGCTAAGAATTACTTTAACTTCTTCTGTTATACGTTCATTTGTGAAATTACTGATTTGATGGACGCGGAACAGTTGTATGCGGTCATAACCGCAGCAGTTCATACTGCAACCGTACAAACTCGACAAACGTTTGAAGCGACGATCGAACAGCTTACAACTCGACTAAAGGCATTAGAGACTCCCACATTCGTTTAAGAGTATCAACCGGTTACAATCGAACCGAATGTTAGTTGCGACGAGTCTCTAGACTTGATAAAGTCTTTACCGGAATTCGGTGGCGAACAGGTTCGTTACGTTTCATGGCGACAAGCGGCATTGAATGCCTACAAACTGTTCGAGCCTTATGAAGGTAGTTCTCGACACTATCCAGCTGTTGCCATTTTGAGGAATAAAATTGTTGGCTCTGCCGATCAAGTTTTGGCGTCCTTTAATACCGTCCTCAATTTCAAGGCAATAATAGCAAGGTTTGACTTTACATACGCCGATAAAAGGCCTGTTTATCTAATAGAACAGGAGATGTCTACTTTACGACAAGGCAAAATGTCCATTATTGAGTTCTATGATGAGGTGGAAAAGAAACTAACTTTGATTACTAATAAAACATTGATGCAATATGAGGGTAATAAATCCTTGACTGATTCGCTAAACCATAAATATCGAAAAGACGCTCTGAGGGTTTTCATTTCTGGTTTAAGGAAACCAATGGGCGATATCATATTTTCATCTCGTCCTACTGATATGCCGAGTGCTTTAGCTCTTGCCCAAGAATTAGAGGCTAATCAGGAAAGGTTTGCGTTTGCAAATTTATTTTCTTACAGAAATGAGAATTTTAGAGGAAATTATGTTGCTCCCAGACAGTCACCAAAATATAATGAATACAGCAAACATCATTCATCCCATTACAAACCTATATTTCCTAATCAGTTACGACAAAAGTCAAATCCAATGGAAGTGGATCCATCCTACTCTCAGCTAAGAAATCCAACTCAATTTCAAAACCCAATTCAAAACTCCAATTTCGAAGAACCTTCCCGTAATTCAGGACATAACTTTCCCACACAAAATCACAAACATTTTCAGAAACCTGTTGAAAGACCGAGCCATCAACATAGACTTTTTAAACAACATAATGAATCCGATCGACAAACTCATCCCAAACTCCAAAGAATAAACCATCTAACCCAACAAAATGTTGTGAATAATGACAATAATACCCGGTACAGTTCTGAAGAATATTTTTGCCCCAAAAATCAAAATTTAGACAATTTCACCTGTTTACCTCATGAAAATTATCTTTCAAATGAAGAAACCTATGAGACAGAGTACAATACCATAAAGTACAATGACATCTCAGAAATATCCGATAATATTAATTTTTTAGGGGAAAGTCCCTCCTGCCTTACGTCAGCCGAACACTGGCAGGAGAGGAAATAAAGCTCCTTGTTGATACAGATGCTGCAAAAAACTACATCAGGAACTTTAGCGCACTAAAGGCCATTAAGTTAATCAACCAACCTTTCTCTGTTAAGTCCATTCATGGTACTAGTCGGATCACATCAAAGTGCATTATAAACATTTTTGGTACAAATTCTTCATTTTTTATTCTTCCAACGCTCACGACTTTTGATGGTATCATTGGATTCGACCTGTTGAGAGAAATTTCTGCTCAGTTAGATTTGGTGAACGGACTTTTATCTTACAATGGGAAAGAAGAAAAACTTACTTACTTCTATTGCAAAAATGTAAATAATATATCTTTGACGAACTGCTCCATCCTTCCGGAATTGTCCTCTGTAATAAAGCGTCAATCGAAAGTTTTTTCTGACCCGAACGAATCATTGCCTTTCAACACTAAAGTTGTTGCCACTATAAGAACTATCGACAATGAACCAGTTTATTCGAAAGCATATCCATATCCCATGGCTTTGGTAGCAGCCTTTGTTAACAATGAAATTGCAAATTTACTTCGTAACAAAATTATAAGGCCATCTCGATCGCCGTATAATAACCCAATTTGGGTTGTTGACAAAAAAGGTGTTGACGAGGATGGTGTGCGAAAAATGCGCCTAGTGATCGACTTTCGAAAGCTTAATTCTAAAACAATAAATGACAAATATCCGATTCCAAATACTGGAGTTATTCTTGCTAATCTTGGAAAAGCTGCAGTGTTTACGACACTTGATTTAAAAGCAGGTTTTCACCAAATTAAACTTTCAGAGCAAGATAGAGAAAAAACGGCATTTTCTATCAACAATGGAAAGTATGAGTTTTGTCGTCTTCCATTTGGTTTGAAAAATGCACCCAGTATTTTTCAAAGGGCGATAGACGACATTCTCAGAGAGGATATTGGGAAATGCTGTCATGTTTACATAGATGACGTTATCATATTTTCAACAAATAAAGAAGATCACATTAAAGATGTTGACCGAATCCTTAAAAAGCTTTATGAATCAAATATGAGAGTTGCGCTTGAAAAATCTGAATTTTTTAAAGAAGAGGTAGAATTTCTGGGTTTCGTTGTGTCGAATAAGAGAATAAGGACATGTCCTGAGAAAGTAAGGGACATTGTTGGGTATGAAGTTCCTCAGACATTGCGTAGTCTTCGGTCATTTCTTGGCTTATCGGGATACTACCGACGCTTTATTAAAGATTATGCTCAAATTTCAAAACCTCTTACAAAATATCTACGTGGCGAAAACGGTAATGTAAGTTCAAACCAGTCTAAAAATACAAACATTTTATTTGACTCAGAGGCAATGGAAGCTTTTAACAGAATAAAGAAAATTCTGGCATCTGAGGATGTGTTGCTTCTTTATCCCGATTATGACAAACCGTTTGACCTGACAACAGATGCTTCATCTCACGCACTTGGCGCTGTCCTCTCTCAAGGCGGCAGACCCATAACGATTCCCGAACTTTATCTTCTTCCGAAGAAAACTATGCTACCAATGAACGAGAACTTTTGTCTATAGTGTGGTCACTGCAAAAGCTACGAAATTATCTTTTTGGGGTGAAGCAATTGAATATCTTTACTGACCATCAGCCACTGACGTTTGCAATTTCCGACAAAAACCCCAATGCAAAAATGAAGAGATGGAGAGCGTTTGTTGAGGAATTCTCTCCAACCTTTTTCTATAAGCCCGGAAAGGAGAATTTTGTGGCTGATGCTTTGTCAAGATAGCATATAAATGCTATTAGCCAATCTACGGACTTGGCTTCCACAGCACATAGTGAAGAATCCCTCACTCAAACAGTAATTAGCGTTCAAAATCCAGTCAACTCTTTCAAGAATCAACTAATCTTAGAAGAAGGGATTGCTTTGAAAAAGACAACTAAGATAATTTTCAAGAATAGAATCAGACACACTATTGTATTCAACGGTTTAAATAATCTCTTTCAAATGTTTATGGAAACTGTTAACCCCGATGTTGTCAATGCTATTTATTGTGACCTTCAAACCTTAGGCAAAATTCAAAATAGATTAATTACGTCATTTTCTTCTTCGTCATACGACCAAAATAGTTACAGATATTTTTAACCCAGCTGATCAACTAGAAATTCTCACAACTGAACACAATCGAGCCCATAGGTCTGCGCGAGAAAATAGGGAACAAATTTTAAAAGACTATTTCTTTCCAAATATAAATAAAAGTCTGAAACAGATAATATCTAATTGTAAGATTTGTCATGAGGCAAAATATCAGAGACACCCACCTGTGCCTCATATAGGCAAAACTCATATTCCTCAACATCCAGGTGAAATACTTCACTTGGATATTTATACAACAGCTGGAGCCCATTTCCTGGCTGTATTCAAGCCCATTAAATCTCGAGCAATAATAGATGTCAAAGAACCAACAATAGTTCGCGATAATGAGAGATCCCTCAATTCAGAAACCATTAAAACACTTCTTAAAAACCACTTCTCTGTGAATATATTTTCCACCCCACCTTTTCATAGTACCACAACTGGGCAAGTGGAAAGGTTCCACAGCACCCTTTCGGAAATAGCAAGGTGTACTAGATTAGAGCAGAATATTAATGACACCGGTGAACTCCTTTTACTTGCAACAGCTAAGTACAACAGGACGATTCATTCGGTTACAAACTATAAACCAATTGACATCATCCACTCTATCCCAATTGAGCTAAGAGATGAAATCAAAAATAAGATAGTGAAAACTCAAAATGCAAACCTGGAGTATCACAATCAAAATAGGCAGACTCGAATATTCAAACCAGGTGACAAGTTTTTCATTCGGACAAATAGACGCATTGGTAACAAATTCACAAAGTTGTTTGTCGAAAAGGTTATCCAAAAGGACTTAGGAACTACTGTTCTTGTAGATAACAAACAAATTCACAAAAGTAATCTTAGATGACACATTAAACATTTTGTACAATCAATGACATTAAATGATGAAATCAAATCAGTAATTCTTTTAAATTTTGCTATTTCACTTTAAAAAATAGTTATCAATTTGGAAAAATTTTATATTTTGAGTTTATAATTTAGTACGAACTTTGTTTTCTAAAAACAATATTTTTGTATTGTATTCATTTTATTTTTCTCGATGTTTAAACTAAACGAAGTCGAGGACGACTTCACTTGAAAGGGGGATAGTTATAAAGCCTGGCAACATCATAGCTAAAGAAGTTGCAACATCAAGCCTAATTAAACACAACAAGTTTCACCCACGCTTTGCTTAAGTTGGAGTTGCTTCTGAGATAGCATAAGTGTCGGACGATATTAAAGCTTCCTCATAGAGGAATAAATAAAGTTATTATTTACTAAAATTTATGAGTGTGTTTTATTTAATTTTAATTTACATCCTGACAACATTTGAGAGAGATCTTCGACCTAATTTACTTTAACTCTTCTCAAAGAGATGGGTTGAAGACCCCAATGCAACAATCTACATATATGCTTGACATTTACGTTTATAAATGTTTAAAATGTTATGTTTTTGATATGCTCTGCCTCTTAAACTTGGTTTCCTTTTCTTTTCGTAATACAGAATGTTACATGTATTAGAAAGAGACAGAGCATATGATTATTTCGCGCACTTCGCACACTTGACAGTTCTCAAAGTTGTTGTCTCAAGTGTGTGAAGTGCGGGTTTGAATTGAATTTTGTAATTTGAATAGAAAAAAACTATTGAATTAATTAACAATTCGCATTAAAATTTATTTAACTTGCTTATTGTTTGTGTTGTCGTGTAACAGATTGGTTCCACTCTTCGGTGAGATATGCAAATAGATCACCAGTGGACCTGTTGCTGCGGAAACCGTACTGCCGATCATTAAGAAGTTTCTGCGATTCAAGATATTTCAAAAGCTGACGGTTTATTAGCGTTTGCATGATCTCAGAAAGTAGGGACGTACATAAGTGCTATGGGTCGGTACGAGGTGGGTGACGACCTCTTATTTTTTAGGCTGGACAAATGTTGGATAGATGGATAGATGGAAAAGCTTACGCAGTGGTTTTGCCAGGAAAGAAGAACACCTCTTCAGAAGAATTGGGGGTATTACATCCGGGCCAGCGGATTTATGCACGTTGAGATCTTTAAGTACACTTGCAACTGTACGAGTGCGAAAGTAAATTTGTCCCATTTTACAATCTACGCTCTTAGGTGGAGACAAAGTGCAATTTGGCAGCGTTAAGCTGGCTGCAAAATGTGCTGCAAGTAGATTGGCTTTGTCCAAAGAGCTGACAGCTGGGATGTCATTTTAAATGAGCGTGGGGATAGTAGACGAGGCTGAAATGAATGACTAAAAGTTTTTGCTACCATTGGGACTACTATTGAGGCATTTTTGCCTCAACTTTAGATCATAACAGAATTTAAAACGTCTAATTAACGCATTGCAGTCATTTCGGGCCCGTTTAAGCTTATTACGGTTTTCCTCAGAAGGGTTGGCTTTGTAAGTCTGGAACCTCAACTTGTTCATCCTGATAGCTCCTTTACAGCTCGTGTCATACCACGCATTTGCATTGGGCTTGATGCTCTTCACTCTATGAGGAATGAACGACCTCATGCCCAGCAGAATAACACTTTGATCATATCAGCAGCATATTCTACGTCACTATCGGGGAAGCATAGTGATCAGCTCAAATTTCTACAGAAGTTGTTAATTCCGCTCCAATTGACTTTCTCGTATATCCATACTGTTCTTTTTGAAATTTGTTCTCTAACTGTGTGGAGTGAGGACAAGAAATTAGTTGATACGACACGGGTTCAATTTCAAGGCATTTTGCAGTGCCCAGTCATATATTTTTTCTAGATCAAAATCTATGTTGCGGACACAGTTCTCAATAAGTCCAAGTGGACAGCTGTGATATATTTGAATATCATTGGTGAGTGGATGAGTACTTCAATATATTTGCTATTTCATTAATATACAAAATAAATAAAAGAGGTCCTACGATGGAACCTTGAGGTACAGGTAGGATCTTCGATAAAGTGTTGTTTACACCTACAGATTGCATACGTCCAAATAGGTAAGAGGAGATAAGATTTACTTGCGACAAGCTCTACGATCTTGCTTGTTGCAACGAAATAGTACCAAAGGCTAACAACATCCAATAAAAACGTACTAAGCCTAGATCTGCTCCGAAATCAAAGACGACGAACGTAGTGATTTTATCTGATGTCGCTATCCCAAGTTCTCACAAAAGCTTCTTTATGATATTTTCGCCCTTAACGAAACAAATCTTACACCTGATTGTGCCAACAATGAATTATTTACTCCTGACTTTAATGTTTTTCGAGACGATGGTTTTGAGAAAGAGAATGATTCCTGGGGTCGGGGTGTTCTTTTAGCAGTTCACAACCAATTTGACTCTACCCTAATCAAAACTTCTCACCCAACTAATTTTGAATTTATTTGTGTCAAAATAACTATGCCTAAGTGCCACATTTTTATTCTCTGTTGTTACATCCGTCCGGTCCAGCCTATGCAGAGCTATCAGTTAGCCATCGATGCGATCGATTCTCTGTTTAATAACGCCGATCCTAGCGACACCGTCTTGATTCTTGGAGACTTTAATTTTCCTGATCTTCAATGGACTCTATCAGATGATGAATCCCATTATGTGGCAATTAATCTCATCTCAGATAAGGAGGCCTTACTGCTTGCTACCTTTATCAGTTAAGTGGTATTACAAATAACTTAGGTAGACAACTGGATCTCATCTTCTCGTCAGACACCGATAAATTAAATTAAATACAAAAATCAATGGAGTTCAAAAACTAAAAAAAAAACTGTTCTGAACTTCAATATTAACGTTTAACAAAGAAAATTTGGAAAAAAACAAGAGTATTTTACTTAAATTTGAAGACCACAAGGAGAAACTTCGGTCATTTCAGTATTTCAATGATGAATTTAAATTTCATTGACTATTTTATTTGATTCTCAGGCTCAACGTCAATAAGTACTCTTATACATTTTCTCTTATCACTCTGATTGTTTCATTATTTCCAATGAAATTGAAATAAATAAAAAATATATCAAACCTATGTTCCATATATTTCATAAAATAATAATTTAAAGTTTAATTTAAAAATATCGTAAATCATTGATAACCAATAATTAATAGCTTCCAATAGTCCTTCCAGTCGCAATTATTCATGTAAAATGAGTGCTCCTACTGAACACTAAAATTTTCGTTTAACTTCCCCTTCTTTTCGCGGTGAACGTATTGCAAAGGATTTGTGATAGCGTTTAGAAAAAAAGGAGAGTAGGGGGTATGGTCAACCCCCTGATAGATTTCTTCAAATAAGTATGTAGATAAGGAATGCATGTTTTGCATGGATTTGATTGGAGGGGAAGTCAATCAGTTGTTCAAAACAAATCAGACAGCTGTGGTACAGCCGATCCCTAAACGGGACAAAGATACCTCCATTCCGACAAATCTCCGCTCTATAAGTCTTCTTCCATGCATAAGCAAGGTCTTTGAGAAGATTGTCATTAGAACTCTGAAAGAATGGGTTGAGGAAAAAGAAATTATACCGGACAACCAATTTGGCTTCAGGGCGGGGCATGATACTATACATGCCGCGTCAAAATTGGTGTCCGACATTCAATGGAATAAGAACATGACCCAATGCACGGGTGCCTGCCTGATAGACATGGAAAAGGCGTTCGACACCGTATGGTTAGAAGGCCTTTTCCTCAAGTTGGTCGAGCTGGGCATAAGTAAGCCATTGCTATATATGATTTATGACATGATCACAGGTAGAAAGTTCGTTGTGAAAAATGGCAACGTAACTTCGACCACCGTCTTCAACATAAAAAATGGGTTGCAACAAGGGGCAGTTGGTTCGCCGATCCTGTTCGCAATATTCACTAGCGATCTTATAGGTTCTATGCCGCACATAATAGCGTATGCCGATGATATCATAGCGTACAGATCAGGTCTGAAGATCGAAGAAATTAATATCTCGTTGCAGCGTGACTTCGACACAATTCAGCGATTTTGCGACGACTGGAAGTTGAAAATCAACTTCCGGAAGTGTGAAACTATTCTGTTTAGAACCCCGCTGTCCAAGGCATCAAGGGATACGAACAAAAACTGGCGCAAGTTCGGCATTGTTGACCCGCAGGGACAGCTGTTAGCTGTGAAAAATGTAGTGCGATATCTTGGCATTTGGTTAGATCAGTATCTGTATTGTGATAAGCATGCAGCTACTGCTTTGACGAAAGCTAAGAAAGCCTTTGCTGCGGCAAGTAGGTTGTTTTACAGCAGCCAACTTGATACCAGAGTGAAGGTAATCTGCTACATGGCCCTTATCCGGCCAATCATGGTGTACGGTTGTCCAGTGTGGTTCAACTTGAGTCCTTCCCAGATGGAAAAGATGAGGGTGTTCGAGAGGCAGTGTCTTCGGGCCTGCCTCCGGTTGTATCGCACACCCGAATCCGAGTACAAGAAATTCTATCCCAATGAGGTCTTGTACAACGAGGCAAACCTGATCAGGATAGATAATTTTATTATTAAGTTGATTCGGGGTCACATTGCACGAGCTATGACTTCTTCCAACAGTCTGATCTTTGGGGCTTACTACCCCAATATAATGTACCATGAGAGGGTGCGCCTTAATGGCTTCATTCCGCCCGAAGCTTTCCTTTATTTGGACGAAAAAGGCCTGATACAGGATACGGAAGGATGTCCTATCATCTTCCATGTCGTACGCCGAACAGTGGACAGGCGACTCCAATACGAGCCGGACGTCGCTCGCAGCCACGAGGACCTTCTCCGGTTCAGTAGGGCGATCTCCGCCCGAGATAGGGCACTGTCCGCCAAAGAACGGCACTTTTACTGGTGGTTACACCAAAACCAGCCCCCGCCGCCGCTAACGTCCCAATGATTGACCCGTTAGCTGACCTTTGTGGCCAGCTTACATAGCTTTAAGGTAATTTTAACTAGACTAAGAAGAAAAAAAAAAAAAAAAAAAAAAAAAAAAAAAAAAAAAAAAAAAAAAAAAAAGGTGCATCACGGCGTATGAAATATATATGTCAACCATATAATGCCATATACGCCCTGGTGCACGCGTCCGTATTGTGTTACGGACATAGCTTAAGTAGTTTTAAATACTTTAAGTAGTTTTAAGTTTAATTTAGTTTAGGTTAAGGTAGAATAAGAGAAAACAAAACAAAAACAAAGATAACCAAGTTTTTTTTAAATTTTTCTTGGAAAAAAAAAAGAAAACAGTAAAGAAAAACAATTAAATGACAAATAGGCCGAAAGGCAATTTTATAATGTATTATATATAGATTAGCTTAGAGTACCTGTATTGGGTCAGTAAGTTAGATTTAAGAATAATAGTTCAGTTAATTAAGTTAGTTTTAAGTATTTTTGTCTAGAACGTAAGAATTATGAATTTTATAAATAAAAATACACGAAAAAAAAAAAAAAAAAAAAAACAAATCACACGTATTCACGGATACTGTACGAAAAAATGTTATAAAAAACGCTGTCAGATGACGTCATGAGGGTAGAAGGGAAAGAGTTGAGTATCTCTATGTATCTGATTTCTGATCCGAATACTCATACAGCTTTAATTTTCGTAAGGCTAACTTTACTACAGAAATCAAATAGTAAAGAGATATCCAACTTCGCCCAGAATTACCCCTTATACCACGAAAAGAGCGGAAAATTCGTGGATTTGCCCCCGATTGAAATCATTCAGGGGTAAGTTTTGCAATGTTTGCCATATGTAAGTAATGTGACGATTAGTATTGTTTAAAGAAATCTGTTTAAAATGCTGGTATGAATCAAGTTTCATGAGAAATTGTAAAATAAAAGTCTTTAATTATTTCACGTGGGTATTATTACTTTCAAAGAAATCTGAAAATCAAAAAGCCTTTGCTTGAATTGTTTTTTGTGAAAAAATGCAATTAATAAAATTTCTTATTAAGTTGGTCTTAATCAAATGAATACGTTTTAGGTCATCAACTGTTTCAAAATACGCGTCTCTTCTGCGCAATTACAGGCACAGAAATCTAAAACTTCAAATATCAATTATATATATGCACATTTTTTACACTCTTTATCCTATTAATAAAATCAGCGCTGTTCTACTATTATCAGTTAAGTTCAATATATGTGTATATACAATACCCATCCATTAAACCAATCTTCATTTACCTATTTTATAATTTTTCAGTAATATATTCAAATAATAACGGATATTAATTTTGTAATAAATAAAAACATTGCAAAAGCTCATGTGAATGCATTTCTGCACTTATTTTCGTGTTGAAAACACGAATTTGAAATAACGTTCAAGCAACGAACAGTTTTTCAAATAAGTGGAGTAGTTCACCTCATTTATTATCAACAATACATAGACCGAATGCAGTCTGGCATAATTTCTAACCCCAAGCGATTTTTCCACTTTATTAACACTAAAAAGAAATCAGATAATTACCCGGCAACTCTGACTTTCTTCCATATATCATCGAATTATCCTCGTTTAGTCAGTAATTTATTCGCTGATTTCTTCAGTCAGTCATTCTCTAATCGTATAACTGAACCCGACCATTCTTACTTCCCCTATACGAAATATTTTGAACAAACTTCTTTTACTTCAGTTGACATCACCGCGGCAATCGTGAAGAATAAGATTGACAAACTTAAAAATGAATATTCCGCTGGTCCAGATGTCCTTCCTGCTGTAGTTCTGAAGAAATGTGCAAATCGCTTATCTCAGTCTCCAGCGACGCTTTTCCGTCTCTGTCTTTCACGAAGTGTCCTTCCTAAGGCTTGGAAAAGCTCTTTTATAATACCCTTACATAAAAAAGGTTAAAAAAATGAGTTTGCGAACTACCGGCCTATAGCCAAACTCTTTACCTTGCCCAAGTTATTTCAAAGTATTGTTTATGATACAATGTTTTTTCACTGTAGGTCTATCATTTCTGTACATCAACAAGGATTTCTTAAGGGAAGATCAACAACGACAAACCTGAGAGAATTCGTGTCCAGCACCTTGTGTGCATTGGAAGATGGCAAAGTTGTCGATATTGTCGCTACTGATTTCAGCAAAGCTTTTGATAAAATCTCGCACGCGATTATACTTTTGAAACTTAAAGCTCTTGGCTTCCAAACGGAGATTATGGCGTGGATCAAGTCATACCTTGAAGAGCGTCAGTATAAAGTAATTTTTAAATCCTCTGTTTCCAATTTTTTTACAGCCACATCTGGGTTCTCCCATAGTAGCCATCTTGGTCTGCTGATTTTCATCCTAGCTATTAACGGCGTTGATAACTGTATAAATTATTGTCGTCTTTCAGTTTTAAGGAAATTTCTATCTCCGCTGACTCTAATGAACTGCAAATGGATTTGAAAACTTTTTCGACTTGGTGAACAAAAAATGTTCTTGTTCTAAATGTTGTCAAATGCCAAACTATTAAAAATGGATTTGAAAACTTTTTCGACTTGGTGTACAAAAAATGTTCTTGTTCTAAATGATGTCAAATGCGAAACTATTACATATTCCCGTAAGCCCCTTCCGACTACCCCTCGAACTTATTTTATTGGCGACGAACCCGTTCTCGCAGTTACATTACTGAACGACTTAGGTGTCATTTGCGATAGAGAACTTAATTTTCATCCCCACATCGGAAATATTATTAGTAGGGCTAATTCTGCCCTCGGTGTCGTTAAACGCTGGTCGAAAGAATTCTCGAGCCCTTACGTAACAAGGTCCCTCTATTGTACTTTTGTTAGACCGATTCTTGAATACGGTAGTCAAGTTTGGTCTCCCTATCAGGTTACGCAAAAATATCGA
The DNA here is from genome assembly GCA_930367185.1 of Myathropa florea. Classification (NCBI taxonomy): domain Eukaryota; kingdom Metazoa; phylum Arthropoda; class Insecta; order Diptera; family Syrphidae; genus Myathropa; species Myathropa florea. Next base: position 93,972,299 of record OV884002.1, on the reverse strand, counting down.
ATCGAGTGTGACCAACGGAGATTTCTTCGTTTTGCTCTGGGTGAACTACCTTGGTCCGACAAATATAACCTACCCCCTTATGAGCATCGGTTGTGCCTGTTGATCACTCGAAAAACGTAGAAAAGTTGCTGATGTATCATTGATTGTCCTGTGCTGCTTCAAAAGATATCTTTCAACACCAACCCTCGTTCCCTTACCTCTCTTCCGTCTCAAGTACCATAGTACTGATTATGGGCGAAACGAACCTATGTCGCGAATGTTGCGTATAACCAACGACACCATAAGCACGTTTCATTTTAATACAAACAAGATCTCACAAAGACATGCCCTTTCCTCCTTTGCATAGAACATTTTATAATTCAAGTATTTTTAAGTAGTCTTAAGTAGTAGTAGCCTTAATTATTTACAATAATTTAGTCATAGTTGCTTACAGCTTGTGAAATAAATAAATAAATAAATTACGGCCGAGGTTGATAAATTAAAGTTATTGAGTAATTTTCTAGCTAGTATTGAATGATTGACCAGATCAAATGCTTTCGAGAAGTCCAATAGGATCAGAAATGTAACGGCATCACCATCTAGGTTTGACCTAATATCATCAATGACTTTTGTTAGACCTGTTATGCAGCTGTGGTTTGGCCGAAAGCCGGATTGATATTCAGTTACCAGGTTACTCAAGTTAAGGTGTAAACTTAGTTGCTTTTTTGAATTATGCGCTCACAAACTTTAGACAAAAAAGGCAATATGGAAATGGGTCTGAATTCTTTACACATGGAATTTTTGGGTATTGGGATGATTATTGCCATTTTTCGCTGATGTGGGAAAATTGCGGTGGTCAAAGTTGTGTTTATTACATGCAAGAGATACGGCAATAAAAAAGCAGAATAATTTTCGCAAATACAGGATGAACACAGTCAACTCCGGTTGCGTGAGACTTTATGGAGAGAAGACTTTCAACCACATCCAGCTCTTTTACGTTGCGGAACTCAAAAGGTGCCTCATTAGTCGGTTGACGACCTATCTTAGGACTTACATACACCCCACCAACGTCAGAGCCACTACTCACTATAAATTTTCGGTTGAGTTCATTACCGTCTACATTATTTAGAGACAAGGAACGCTGTTTACCGATCCCCATGTTTCGTAAATTACTCCACACCTTTTTTCTACTTTGATTTTCATTGAAGCGACTAGAAAAATGCCGCCTTAAGCGCTTGTAATCTCGAAAAAGCTCGTCCACCCTAAAACGTTTCCACCGTCTGTAGGTTTGATCGTGTCCCTAATTTCTCTTGAAAACCAGGCATTGCGTTTGGGATTAATAACCCTTTTTACAGGAACATGTTTTTGAGAAAGCAAAATTATGTTTTAAACTTGGTCACCAGGAGAAGGCATGTGATAGATATCATATGGTATGATACACTTCTTATGTCTTGTTCTAAGGATACTCTGTTTATGTTGTTAAAATCTCTATAAGTTAACATTTGTTCATCACGATCATGGGCAAGTGGAAAATCGTTAGTAAGAAAAATAAGATCGTGTTTTGAAAAGGCTGGTGCACTTAACTGGTCATAGAAAATAACACTATCTTTTCGACCAACAAGGAAGACATCTAACAGAGTGCTCGAATGGCCTCTAAAGTTTGTCGGAGTTTTTGTAAGAGTGAAATTCGGGCTCATGTTTTTAGTTATCTGTTTGTCCACTAAAAGGATGTTGTTTAGATCCCCGCAAATGATTATGTTTTGGTACCTAGAGGACTCTTCTTCCAATAAAGTATATGACATCGTGAGGTCGATATCATCATTAGGTCTGTAAACTGTTTCTAATAAGGTTATATTTTTCTCTTCACGCACTATCTCTAAACAAATATACTCGACTGAAATATACTTGTTGAAGAAATTTTAAGCTTACAAATAGCATCCTTAATATAAATCGCGACACCACCTCCACGACCACCTCTATCTCTGCGAAAATTTCGGTAGCCTTTTAGATCACACATCATTCACATGATTAGGTAACCAACTTTCAGTTACACAAGCAGCGTCGACATCGTAATTGCAAAAGGCATCTCTAAATTTATCGATCTTTGGCATCAGACTTCGGGCATTAATATCAGACTATCTCTTCTATTACAAAATATTTTAATCATATAGTGGAGAATATTATCACTACTGGGGCTTAAGGGACTCACAACTCGCTCGTTTTCATTCATTTCGATGATAGGAAGAAACAAAAAGAAAGAGTTGTAGATGATAAGAGACAAGCAGCATATATGTATATGTATATCGAAGAAAGAAAAAAAAATAACTCTCTTGCTACAACCACTAAACGAGCACACATAATTAAAAAAGCAGAATAGTATAAAAGAATTCATGTTAAAAAAAGAAACAATAAATTTAAAGGATAAATTGAAAAAAAGAAGGAGAAGTTAAGAGTTAATACAAAATTACGGTATAGTACTACTAATATTTTTACTAACATAGCAACATTGTTTTCTCATTGATTATTTTTACATCCCGGAGCAACGTCTGTGAGTATATCATCGCTTTCGATTTTTATAGTCGCTCCATTTGCAAGTAGATGCTGGTGACTTTTGGCTACTCAATACCAATGTCTTCGAGAAATAACTGTCATTTTGTTGTTTTGCAGAAGAGAGCAATGGCCTTCAGGACAGAGTTTCTCTCAAATGAGGGCTTAAATTTGAGTATGATGGGAGAGTCATGTTGCGCTGCTTTGTACGAAAAACTGATTTCAGAGTTGGTGGCATACAGTTTAGGGTATGGCCGAGGTGATGGAACAATGACCGCAAGTTCTCATCCGGTAATTGTGGAACTCCGATAAACACTGCATCAGCTGATATCTCTCTCTTCTCAAATTCTTCATATTTTCCAGTTCAGCTACTTGTCCATTGAGAGAGTTTACTTTTGGCCGGTGTTCCTCCAAACCCTCAACGTTTTTGGAGATGCTGAAGAGAGTTTTCAATCTCTTGCACTTGCGATACTACATGTTTTTCCACGAGTTATATGCGGTTTATAATATCATTACGAAGGCTATCCACCTCAGCAGTGATATGATTGACAATGTCCTCCGTCATTTTGGTGAGTCTCTGCTCCAAGTCCGTAAGTGCTGTAGATTGTATGGAAGTAGTTTCGCTGGACAATCTCTTTAGGGATGGTGTCAAACTCTGTTCTGGAGTTTGCCTGGAAGTGGAGAGAGACTCTTTCGGCAGAGCACTTGTGGAATTTGTGGAACGTGTTCTTGCGGGCGATTTCAATATACACAATTCTAATTGGCTTCGACTTTCTGGCCAGACAACACCCTAAGGAAGGTATGTTGAAATCTTCGCTGAGCTAAATAACTTGACCCAGCTTGTAAATGAGCCCACACGAATACTTGACATTGCAGATCATTCCGCCAACACCTTGCACTTGTTTCTCTCCTCTCATCCTGAGAAATATTCTATTGACATATTGTCGCCTCTAGGCTCGTCTGATCACTGTGTCGTATCAGCTAATTTCTCGTATTCACTCCACAAAGTTAGAGAACAAATTCCTAAAAGAATAGTATGGCTATACGAGAAAGTCAATCAGAGCGGCATTAACGACTTCTTTAGGAATTTTAACTGATCACTATGCTTCCTCGATAGTGACGTGGACTACACTGCACTGAATTTTTTTGATTTTATTATTTTTTATATTATATTATTTCTTTTTGCGCACTCGCGGAACAGAGGGTGGAGGTGGTCCGCGTCTTTGTTTTATTTTGAATTTTTCGCGACTTTGAGGCGCGAAGAAGAAGCGTGCATGCAGTGGACGATAGCACTTGTGTACATGGCGGAGTATGACACGGCACTCAGAACTTGGCATTGAAGGGGCGTTTAACAATGTAAGCACTGAAGCAAAATGTTACAGTCTACACAGAACCCAAATAGATTCGGTAGTATGTAGGTTGATTGAACAAATGCTTAGTACTCTCATAATCAACTCTAGAGCAAAGGGCAGAATGAGAGTCAAACGGGGTACACTCCAGGGCGGAGTCCTATCGCCACTCTTGTGGCTCTTAGCGGTGGATGAGATGGTAAAAATATTAGAAAGCAATGGCTTCAACGTGGTGGTCTATGCCAACGATGTCGCTACTCTACTATCCGAAAAATATTTTCCTGTAGTGAGCGAACGACTCAATTACGCGCTTCTTTTAGTGAGTAAATGGGTCAGAAGTAGGTCTGGTCGCCAATCAAGCCAAAACCGAATTAGTGCTTTTTACAAGGAAAATGTCG